>NLAM01001052.1:17118-422840 GCA_002370325.1 Metschnikowia hawaiiensis
CCCCCCCCCCCCCCCCCCATTACTCTAGCCTCCACCAATCAATGTAATTATAATTATTCTATAGGAATTGTTGCTACTGTGTTGAAAAGATCACATTGTGGTTTAAGGTGAGTGGAGTTTGGCCGATCCTCGGGTGTGAAGTGGTCACGAGTGGTGGTCACGTGCGTCACTGCGTCACGTGCGCGGTCACGTGATCGTGGCTACAATATTTAAACCTTGTATTTATTACCTCTAATTAATCAGTTTCACTAATGTACAACACTGTGGTTAGTATAAGTCGTATGGTTTTTAGTCTTTGATCAGTCTGGAACCATTACCAAGCAAATCTCCAAATCCATATCACTATCCCGATATTCGGATTGATCAGAACCAATCCAGACCAATATAGAAATGTGGATGTTCTCATCTTAAACACATACCATTGTTTCCCCTTATGAACACGTCACCGTAGCTCTTGATCTCGGTGGTGTCCACGAACTCCTTGGCGGATTGCAACACCACATTCATGTAGCCGTCGATGCTTTGCAAATCGCCTTGGTACTCCACGCCATTATGAAGCTTGACGGTCACGGCACTGCCTATGATGGAGCTCAAGAACTTGGTAGGGTCTGTTTTGACGTCGGACATTGTTGGTGGAGGGAATCGTTTGGTGAGAGCAGGTAAAAAAGCGGGGTCGTGCGAGGCTCAGTTCCGCGGTGGATATAGTTTCATGTCAAGGCCAAAGGCCCGAAAGACCACCGAACCAAAAATACACTGATTCAGTGCCGGAATTGGGATGAGTCAATCTTTCACAAGGAATTGGGGTTCAAGAAACAAAAGCCCTTTTTGTTAGTAAGATCCACTGGGTGGTATTGCATGCAGGGCCGCCAACCGTAAAGGAATTCGAAAAAAACGAGCAATATAGTAGATCCCAGCAACTGCATATAAATCCAAGGCGGGCCCATGAAACAGAGCTTATAGAATTGAAACGTGCCTTTTCCAATTGATGAAAGTTTCTTAATCAAGCAATGTCACCTCATGCTTAAACAAATAAGTGTTTATTTGTTTGCAATTAAACTTTCTGTCTTTAGTAGCGTGGCACGTGCCAATGGAGAGCAATAAAGAGTTTGTCGAGTCACGAAGCCCGGGTCAAGACCAAACGTCCACTCCAATTAGGATCACGTAATACCAATCCCCCTCCCCATTAGAATAACTAACCACTCCGAGTATAATGGCGGGAAGGCCTCCTTTTATACGGCAACCACCGGGCGAGTATGTGGGCGTGCGACATTTCGTGGTTGTTGCAGCCTGCAACAGGGATCTTATGCATGAGTGCTCGTTTCAGCCCAACCCGCACCGCTTCGCAGAGCACCAAACCTACAGCAAGAAGCATGAGGGCGGTGAGCCAGCGGCATACAGTAAGCAGCAAAGGCAGCATGCGGACGTACTTCAGGGTCTAATGCAGCAATTGCAGTGAGGCAACGGACTGCAGGCAGCAGCACGACATGGCGGCAATACCCCTATCGAGTAAGCGACACTTCACGAGCTGCGCATGGATCTGCGCCCATAACAGCGAGCGTCCTGCGCGGGATCAGCACGTGACGATTGTTTACACGAGTTGTCCTTAAAAAAAAGTACAAAAAGTCCCCACTGCGCTCCTTTTCAACCCACGCCACCTACACTCACTATGGATAAACTCAAGGATGTAAGTAACCAACAAGCACCACGGCCCCCTGGACGCCATATACTAACCGCAGAAACTTAACAGCTTGAAATTGGACGCCGAAAAGTGGCAGGAGAAGTCGGACGAGTTGGCCGACAGAATCAAGGAGTTGGAGCAAGAGAACTTGGAGAAGGACCACCAGATCCAGGCATTGACCAGAAAGAACCAGGTCTTGGAGGAGCAGGTGGAGAAGTTGGAAACTGACGTGACGGAGATCAAGGAAACCGCTGACCAATCGCACTCTTTGAAAACGTCCAACGACAACTACACCAAGAAGAACCAGGTGTTGGAGGAGGAGTTGGAGGAGGCCGACAAGAACTTGAAGGAAACCACTGCTAAGTTGAGAGACACGGATATCAAGGCCGAGCAATTGGAGAGAAAGGTTGCCTCGTTGGAGTCGGAGAAGGATGAGTTGGAGAAGAAGTACGAGGAGTTGACCGACCAGTACAACGGAGTCAAGAGCGAGTTGGACGAAATCAGCCAGCAATTGGAAGCGATCTAGGACCCCACCATAGAGTGTTAATTGATACCTGCCTTAGGCCCATGCTACGGCCAGAACAAAGTCGCCCTACTCGTAGACACCTACACTACCTCTCTATATCTACACCTATCCACACTAAACCTATCTACGCCTCTACACCTACACCTCTCTACACCACCCACTCTACACACTATCTACCTTATCCAATCACCCTCGACTAAATAGATAATCCCTCTACCCTGGATTTTGTCAAACATTTCCTTGGCGTGATTGGTTGATGGAGTGGTTATCGCAGCCGCGTTTCATGATGCTCGCGCACTCCACACTATACTTCTAGTCATTCTCCCAGTGCAGCCTCCACCCCGCTGTGCCACGGTGTCCTCAAACCCCCGCTTTTAACTCCACCTCCTCGATCGCCAAGCCCCTGCATTTGCGGCTGGTGACACAAAGCCGCTCGTACAAGCACGTCGTTTAGCCCCTGAACCCCTCCCCTGCGGACTATATAAATGGAGCCCCGCGCCCACCTCAGCCAGTTTCTGGCCCACCTTATTGACGAGGACTACAACGTGTCCCGCCCCCATCGAGAGCCTCCGACGCTTGATGACGACCAGTCTCTGCAAGAGCAACGGGACCGGGGGGTTGGCATGCGTGTGCAGCACGACTACTTTGATCCGGGGGAACGCATCCCTTCTTATGAATCTTCCCAGGAACAGGAAAATTACCAGCGACACGTTGGGCGTGCACGGCTGGCGCCGGATGTGGGCGGAGCAGGTCTCAGGGGAATTGGCCCACAATCTCGAGAAGACTTGACTCGGGTCGGGTCCAGCAGCCGGGCTCGGGACTTTGAGATGCCCCGGATCCGCGAACGGGAACGGGAAAGGGATCGGGACCGGGACCGGGACCGGGACCCGACCCAGAGCCCCGTGAGAGGCGGCCGCAAAACATTGAAGAACCTAGGGTTAAAATTCCTCAATGCCCGCCAGCACTTTCTCTTGGCCGCGTGCAGAGACTTGTCGCTAGTGCAATGTGTGATTGGACTCTCCAGGTCGTGGTGGCTCATATTCCGGCATGAGCTAGATACCACCCAGCCCACGGAGGTGCTCACGTCGGCACGCACGTCGGAGCACTTTCTAACGGGGCTCTGGTGTATAGTGTCGGGGTACCTCCTGTACTCGGTGCTTGACGGGCTCATGGTGCGGTGGATAGTCAGCTACACCACCACCGGGTCGATTGTGCGCATGGCCACGATGTCGGCCATCATCGTGGTGATTGAGAGCTACTTGGTCCTGGCCTTCTCGGCCGAGGGATACAATTATGCGCTCCACACGTGGATCTTGATCAGTTGTGCGCTCACGGTGACGTACATTATCCAGAACTTCATCACGTCCAACATCGACCTCAAGGGCAAGTACCGCCCGCGCTTCTTTGACTTTTACAACATTGTGGTGTTTGCAGTTGTGCCGGTGGGGATGGCCAGTTTCATCACCATGATCGGGTTGCTCCGGTCGCTCTTGATTCTACGGCTCGACATCGACGCCCGGAGTCAGTGAACATGAATGAGAATCAACATGAACAGGAAAAACATGAACAGGAATCAACAGGAATGAAGAGGAACAGGAATGAGAGAATGAGAATGAGAGAATGAGAATCAGAGAATCAGAGAATCAGAGAATGAACAGGAATGAACAGGAATTCACATGAATTTACATGAACAAGAATGAGAGGAAGAACAAGAAATAACAAGAATGAGAGAATGAACAAGATCAATGAATGGACATGAAATGATGTCGATGTGATGAATGAATGACTGAAATGATGCGATTAGGAAATTGGATTGAAATGAAAGAGGGAAGAGAGGGACATGAAAAAGAGAGGGTGATGAAATGGTGATGGTGGTGGAGGAATGGATTGTTGGCTGAAGGAATGGCTGGAGTGAATGGCTGAATGTCTGAAGTGAATGGCTGAATGTCTGATATGGCTACCTGCATGTAGCGGGGGCGCGAAGGAAAAAACCAACTACTGACAAACGACTACTCCGGTACTCCAGACAGTTTCCTCTCCACAGCCAGCACCATGGGAGTCCATATCTTCGGAAAGTCCATCAAGCACAGCTCGCTCGTCCGCATCGGGCTTGCCAAGAAGATCTTTGGCGTGGGCCAGAAAACCGCCCAGGAGATTTGCGCGCGGGTGGGGCTCTACCCCAAGATGAGAATGAACCAGCTCACCGAGCCGCAGGTGATGGCCATCAATAAGGAACTTTCGGACTTGACCATCGAGGGCCACTTGAAGCAGAAGATCTTGGAGAACATCCAGTTCAAAAAGGATATCGGCTCGTATGCAGGTAACAGGCACGCCAACGGGCTTCCGGTGAGAGGCCAAAGAACCCGGAACAATGCCTCCACGGCCAAGCGCTTGAACCGTCTTGACCGTAAGTTCAACTGATCATGTACATACCAATCCATCCGACTTTCTACAAATGATGGGGATCTGAACCCTGGAGTCTGAGCCCAATGTAGATTTACCATAGACTTTGAACGTCCACGCCGCAAAAATGAATACAATACCATGATTGAACGGAATCGCCCATACTCTCTAGTCTATACTATATACTTTATACTATACTATACTATTTACTATGCTATATGCACTACTCTCTATTATATGCACTACTTTCTGTTATATGCACTACTTTCTCTTATATGCACCAGTATTGGCCAATTTACCTTTACTGCTGTGGCTTAATGCTATGGCAGGGTGAAACTTGATTATAGATGGACTGTATACTCCACACTTACGTACTCAAAGACTTGATTCAATGTCCTTCTCAAATGGTTGGTGTAGATAAAACCACTCTGGTTTTCCTAGAGAACTGCTTAGAGGACTGGTAATTGGTGGACTGTTTGCTGTGGATCACCCGAATAATTGAATGGAGCCCGGCACAATCTCTTCTGCTTCGTCTCCGGAACTCTCGGCGTCCGAGTCCTCCTTCATGCTGACCTTTTGCCCCAAAAGCGAGGCGAAAAACTCATCCATCTGCGCATCGCTCCACTTGACCCAGGGCTTGGGCGTATCGAAATTGGCAAGCTGCTCGTGCACGTGGTAGCGCAACCGCCGGCCCTTGGACGCCTTGTTGTCCACGTTTTTCTTGAGTTTGCTGGACGCGGCGCCTTTCAATGCAAACTGTAACCCGGACGTGGGGTCACTGGTATGGATTTTCTTATCCACGAGATCATTGAGTAGCACCCGGTAGAAATCTTCATCGTCGAAAATCGTTGGTACTTCTTCTAGGTTGAGCGCTCTCGACTGGCCCATTCCTTCCTCTTCCTTTTCCTCTTCCTTCTCTTTGTTGTTTTCGGCCTCTTCCTTTTCCTCTTCCTTCTCTTTGTTGCCACTGCCCAATGGGGTAATCTTTCTCCGGTTGAGACGCGTCCGTTTGACCAACCGCCCCATATCCAGAAGGTTGTTGATCACCTGCTGTTCTGCAGATTGGTTCAACGCCTTGAACTTGCCTGCATTCATGGCACTGGCCCCCGAAGAGTTCTGGATCTTGGCCAGCCACTTGTTCAACACCGTACTTCTGTACTGCTCAAGAGCCGAGTCGTAGTCCATGCTGACGCGGGCGTACTCGGCCAACGAGCGTTTCTTTGGCGTTTTGGGCTCCGAAATCACCTGATCTCTCTGCAGAAGCTTGCTGCGGAGCCCATGGATAGCATCTAAAAGCCCGTAGCATGACTCTTTGGCGCTTTCCAAATGCTTGGCGCTCTGTTTCAGAAAGTGCTCTTGCACATTGGCCCCGGGGAGCATATTGCTTTCTGTCAATGCTTTTTGGATCTTCAACCGCGCATCAATAAGCGCATCGAATTCTTTATGTTGCTGAAGAATCGTGTATCCTTTGGACGCATCGTTAGCGGCGGATTCAGAGAGTCTCAGAACAATATGTTTTCTTTCATTGGCCATCATGCTCTTGATTTTGTTCCGTACCGATGAGTTATCAACCTCTTCTTCTTCTTCATCCTCTTCATCCTCTTCATCCTCTTCATCCTCTTCATCCTCTTCCTCCTCTTCCAATCCCAGCTCCCCTTCCAGTTCTAGTTGTTCTCCATTTTCCAAATCCAGTTCTTGTTCTTGTTCCAGCTCTTGCTCCAGTTCTGATCCATCCTCCATCTTTTCACTGGAGTCTCCAAAAAGCGACTCTCTGCTGGTGACTTGCCCCGAGTACTTTTTATCCAGAATCACCGGCTGCTTCCGAAGCTTACTCTTGGATACCGGCACATAATGCTCGGTGGCGTTCTCTGTGTCGGACTGGTCTGAGCCGCTGGAGAAGTGGTTTGCGAGGTCGTTGTCCTCGATATCAAAGTCGTTTTTGTTTTCGTCAAGCTCGGCGATTTGCTCCGCCAATGTCTTTCTAGCCATGGTGGTGTGAGAGGTCTCATCGCGATGCTCTTGATCTTCGCACCGGGGCGGCCTGTATGCAGGACGTGGGTAGGTTGCACCCCCCACCAAAGCTGAGTCCCTTAAAATGCCCGTAACTAAGCCACCCATAATTTCCACCTGTGCCTTGATTAGATATGTTCAGATAAAATTTTCAAGACGCACTTGGAAAAGGTGTTGCTGTATAATCCATTTCTGTGAAGAGACTCGGAGTATAGGAACCATTTTCATCAATGAGGGCAAGTCTTTTCGGTAATGTCTTCTGGATCAATCTTATCGTTTTTCATCCCTAGACAGCCAAGTGACTAGTTTGCAACACGCAAGCCTCGGCACCTGGTCAAGTACTAACAATATAGTTAGTCAACACTAATTCGTCAGCAGCTAGAGTCCGTCAGTCCATTTGGTAAGGACACAGTTTTTCCCATCTCCAATTGGTAAGAAGTAGTCTTTCTCCCATCAGTCCCAATCACTAACAAGCTCATCAGTAGGGTAAGAATCAGCAACCAAGAAGCAGTAACCAGTATGCAGTCCAGTAGTCAGTAACCAGTGTGCAGAAACCAATGGTGTAGTAGCCTCCGGTTGGGTGTCAGCACGGTTGGCAACACTGGGTGTTTAAGAAGAACCTCTTATCCCTTATCATTGGGAATAATAATTGGTGCTTGAAATAAGGGGGGATGCGCTGCTTTATATATTTCGCTGCACGCCGCGCCTGCATGGCTGGAGGCTGCAAATACACGGGGCGGGGGTGCACAAAGCGAAATTGTCTATATAAGGCACGCCTCCCCAGAAATTCCTCTCTCCTTTTTTCCACTCCTTTTTTCGCCACTCCTTTTTTCGCCACTCCTTTTTTCGCCACTCCTTCTTTCTCCTTTCCTTACTTCTCCTCCTTCATCTCCTACTCCCTCTTTGGATGTTCAAGACCTTCTCTGATGAAGATCGGGTCTCTTACCATGATGATCGTGGAATTGTGGGATTTAGGGACTTTCGAGACCTCAACAATTCAAGGCTATAGTGGAGCCGAACAGGACTAGGCATGTTTAGAATGCTGAGAAATACATTCTGAGTGCTGCTATGGCTTGACCAACAAACCAAGAAGCTTTACCCGAGGCTATCTGGAGAATCTCCCAATAAGCCGTTTGGCGAAATTGAAGTCTAAGAGGCAATTTCTTGGTCCACGTCTCTTAGCACATTCTAGATGATTGAATCAGTGGGGACCAAAACATGTGGTCCGGATAACCTCCACTACAACACTTCCACAAGACCAAAGATTGAGTTTGAGTTTGAACAAGTCGAGAGCAAGTCAAGCTACAAGACTTGAAGCCTCAGGACCGTGGAAAATTACAATAACCGATCAAACATCCTCAGCCAGATCAGATGAGACTTTCCATGGGGTAAAACCAAATTCAACAATATCGGATTTCAAACCGGCTTTATACCAGACTTATACCAGACTTTAGAGAAACATGACACATGAGAATAACGTCTTCAAAACTACTGGTACTGCAGATTGACCATTGATTGCTTGCAAAACAAAGGTACGATTTTTTGAAATAAAGAGAGCATCATGTCTTGAGGTAGTGGAGAAGAGAGGTGGTTTCAGCACTGCTCAACCCACTGCACGACGTGCAGGTCACGTGCCAAGCAAATGAATTAAATTTTGTTGAAAAAACTAACACGGGATTATTTTGGTGTTTTTAACTAACTCGCCAGTTTCTATATTCATTAATGAATTTATAGATTTTTATGGCGTTGATTTATGGTGCTTGGTTTGAGGTTCGTGGTTACTTTCTGAGGGGAGAGTGCAGAAGATATTGGAATTCATGAACTTCATTTTTAGTGAAAAAGTAAAATAAAAAAATGTTAATATTGTCTATATACAAATTTTAATAAAAAGAAATGATTAAATGTTTGGTAAAACTACGAGTGATTGATTCTGGTAGTTTAATATAGTATGAAACTTACCCTCGGAACTGGGATGAAATGTGGTCACGTGAGTGTCACGTGCTCACCCTTCTCGCCCTATAATTACCCACCCACTCTTTACCCAGCTTTCCCGTTAAAATCAACTTCTTCTGTGACACTAAGGAATTATGATCTGTAGAATTATCCAGTGAATAGGGTTTGGCGGGGAGAAGGAAACGACCGGAGTCAATAGACCGGAACTGTATATAAACCTCGAAACTGTATATAAGCACATATACTGCATATAAGTACCGGAACACCATAAGATAAGCCAGGGCCTTAATGCAACTACTCCATATCTGACCATCTCGAAGGCATAAAGAAACTTTAGTGAAGAAACTTTAGTGGTCTTTTACAATTTAGTAGCATCCTGCATATAAACGTATTTTTACTAAAACCCTAGAAATACCTAAACGGCATAATATGGACTTCACTATCCATTCTACTCTATCAGATCTTCAGAACCAAACTTCTCTCCCACTCAAGCCATCACAGACCCCGGGCCAGACTCAGCAGTTTTCATGGATTAAGACTATCAGACACTTGTCCTGCCAGTTCTGTCCAGTTCTGTCCAAAGTTGTCCAGTTCTGTCTAGAAGCTGTCCAAAGTTGTCCAGTTCTGTCTAGAAGCTGTCCAAAGTTGTCCAGTTCTGTCTAGAAGCTGTCCAAAGTTGTCCAGTTCTGTCTAGAAGCTGTCCAAAGTTGTCCAGTTCTGTCTAGAAGCTGTCCAAAGTTGTCCAGTTCTGTCTAGAAGCTGTCCAAAGTTGTCCAGTTCTGTCTAGAAGCTGTCCAAAGTTGTCCAGTTCTGTCTAGAAGCTGTCCAAAGTTGTCCAGTTCTGTCTAGAAGCTGTCCAAAGTTGTCCAGTTCTGTCTAGAAGCTGTCCAAAGTTGTCCAGTTCTGTCTAGAAGCTGTCCAAAGTTGTCCAGTTCTGTCTAGAAGCTGTCCAAAGTTGTCCAGTTCTGTCTAGAAGCTGTCCAAAGTTGTCCAGTTCTGTCTAGAAGCTGTCCAAAGTTGTCCAGTTCTGTCTAGAAGCTGTCCAAAGTTGTCCAGTTCTGTCTAGAAGCTGTCCAAAGTTGTCCAGTTCTGTCTAGAAGCTGTCCAAAGTTGTCCAGTTCTGTCTAGAAGCTGTCCAAAGTTGTCCAGTTCTGTCTAGAAGCTGTCCAAAGTTGTCCAGTTCTGTCTAGAAGCTGTCCAAAGTTGTCCAGTTCTGTCTAGAAGCTGTCCAAAGTTGTCCAGTTCTGTCTAGAAGCTGTCCAAAGTTGTCCAGTTCTGTCTAGAAGCTGTCCAAAGTTGTCCAGTTCTGTCTAGAAGCTGTCCATTGTTGTCCAGTTCTGTCTAGAAGCTGTCCATTTCTGTCCATTTCTGTCCAGACTCTGTCCAACTGACCAACTGTCCAAAGCTGTCCAACTGACCAACTGTCCAAAGCTGTCCAACTGTCCAACTGTCCAGTTCTGTCCAGACTCAGTCCAGTTCAGTCCAGTTCAGTCCAGTTCTGTCCAACTGTCCAACTATCAAAAACTTGTCACTGTCCTGTCCAAAATCCATCCAAAATCTGTCCAAAATCTGTCCAAAACCCGTTACACCTCCATCTCATCAGAGTCCTTCTTGGCAAACTCCTCCGAAGGAACCCCCGTGATGATAGCATCCAACGTATCCTTCTTCTGCCCCACCAACGCATCGTACTCCGCCTGGTTCTCCTTCTTGTTGGCCTCGATGGCCTTGTACTTCTCCACCGACAGCAAAAACAGCGCCATGTTGTAACCAGCGGCGGCCTGGCTCTCCAACGGAGTGTAGGGTCTTTGTTTCAAGGCCTTCAAGCGTCTTTTATGCGGGCCGCCCTTGGTGTGTTTGTCCAACACCGGCTGGGTCTCGAAGTACTTGGCGCACTCGATGCAGTAGTACTGGCCCAAGCCCGGCTTTGTTTCGTCGAGCGGCTGGTTTTTCAACGCCACGATCTTGTCTCTGCTGGAGAGATCGTCGTACACGAGGTCGAGGTCTCGCACTCTTCTCTTGGTTTTGTATGTGCGCACACTGTATCTTCCCATGGCAAATGTGGTGTTTAAGGAGGTGGTGGTGGTGTTTAAGGTGGTGGAGGGTGGTGTTGGAGATGCGATGCGATGAGTGCGAGGGGTGCACACTCTGCGAAAAAAAATCAAAAAAACTAGTGAAGATACGAGCATCGCACGTATTTGTTATATGCAGGTTATATGCATGTTATATGCAGGCCCAGAAACAAACTTCCACTCAACCCACTACAGTATCACTGGGGTAAGGAGTAGAATAGAGTAATTTTACTACAAAAGACTACATCAGGTCTACCTTTTTTATTTTTTTCAGCTCATGGAATAAACAACTACAAAGTCACCTACAGCCAAAACGGGTGCCTCGGAGAACACATCAACACCGAGACTTGCAGCCAAATTTGGAGCAGGTCCGAATTGCACTGCTCAGCGGCATACCCCGTAAACCCTCTCATAATCTGGAACAGGAGTCTCGTTGGCTGCCAATAAATCCTCCAAGTAGGGAACTTCTGTAGTCATTTCTTTGCTGTATTAATGCTTGTGCTGTAATTAATCTAGGGAATCTTATTCCTTACCACAAGCTGAGCTGAAGAGATTCCCGCCTTATATTCAAATGACTGAGATCCGACGAAGCCATAGTTCAGGGAAGAGAACGGTATAATACGCTTTAAAAAGAATCGCTGTAAAAAACTGGGGGGATCGCATATTTATATACCGCAAAAACAGGCGGTTTTGTGGCGGCACAAAGATGAAACGCGCGCGGCGTGCGAATATAAATTGCACCCAAATCCGCTTCTCAGAACTTCCACCCTCTTTTCAACACACACTCTTTTCAACACCACCCGAAAGCTTATACCCCTCATGCGTGATTCTATCAGAGGGCTGTCATTGGTTGTTGACAGCTCCTCCTCGGAGTTATCGCCCCTTCGTCGGAGTCATCGCCCCTTCTTCGGAGTCATCGCCCCTTCGTGACCAACTGTGCGTGAGGGGATATTATCAGAGATCATTCATATAGGACTTGCGGGAATCATAGAACCCGGGCGAATGCCTGGGCGCAGAGGATCCAACCGTTCCCGGTCCAAACTGATCTTGATTCCTGCTTATGCCAAACTCCTTGGTGATAGTTGCTATAGCGCTAGAGCACGGAATTATAGTTCCATCACAAACAACTATGGTGATGGTGAAAAGTCATGAATCGCTTCTGGAGGATCGTCATTATCCGGTCGGTGACTGGCGAATTGGTTGAGTCTCGTTAACATTGGAAGATTGAGTCATTGGTAAGGGAAGAGCGGTTACGGAAGGCGATCCGCTCTTGAGTTCTTGTTGACGAGCCAATTGAGTGGGAGGGACTTCTAGTCCTATTTGCTCTAGCAACAGCCATTAGGGTGTACTGGGAGATTGAGTCCGAGGTGCTCTTGGGGAAGGAGCTTGGGGAAGGAGCTCTAGATGAAGGTCTAGCGGAAGAGGCCCGGATCTGGTCTATTGGATTGGAAAGTGTCCTCACTAACGGACGACAATTCGGAGATGGGTTAGATTGCCTTTGGGAGAAGGAGAAATCCATGGGCCGGGCTCTCTTGGCCTTATTCTTTGGACAGTCCTGAACCCAGTGCCCTTTGACACGACCCCTGAACAGAACGCATCCTTGCACTCAAGACCATAAGGATCAGTCTTGAAACAATTCGTGCAAGACTTGAAATGGCGAAGCAACAATTTTCGTCCGAACCTCCACTCCAGGAACCTCCACTCCAGGAGCCTCGCCATTGGCCCAGTGACTGTCAAATCTTAGGGTGTACTGTATCCAGGTCCAGGTCCAGGTCGTTGGTGGTGGTGGTGGTTGGTCCTGGTTCTTCAACTACACCACGCCAATATCTAGGCCAATATCTAGGCCAATATCTGTTGAGCTGATTGGTCAATTGGTGGTCAACAATGAGTCACCATTTTACCTGGTGAAAACGGCCCATAATCAGAGTCAAGAATGGTCCGGAGAGTCACTCTAGTCAGATGCAGTTACTTAGAATGGTTTTAGCCATTGCAGTGGAACGAGGCTTGAAAATCAGACAATTGGATGTCACGACTGCATTCTTGAACGGACCCTTAGAGGAAGAAATCAGACTCAAGGGTCTATAAACCGGACTCGTTTCCAAGCAGGCTCTTTTCCAAGCAGGCTCTTTTCTATGGGAAGCACCCCCTCGTCTCTATGTTAGCAGGTGGTGGATCAAGTCATTCACAGAGCCATTGAGAAATTGGGTTGAAAGATGTATATCAGAACCGTATCACAAGAACGTCCAGGAAGTTCCTCATGAATGCACTAGATGATCACTCAGGTGTGGAAAGGACTGGCGAATCTCCAATGTCTT
Source organism: Metschnikowia hawaiiensis (assembly GCA_002370325.1). NCBI lineage: Eukaryota > Fungi > Ascomycota > Pichiomycetes > Serinales > Metschnikowiaceae > Metschnikowia > Metschnikowia hawaiiensis. The sequence continues at coordinate 30,073 of NLAM01001052.1, forward strand.
TGATATGAAAAATCCAGGAACTCCAAAGAAGTTTCTAGGAATGAACATGGAAATCAGGGACAATATGATTGGTTTGAACCCTGAGACCTGCATCCACAAGCTATACAAGAGTATGCTGGTGACGGTGGAATGTGAAGTACCTCCACAACCGGAAAACATAAGGACTAATTGATCCTTAGATTGATTGAACATTTTGGACACATGGAAGTTTGGGGAATGAATATGGAAGCCGGTGTGTTAGGAGCTCGAACGGCAATCTTAGGGTTGGACCAGGGACGGTATGCCCGATCCCAGTACCACGGTGAAGTTCTGGTTCTCCAAAACCTCGGGTCTTGTTTCTGTTTCTTGGTCACGTTTAAGCTAATGACCCTGACTCTTCTGCCTCCTTTTTCATGTCCAAATATAGATGTTTCTTTAACGATTCTTGTTCATCTTGTCCTTAAACACGAGGTAATGGTACTTGTGAAGGGCTTTCATCTGGCACTGCATCCGTGTATTCATTCATTCGCTGGTTTCAAAGCTCCTGCATCTTGTGATGCATCAATGTCAATGATTTCACTCAACTTGTTCATAAAAGCTCAACTTGTTCTATAAGCTCAACTTGGGCAAAGCATAGACGAGCTCGCTAGAATTGTGGCGAATTGTCTGGATTTTTCGATCCGGCCCCTTGATTTGGTGAGGTGGGCCAGTTGTATCTTCACGGCCATGAGCTTTTCCTGTCTCTTCCTCATGAGCTTCCGAATGACGTTAACCATGAACTCGACGTTGTTGTCGATGGTGGAGAAGAGTCTGGGAAGGTCCACGTGATAAAGCTGGTTGGTGGAGAAGAGTCTGGGAAGGTCCACGTGATAAAGCTGGCTGAAGTCATTTTCAGAATCGGCAGTGGAGTTTGCATTGGTCAGGAGCTTGCGGAGAAACAGAGCAAATTTATTAAGAAGGAGTCCATTTGAACATCCATATCAACATCTCTCAACAATATTTTGTCTTCAGAGTATCCGAAGGTGACATTGTTCATCTGGATAATTGGGGGCGAAATTCCATCAGGATCAGAAAATCTGAAGGTAACCACTTTGTCATCTTTCGGTGGCTCCAACATGGGGAGTTTTTCCAATTTCTTGATTCTCGATTGGGCCTTCGAAAACTTTGCAGCATTATATCTGAATTTGTCGATAAATGCCTGTAAATGTTGTCTGAAAGCCATTTGGTTTTCATACTCACGGCGCTGGGTTTTAATTCTTTCCTCTCTGGTAGAGTAAAAAGAGTTGAAGTTGGACCCACGGTAGTAGTCAAGACGTTCAGAATGTTGGTGTATAATATCCGTGGCCACCTCATTAAGGAAATCACGATCGTTTCCCAATCGATCATGCAAAGACGCCTCTTTCACCTTGGGTTCTCCAGAATATATTGGGAATCGTCACTGCTCGGCCCTGAGGAAATCTCCTGCTCACGTGGTCCATTCTTGATCTTTCAATCATTAAAGTTGGAGTGGGCTGTAGAAAAAAAGGGTTGTAGAAAAAAAGGGTTGTAGAAAAAAGGGTTGTAAAATTAGTGCAGGGGCGTGGCTCTTTATATACTAAAAAATGCGCGATTTAAATGGCTGCAATTCCTGAGGGCAAATGCGCGAAGACATATAAATATAGCCTTGCCCCCGTCCTTTCTCGCGCCACTATTTTCTACTCCACACAATTCTCGGCATTTTCAAATCCCCACTTGCCTAGAAAGTTTTTGATTGTCTTTTAAAGACCTCGAATTTATTGAAAGACCTCGAGTTTATTGATGGGATGGTAGTCATACCGAATGAATTAGTTGGTCTCAGTCTGATTCCCCTTTCTTTTTCCTCTCTTCTTCTCTTCATCTGGTGTTTTGGTGTTTTACTGATATTTAGTTTATAAATATGGAACTTTTTGAATAGTATAGATGTGGATGTTAATCTATAGTTATTAATATGGATGAGGTTTTATTTTCACGATGTTTATGCGGCTGCATGCACGATGTGCATAATCTGCATGATATGCATAATCTGCATAATCTGCGGCGTGCGTCGTGAGAACAAAAAGAGGATGGAATTGGAGCTGGGAAGAAGGGAAAGGAAAGAAAAGGATATTGGACGAGTTCATGTGACTTAAATCAAGCAACGGATTATATGCCTTCGTTTTTAAAAAAAAATACAGCTTGAAGGTGCTTATTTATACATGGGCTTTGGTGCCCTGCATAATAGGGCGCCCTCCATATAGGGCGCTCTACCAAACTCATACCTCCATCAATTCACAGATACGAACGGTGGGATTAATTAAAAATTATTAGATTAATGTTGTTAATTATTAGATTAATGTTGTTACATCATTGGCCCCACGTGACTAAAACAACAAAGCGAAAAAACCCACAAGAAATGCCCCAATGGTATTCTTGGATCCGGCATTGACCAATGCAGAAACGCCTGCCGTGGGGGTGATTTGGGTGACGGTCTGTGTTAAGCTCACCGTTTCCGTCTTGTCTAAAACTCTAGCGTCCTCGACCTTGGTCTTGGACGTTTGATCTGAGGGAGTTTGTTCAGAATTTGAAGCTTTTTGATCAGAATTTGAAGCTTTTTGTCCAGAATTTGAAGCTTTTTGTTCAGAATTTAAAGCTTTTTGATCAGAATTGAAACCTGCTTGATCAGAATTTGAGTCCAAGATTTGATCCTGTTTAAGGTCTTGTTTCTGGTCTTGTTTCTGGTCTGCTTTTTGCCTTGGCTTGGGCTCGTCCGCCTTGGCGTTTGGTTCTGGTCCACTGACCAAACCTCCCTTCACCTCCTTTTCGTCTCCAATTTCTTGAGTTTCTGAATCTCCACTTCTTTCATTTCCACTAATTTCATTTCCACTTCTTTCATTTCCACTAATTTCATTTCCAATTTCCTTCCCTCCTTTCATTTCCTTTTCCATGGCTTTGGTGACTTCAGGAACAATACACACTCCCGTGACCGTCAAATCGGTGGCAGAACTCACAGTGATGGTGGTGGGCACACACTTTTGATCACACACAGTGAGGGACACGGTGGTTGCTTGAGCACAGGTGGTGGTAAAGTCGGTATAGGTTTTCCACACCGTCTTTGTCGTTTGGGACTCGGCCGCTGTATGGTTTTTGTTGATGCAGTAGATGCAATCACCCATTTTTTGTTTTTCTTTTCCAGCTTCCATCTCCTTTCCAGCTTCCATCTCCTTTCCAGCTTCAGACGGTTCCAAAGTTGAGCTGGTCATGTTGGTGCCTGGTCCTGAGAAAGTTGGGTTTGGATTCACCTTCTTTCCTGATCCGTTAATCTTGGACTCTGATTCCTTGGACTCTGATTCCTTGGACTCTGGTTCCTTGGGCTCGGGTTCATGCTTTGGTACCTTAGGGTCGGGGTTAGGCACCGGCTCCTGAGGCTTTGGCTCCTTGTGCTCTGGTTCCTTAGACTCGGGGCTTTTCTCTGTCTCCTCTGGCTCGGAGTTTTCCTTTGACTCCTTATTGTCTGGCTTCTCAAAGTCGGGATCATGCTTTGGCCCCTTTGGCTGAGCCTCCTCAGACTCAGTCCCCTTAGGATTCGGGCCCTTCTTCTTTGGCTCCTCCGTCTTTGGCCCCTTCTTCTCAGTCCCCTTAGACTCAGGGCTCATCTCTGGCTTTTCAAAGTCGGGCTTTTTCTTGGACTCCTTCTTGTCTGTCTCCTCAGTCTTTGGCCCTTTTGGCTCCATAGCCTTAGACTCGGGGCTTTTCTCGGTCTCCTTAGGCCCAGTCTCCTTAGGCTTTGCGCCCTTGTTCTCAGGCACCCCAGAGTCGGGGTTTTCCTTTGACTCCTTATTCTTTGGCTCCTCCGTCTTTGGCCCATCAGATTCGGGTTCGTGCTTTGGCTTCTCAGACTCGGGGCTTTTCTCTGGCTCCTCAAAGTCGGGTTTTTCCTTGGGCTCCTCGGGCTTTGTCTTCTCAGACTCGGGATTAGGCTCTGGCCGCTTTGGCTCAGTCTCCTTTGGCTCCGTCTCCTTTGGCTCGAGGTCATGTGTTGGCACCTTATTTTCTGTCTCCTTTTGCTTTGGCACCTCAGTTTTTGGCTTCTCAGGCTCAGTCTCCTCAGTCTTTGGCTTCTCAGTCTTTGGCCCCTTCTTCTCAGTCCCCTTAGGATTCCGGCCCTTATTCTTTGGCTCCTCCGTCTTTGGCTCCACAGGCTTGGGGTCAGTCTTTGGCTCCTTATTCTTCGGCTTCTCAGACTCGTGATTAGTCTCAGTCTCCTTATTTTCAGTCTCCTTATTTTCAGTCTCCTTATTTTCAGTCTCCTTTTGCTTTGGCACCTCAGTCTTTGTCAGTCTGGCAAGTTCCGGTGGGGGAGGTTTGGGGAGCTGTGTTTTATAGTCAATGTCGGCACTGTACTGCATGAAATAAACCACTTCAGGCGTACACCTTTCGTTCGGGTGACTTGCTGGCGTAGAAAGAAACTTGATCATTACCTCGGGTAATTCTTGACAAAGTTCAAAGGTGAGATCCAATTTGCCATTCTTGTCAAAAGACAATTTCAAAGGCTCAATTCTCAAGCCGGCCCTAAAACGACGATTTTGAATACCAAAATAAAGCTTGGCCTGGGGCGTTGGGATAAAAGCTCTTCCCTCGGAATCCAACTCGAGCCCTGGTTGTTCTCGGATCACTCCTTTAATGAAACCCATGACGTTCTCGGCCTCGATAAATAGGGAAAGTGGAGTGTAAAACTGACCTTCCTTCACAAAAAAGGCGTATCTGATAGGCCGGTTTCCCGGAACCGGAATAGGACCAACAGGGCTCACTGGTTCCGGGGGATTCACTGGTTCCGGGGGATTCACTGGTTCCGGGGGGTTCAACGGCTGCAGATGATCTTTTGGATCCACAGGAAAGAAGTAAATATCAACCCTTTCTTCACAAGTGGCACTAAATTCTGCATCATCTAACTCTATTACCTCATCCCGATTATATCCGGGACACCCACGGAAAAATTTCAAACCCTTAATCTTGTTGTCTGCACTCAATTTAGAAAGATAGGTTAGAAAGGTCGTTCCACCAAAAGTAAATGTCCAGGACTCTTGGGGTTCCAGAGACAGGGCTGAAACCGTCCAATAAGTTTTACACTTGTTTTCTGGACAGGATTCCGGAAGCCGATTCCATTGGAGCCCGTTTTTTGTAAAAAGTCCATATTCGGAATTCACATATTGTTTCAGATCGTTATCTTCATTTGCCAAATCGGCACCTTCATCTTTTCCAAGAGCCCGATTCTCCGGATTCTCCGGTTTCTCCACTTCTCTCCAATTTATCAGTTCATCGTATGGCATCACGGACACTATAGCCGGGCTACAGTTGGTAAAAAGTTTCCTTTCCACGGGAATAACTTCATTTTCGTCAATGACGACGTAATTGCTCTGGATTTGGCACAAAGAGATTTTCGAAGCTTTCAACTTTTTATCTTCATCCACTTCGGCTAACAATAAATCAGCTTCATTTCCGAAAATTAAAACCCCCAACCGAAACCCAACGGGGAAATTGTCATATTCCAAATTTTTGCCCTCAGACAAAGAGATTCTCAGCGGCAAAGTGTGCGGTTGATTCCAGGTAAAAATATGCCTGCGGGGTTCGCCAGAAGGGGTAACTATCGTAGTGGAAAGTCCATACTTTCTTTCTTTAGTTTCTGCCACAAGCATCCACTGATTGGTCGAAGCTGCCCATGCTGTGGCCATAACCAACGGGGCGAGAAAAAGATGGCTCAAAATCATGGGGTTGTTGTTTTGGGGTTGTTGTTTTTTTTTTTTGCTTTCATGGATTTCCGCCGAATTAAATATCATGGCCAAGAAAAAAACATAGCTTCTCGTCAATCAATGTTTGGATCTAGCTTTTCGTGGCCTCACATTGTCCAATTTTGTAATTGTCCAATTTTGTAATTGTCCAATTGTTGGTATGTAATTGTCCAATTGTTGGTATGTAATTGTCCTATTGTTAAAAGTGCTTGAACAATAGCTTGGAGAGGAAAACAGTCGTTTTGCATACCGCTGCGCCCGTTTCTTCAGCGCCTTGGTGAAAAATTTGGCGGAAGATGAAACAACTCTTATTGTCCTCTTAAAATTTAATGACCATGGCCCTCGAGTCATTATTCAATTCTGCTTCCTAACTTTTGAACTAATTTCCTGCATACATATGCATGTGGTTTGCATATAGAAAGGACTCTTACGATATTGGTTTCTAACACTCTCGTCAGCGTGGCACTTCGTTGCCACGTCAGTTACATGTATTCTGGTCAGTCTGTTTTCTAATACTAGGAAATGGCTATTTCCTCTCCTTAACTGAGCTGACTCGTTACCCGTAAAACTCTCTAAGCGGGCCTTCTTCTTATGTATTCGCGCCGTGGCCCTTCGGGGCGACGTCACTCGGTGGCTCCTGCATGTAGAAGACCAAGACCTGTTTCATCTGGACATGCTTATATGCAGGCACGTGAGTATGCAGTACATCTCCGATGTACTGGGTCCTCACATTCAACAGGAATTTTTGGACTACATGCAGAGCATGCAGCAGTGCACGAGGAAACACCCATTTTTTCTGGCCACACACATGTGAAAGTGGTTAGGATACTTCTCACTGATTTTTGTTCATGTGGCATTGCTGGGACCCGAAAAGGGGACCCCAAGCTGTCTTGCAGATAGGGATTGACTTGCAGATAGGTACTGTCCTGCAGCTAATCCACATGAATTGACCGGACCATTTAACCCGTTCATTGAAAACATGTATTAATCACCAGCTGCCAAGGGAAGCAATTCTCCCTATTGACTTAGACAACTCAATCCAAACAACTAAGATGTCACCAAAGTCCCACAATCCCCACAATTGTTCAGATACAATTCCACCATAAATACTCTGTATTCTCTTAATACTCTGCATTTTCTTGATACTCTATAGTCTCTTTTTTTTCCCAATCAAAAGGACAAGTTCCGACGAAAATCATTTCAGTTTCACAAGAGTTCCGGATTATTAAAGTTTCGCAAGAGTTTCAGATTATCTCAGTTCTGGGAGACAAAGCCAAAGTACCCAGTAGAGCGGCCTCCCCTTCTTCTTTCTTCATTCTGATCTTTAAAAAATAAACAGATTTAAACAAAAGTCAGGTGACATACCTTTTGGTCATGAATTGTCGAGTGAGGCCGTCTGGTTGGCCCTCATGCGGCGGATAAGGAACAGGAAATGAATTAAAACACCCATCGGGGACGATATTCCCCGACTCTCTAGGGCGAGGCGAAAGTGAGCCAGAACGTTGAAATTTTCAGGGTAAAACGCCGTTGGGAAATGCAGAGCTCGCTGGGAATTGTTTCTTCTTAATTTGGGAAAATGCCATTACTTCAATCCAGAAAAACTGGCCCTTGCAGTAGAATGTCCATAGTTCAGAGCTAGACTGTAGACCATTCAATGGACACGACATATCATGTGATTATATTACCCAAAAAATCGACTGGGAAAAAGAGGGGGAATAGCGCGGATTTATATTCTTTTCAAACCACAAAAAGGAATGCAGCATTCCCAAACGGGAAGTGTTTCACCTTGCAATGGCGCGTCACGACTTGCAGCCACGGGAATATAAAAGGCCCCAGATCCCGCGGTTTTTTTTTTTGCAGCGCGATAAACCCACTGGAAATGATGGTCACGTGAATCACTCAGATACACCTTTTAAATTGGATCCCGAGTTATTTTTAGTCAAAAGTTTTTTAGTTGAAGTTTATTTTTGCAAAAGGCGTTGATTTCAAATAAAAAGGACTTATTCCAAAAAAAAAATGGATTTATAAAGTGATCCAACTGACATGGCCTGGTTACCGGTCAATGAACGGTAATTGTCGAAGTGGATGAGAAATAGCCAACTTTCTGAACCAACCAAACACCAAGAGAAACGCCGAAAACAACTACTGCAAAATCAACTCTTTGGTGATAACGAGATCACGGAAATCTTCACTTTGGAATGAAACTACCCCGGGAACTACTTGTGATGTCAATTACTTCAATTACTACAGGCACGTGCGCTCCTGCATATGCGCGCGCTTCTCACCTTATATGCCTGACCAACCCAACGTATTGCCACATGGCTTATACTCTACTCCAAGAATATAAGCTAGCAATCGAGACTATGGGATTGGAGTCGCCTTATTCTAAGACATATTGGAAAATCATATAGTCAAGCATGGTGTTTCTGTGGGTAAGGGAATTAGCTGAACTTGTCCCACGAAAAAGCAGTGTTTATAAGAAACTCCCGGTGGCCTAGCTGGTTAGGGCGCAAGAGTGTAATGGAACATTGATATCTTGAGTTCGGACGTTCGACTCGTCCCTGGGAGAACTTTTTGGCTCTTTCTCCTGCTGATTTTCTAAAACTGCAGTTTGAAGTGTTCTGCCGTTGCAAATGTTAGGGGTTTGGACAGAAGAATCTTCTAGATGAATCTCCTAGATGCAGTATTATACTTTGGGTACATAGATTGGTGTAGACAGCAATGCATACAGTGTGGAGTCAGTAACAATGTAATTAGGGATTTATTATCAAGAGTGTAGAATCAGTAATTGGGTACGGTCCGCGGGCCGGACCCTCGGAAATGGTCACGTGACCTGGAACCATATCTTTGTAGCTGTCCCCACAAACAACTTTAGGATTCCTCCATGGTACATACTCATGGCGAAATCAAGGAGAAACCAGCCATTCAAAGAAGTACCAAAAATAATGGTTCGTTGGGAGGATGCAACGACCTGGGTCAATAGGTCGGAACTGGATATAAGCCCCGGAAGTACAACTTGCACCCTCGGATAATATTGCCCTCGGATATATTGCCCTCGGATATATTGCCCTCGGATACATTGACCCCGGATATATTGCCCCCGGATATATTGCCCTCGAGTAATTTCACACACTATGGTGTTACGGTCATGTGATAAAGGTCATGTGACGCAGATCTTGTTTCAGGTGCGTTTCAGGTGTGTTTCATGTTGCAGCCATTGCGCACTATGGCAATAGATAGACAATAAGAAGAACGGTTTGGTCAGGGCTTCAGACCAAATTTCTTATTGGGCAAAAAGCCTTATATCAAGTATAAAAACAAGTATTTATTCAAAAACCCAATTTTTTGTATCGAATTACGTTTCTGGAGAAAGCAGTCACACGCGCACGTGATGATTTATCGGGGCGCGCACGAAAACGGCTCTGTGTGCACTCCGCACCGTGCGCGCAGTCCCCCGCCCCCCGAAAATTTTTGTGCAAAAGTCATACTTCTTCTACTATTCAAGCAATCAACAGGTATGTTTGGTGACCCAGAATATTCTGTTTAAGCGTTGTTATATCGTTTCAGCCTCCAAGTGATCAACGACGTGATAAATGATCCTTCAAGTGAGACAAGACTCTTCAGCCGATGGGATTCTTCAAGGGCAGGCAAATCTCCATTTCAACAAAACATCCAGTCCCAGACGAGACAGAATCAGGATGAAAGATTACCAAATTGGATGAGCAGGGTGAATAGGCACTGACACTTGACGGACGCTTCTGTCTGACACTTCTGTCTAATCTGTCTCTGTTTGTCCAGTTTGTCTTACCGTTTGTCCAATCTGTCTTTCAATCTGTCTTTGTGTTTTTCGTCTTTTGACTGTCTTGTCTCTGTCTGTCCAATGTTTGTCGTCTATCCCCTTTTGTCTTGCTGTGGTGGCGCATCACCTGACCTGCGTGCAAGACGTGCGCACATGACCCGCGCGCACTCATTAATAAGCAGAAAGTATATAACAGCGTCTTTCGCAGTTTTACACCCACATCTTTTTTTTACTAACATTCCCAGACAAAATGGCTAGAAGACCCGCTAGATGTTACAGATACTGTAAGAACAAGCCTTACCCTAAATCCAGATACAACAGAGCTGTTCCAGACGCCAAGATCAGAATCTACGACTTGGGTAGAAAGAAGGCCACTGTTGATGAGTTCCCCTTGTGTGTGCACTTGGTGTCCAACGAGCTCGAGCAGTTGTCGTCCGAAGCTTTGGAAGCCGCCCGTATCTGTGCCAACAAGTACATCACCAAGATTTCCGGAAGAGACTCGTTCCACTTGAGAGTCAGAGTCCACCCTTTCCACGTGTTGAGAATCAACAAGATGTTGTCGTGTGCCGGTGCCGATAGATTGCAACAAGGTATGAGAGGTGCTTGGGGTAAGCCCCACGGTTTGGCTGCCAGAGTCAACATTGGTCAAATTCTTATGTCTGCCAGAACCAAGGACTCCAACAAGGACGTTGTTATTGAGGGTTTGAGAAGAGCCAGATACAAGTTCCCTGGTCAACAGAAGATCATTATCTCCAAGAAGTGGGGTTTCACTCCTCTTGACAGAGACCAATACCTCAAGAAGAAGAACAATGGTGAGGTGAAGGACGATGGTGCTTACGTTAAGTTCTTGTCCAGAAAGGGTAACTTGGAGGAGAACTTGACTCAGTTCCCTGACTACCAATACCAGGTCTAACTGTATAGTTGATATCAAACCAGTTCCAATCTTTTAGACCGTAGCTTTAATTGCAGCTTTAATTGCAGCTTTTAACTGTTGCAGAGTATGAGTGGATGTGGAAAATTAACAATCTGTTTATTGTGTGGTGTACTGATGTTTCAGGGGATTTTCTGTCTTTTCTGTCTTTTTTTCCCCTTTTTTGTCTTGTCTTTTCTGTCTTTTTTTGTCTTGTCTTTTCTGTCTTTTGTCTTTTTTGTCTTGACGCGTTGGTGTACGGGTGTGTTCCCTGGCACGACCTACACGTTTCAAGACGCGAAAAAACCTCCGTTCTTTATTGACCCCCCCATTGTTGATCCCTTTTCCTTACCCCTTTCGTAAACTCACCATGTCCTTTGCCCACAAAGAAAAACCAGACGTCCTCGTTCTCTTCGATGTCGACGGAACTTTAACTCCCGCCAGATTGACCATCAGCGACGAAATGAGATCCACCTTGCAGGCCTTGAGAAAGAAGGTGGTGATTGGGTTCGTCGGTGGCTCCGACCTCGCCAAGCAAGTCGAGCAGCTCGGTGACTCTGTCCTCCAAGACTTTGACTACTGTTTCTCCGAAAACGGATTGACAGCATACAAGATGGGTAAGGAGTTGGCCTCGCAATCTTTCATCTCGTGGATTGGAGACGACAAGTATAACAAGTTGGTCAAGTTCATCTTGAGATACTTGTCGGACATCGACATTCCTGTCAGAAGAGGAACTTTCATTGAGTTCAGAAACGGAATGATCAACGTGTCTCCTGTGGGCAGAAACGCCTCCACTCAGGAACGGAACGAGTTCGAGAAGTTCGACCTCGAGCACAAGATCAGAGAGAAGTTGGTCGGTGCCTTGAAGGAGAACTTCCCCGACTATGGCTTGACCTACTCCATTGGAGGCCAGATCTCGTTTGATGTGTTCCCAACTGGATGGGACAAGACCTATGCTTTGCAGCATGTGGAGGGCGAGAACTTCAAGGAGATCCACTTCTTTGGTGACAAGTCGTACAAGGGAGGAAACGACTATGAGATCTATAACGACCCTAGAACCATTGGCCACGCTGTCAACGAGCCTGCTGACACCATCAAAATCTTGAAGGAGTTGTTCAGCTTGTAATTATCTTAGAATTATTAGTCATAGAAGATCTAATTACATACATATTAATCATAGAATATCTAATTAAATATATATTAATCGCTTTGATTAAGAGGGGGCAGTGGGGTCTTTTTATAGCCGTTAGGCGTGCAGGAACAACCCCTTAACCTTGGTGCGCGTTTTGCAGCCATATCTACTTTAGGGTTCAGCTTGCATTTGTGTGCATATCTGAAACTGTGCGGGGGACTCTTGCGTGGGGGAGGCTCGGGGTATAAAAGGAGGCGTTCGCCCTGGGAATAACGACCTCCCCTTTTTTTTTTTGGATTCTTACCATATCTGTTCTGGCCCACACTACTTGTTTCCACAATCTCGATTCTAGCCCTCTTGGACACATTGACCTCGTCACGATTTATGCATGAAATAAAACTTTAATTGCTTTGAATTGTGACTCCTGTGGAACTCACTATTGGATACTAGGGGCTGGATTTAGTATGTCCCTACCAGGTCCATAGAGTGAATTATGGGTGATTTATTGAACGAATGAATTCTCTGGCGTTACTGGCCTTTCCATGATCCAGAACCAATCTACCATTTCGCCATAGGTCGAAGCAGAATTTTTAGCTCTTTTTATTACCTTAACTTCATGAGCATCAGAAGAAAGAACAGGAACTATAAAAAGTCTCAATTGAAGAGTTTATCTTTCCAAAGGATGTTTGCTCAAGATACCCACTCCAGCTGAATTACCAGCTCTGAAAAGTGATATGAGTATCACAAAAGCTCTATCAGTATTAGTGCTTGGTAGTACTCACTGTGAATACTCGTGGTCAGTGTTGGTGAGTGATGCAACAAATACCTAATTCAGAAAGGTCTACTGAACAGCCATTTTAAGCATATTCATTTTGCTTCACTATTTACACTTTCAGGCCAAAAAAAAAAAAAAACATAAAGCAATAACGAGACCTCATTGGTGGTTAGATCTTATGTGTTCACTCCTGATACATTTGATCACTCCTGATACATTTGATGATTGGTGGGACAATTGATCATTGGTGGGACAATTGATCATTGGTGGGACAATTGATGATTGGTGGACAATTGAACGTTGGTGGGTCTCCAAAATCTCCATGTTCAAGAATATCCTCATTGGTTTCTGGAAATCTTTTTCCTGTTGTTCTCTTCTTCACTGCTTGATAAGAAGAGATAGAGACAAGTCTGGTTGACTTAAGACCCAAGACCTAGACTCAAAACTCCAACAATCTATTGAGATAACATGGAGGATCCAGATGTCAATGACTGGTATTGTTGTATGGCTGAAGAGGAAAAGAAACAAAGACGTTCCGGTTCCACTTTTCATTGCTTCTTATTGGTTCCCACTTGACAATGAGACTGCATTCACTTCTTATGGTAGAAAATGGCCGAACTGTTTTCGCCGGCACTCACCACTTGCTCGAACGTTTCATTGTCCAACAACTCCAAGCGGTACTTTGTTCTGTCATGGAACTTTTTCAACAACTGCTTGGAAGACGTTTCAAGGTCCCGGGGCTCAATCAACTTGGGGATCTGGAGTGGTTTGGCACTCTTGACGCACTTTCCATTGCCAAACTGCCCATAATCGTTGCTTCCAAATACCAAGACTTCCTTGTGGGGTCCTTGATTGTCCAAAGTCACAAAGGTATGGTTAGCACCACTGGCAACATGCTTGAACCCAATGTTGCGGAGCATATTGACGGACTCGTCGTACTCCTGCATCCCCACGAGACTCTTGACCACTTGGGGAACGGCCACCATTTGCAAGTACCTCGACAAACCCAATTGGCCAAGAAGCCCGTTGCCGAAACTGAGAAGAAACTCCTGCTGCAACTTCTTTCCATGGGTTTCGGCTACCGTCGAGTCGTTGTCGGTGACGGAAAGTTGCAAATAATTGGACTCGCTCACCGAAGAGACGTTTTCCACCGAGAAGTGGCCGGTTTGAAGTTCTTTGGGAAGATGCGTTTTGGCGATCTTTTGCAAATCATTGGTGTTGAACGCCACACGAGGCACCGGCTGGGAATCCTCATTGGCGGACTTTTCCTTTCCACATTGACACGACGAGTTATCGCCCCATGTCCAGATATTTCCGTTTTGCTCCACCGCCACGTTGGAGTAGTCTGTGCAGGAGATGCTCTTGAAGGTTCTGCGGCTGATGCTTTTGGAGTCCTTGGAAGCCACCACCTCGTAATTCATATTGCTGAGTTCGAAAGGCTGGTTGATCTGGGGCTGCTGCACCTTTTGCAATATGTTGGAAAAGGTGGGTGTTCCAAATTGGCCCTTATTCACGGGTTGAGGGCTGCAGTTCATTTCGAATAAGCGGCCGTGAGATGTCAAAATGAGGAGATGGCACTTTCCCGAGGTTATTTTGGAGACTTTTTCACCACGGGCCAAATCCAATTCAATCTGGGAAACACCATGGGATTTGAAGAGCCCAAGAAAATTGAATCGCGATGTCTGAGGCTCCAAGGCCTTGGTATAGAACGTTCTCGAGTCATTGGCCAAAAGGTATAAGTTGTCGTTGCAAGCCACGGCCTTTTGGACTCTTTTGGGGACTGAGATGTGGCGAAACTTGAAACCATCCTTGGTCTTTTCGTACTCAAACACCTTTCCTTTTTCGTCCACTCCAACCGCATATTTGTCTGTCACCACCAAGTCCTGGAGGTACTTGCCGTCGAATTCCGGTACTCGGACCGGCACCCGCCTGCCATTGATGGCGCCGAAAAGGTACACGCCCGGATTGGATTCCAGTGCCTTCAACGTGCTAAGGAAAGCCCCGTCAATCTCCGCATTCATCGCCTCCATCATATTGGCAATACTCTTGGTGTTTTCCTTGGGGTCCTTCATGTCCTTGACTTTACTGATATCCAAATCAAAGTCCATCAAGTTGCGGAAATACGCCTTGATGTATTTGTAATTCATGAGGAATTGGTACCCCGAGAGAATCGCCACCAAGGCCGCCGCTCCAAAGGCAATGCCCTTGATGCGCTGGAAAAACTCCCACTTTTCCTTGGCCTGCCGCTGGCCTTCTTCTTTTCTTTGCTCCTCGAGGTATTTTTGGTACTTGGCTTCGCTGGACGTGGGCTGACTCGGCAGACCCAAATCGAAGTGGAACTCCTTCTTGTGCTTGTTGAACTCGTCGATGGAGTTTTTGTCGGCGAGACTTCTCAATTGGGAAACACTAAGCGGGGCTCTATGCAAGCCGTGTGCTTTGAAAACACGCACGCCTTGGGCCCGAAGGACTCGTGCACCATACACAGGGAGGAGAGTCATGGTGGTGGTGGAGCGATGGAGCGTTGGATAGGTAGGTGCGCGTGTATGCAGGAGATTGTATGCAGGAGCAGGAGCAGGGGCGTCAGCATCAGCATCAGCATCAGTACCTCCGGAAATGCCATAGCGAAGCACCAACCACGAGCCCCGCATTAAACATGCCAGATATGGAACTGAAGATTCATGCCAAATAAAATATATATGTATGCATGGAAAGGATCTGAAGAGTTCTTATCTTGTGAGGCTGACTCTTTAGGGTTGCTTACACCAGAAGCATTCTTGAGGTGTGGCCCGGTCCTGGAAATCTGAATATACTACGGAAAAAATGGGGGAGGGGGGCCTCCTTTTATAATGTAGAGAGCGGACACAAAAAGACTGGAGACGCCGCTTATTTGTACTTGAAACGGCCACGTGCATGACGCTCAATACCAGTGTTTCAGATCCAGTGCATGCCGTTTTAAGAAGCGTGTTTCACATTCAGTGCATGAGGTTGCGAATAGGTTTGCGGGAGTGGAAGCTCGTACGGCTGAACCCTAGTGTTCTACTAAACAACCGTACATCTTTGAATAAGACCCGTACATCTTTGAATAAGGCCCGTACATATCCTGGCCAAGACCCGTACACCACGTCGATTAAAATCCCATTGCAAAATCAGACGTTCATGGGTTTCGTGGTGCAGAGCGTACTGGAAGATGTTGGTGTATGGGAGAGATGCGGGGCAACCGCGAGAGACCAGTTTCGAGGGTAACCCTATTTCCGAGGGTAATTTAGTCTCGAGGGTAATTTAGTCTCGAGGGTAGCACTAGATCCGAGGGTAACTCTAGATCCGAGGGTCCTCCTCGGTCAGCCTGGACCATTGGCCTGCACACAGCAGGCGCGCCGCCATATCAGCACTCCACCACCACAAGTAACAATCAAGTTCCCTCAGTTTCACGAGTGTTTCAAGTCTGTTTCAGAACCGTTTCTTCTTGTTTCAACCCCGTTTCTCTTTGTTTCAGAACCTTCAGTTCCCTTGTTGTCTCCCTTGAACACTGGACGTCTTCCAGGCTCAGCAAACAACACAATGTTCAAAGCCCATGCCTCCTCCGTCTACACACTCACGCCAGGCGTCCGAGCCCTCAGCAGCATCACCAAGTTCGATACCAAGAAGTTCGTGCAGTCGCTAGAAAAAGGCGGCTTCTCCCTCCAGCAAGCGGAAACGGCCGTGGTGATCGTCAACAAGGCCGTCAACGATGGAATCAGCTTGATCGCCAAAAACCTCGTGTCCAAGGAGAAGTTGAATTCGGTGGCGTACCAGCAAAAAGTTGATTTTGCCAAGTTGAAAGGCGAATTGCAGACCATGGACAAATCGGAGTTTTCCAGCTTGAAAAAAGAACAGGAACAGCTCCGGACCAATTTGACCAATCTCCAGAATCGGCTCAAGGAGGAAATCACCAAGAATCTGGCCAGCGTGCGGCTCGACTTGAACTTGGAAAAAGGCCGTATTCGGGAAGAGTCGTCCAGCCACGAGTCCAGAATCGAGGATACTTTCACCAGGATCGATGAGGAAATTGCTAATGTGCAGATGCAGATCAAGAGTGTCAAGACTCAGGTCATGCAGTGGTTGATTGGTGTGAGTTCCGGTACGGCGGCGCTCATGCTAGCGTTTGTTCGGTTTTTCGGGTGAGTTTTCGGGATTTCTCGTCTTTCCAACTGTTTCTGCTGGTTGGGTTTCTGCTGGTTTCTGAATCGTTTTAGGCTGGTTTTAGGCTCGTTTCAGGCTGGTTTGAGACTGCTTTCAAGCTGGTTTTAGACTGCTTTCTGTCTGGTTTCAGGCTCGTTTTAGGCTCGTTTTGGCCGGTTTCAAGCTGGTTTTAAGCTGGTCTCTGACTGGTTTCTGCCTGGTTTTAGACTGGTTTTAGACTGGTTTCAAGCCGGTTTCAGAATCGTTTCAGGCTTGTTTCTGACTGGTTTTGGCTGGTTTCTGGGTTTCTGCTGGTTTCTGACTGATTCAGAATCATTACAGAATCGTTTCAGACTCACTTCTGGACTTGTCTCGATCTGATTCTAGATGGCTTAAATGCTGGTTAATCGTGGTTCATCTTGGTTATTTTTGAATGGGTTCAGTTCGGTTTCACCCCAGATGGATTGCTTGAATCTCGAGTTCTGGATAAACCGGCCTGCTCCTGGCTCTGCCCTTACTGGTCCATTTCTACTGGTCCCAATGAGTCCGTCTCTACGAAATCCGGATTTTTCGAAATCCCAATGCTGGAGAATTTTGTGTCCGGGAAATTGACTCCCGGATGAAAGTGACCGCCATTCCGAGGTGTATTCCGAGAATCCTACTCCATGCAAAACCGGTCCGAAATTACAGACTCCGAAATATCAGTGACAATTCAGTGACAATTCAGTGACAATTCAGTGACAAATCAGTGACAAATCAGTGACAAATCAGTGACAAATCAGCGATTGAATCGGTGAATTGTTGGTGTATGGATGTACACCAAAATGACATTACTGGAATTAACATCCAAAACTGTCCAAAAATGTCCAAAACAAATCTTTCAAAAATTTCCCATTGAACTGTCCAAATGTCATTGAACTATATTAAGAATGGGTGGTTGGGTGGTGTACGGGTGTGGGCGCGGAAGTTGAGCCTGACAACACGCATCTTGTCAGGCCAGCATGAACTCCGTCTACAACCATGGCATCAAGCAGACGCAAAGCCTAACGCGAGATCTCGCGGCGTTCGAGAAAAACGTCAGCACGCTGCCCATGTCGCTCCAAGGCCTGATCATCACGTCGCTCACGGGCTTCAAGAAAACAATCAAAGAGTACACGGACTTGGTGCGGCAGTGCGATAACGTGGACGAGAAACACGAGGCTCGCCTACGCAAGTTCCAGGCGGACATGGCGCAGTTTCAGGGAAAGTTCGATACTTTACGCCAACAACGTGAAGCCCTGGTGCAGGCCGAGTCCCACCAGCAACTCATTGGCCGGCGAAATGCGCCCTCGGATAATCCCTATGACCCTGCGGCGCCCGTGGCCCAGCCGTCGTCCATGTCGTACCTGGAGGGTCTATATAGCGAGAAGCAGTCGCTTGGGCGGGGGAACCAGCAGCTCGATATGATTCTTGAAATGGGCCAGAACGCGTTGGGGGATTTGGTGGAGCAGAACGAGACGTTGAAGAAGCTCGGGGCCAAGTTTGAGCTGAGTTTGGTGACGTTGGGCGTCAGTCAAGGCACCATCCGCCGCGTGGAACGCCGCGCTCGCCAGGACAAATGGTTGTTTTGGGCCATGGTCGTGGTGTTCTTTGTCTTGTGTTATTTCATCATCCGCTACTTCCACTAGCCCCGGCTCCCTCTTCTGTCTGTCTTCTGTCTGTCTGTTCAATTCACTCATATGGCTAAGTATTCGCTGAAGACATGACTGGAACTGATTGTGGGCCTTGACCATGGACTTGTTGCTCGGTACTTATGGCAAAGACCTTAATGACTCAAGGCTATTTAAGCGGATATCGGCTAACGGAGCAATACCAGCTACAGGAGCAGTCGTGTGATAGGGCAGTCTGACTATGGTATGGCTCATTCTAGGTCCTGGATCTACCGTCTCTGAACGCCACCACGACGCATGTCTACCCATGATCCATGTTTACGGATGTCTACCCATGATCCATGTCCTGCGTATATGGAGTCGAGCTTGATTTGAAGAGTCTTTAATTGCAGGTCACATTCATCCAACATCACTTGACCTTTACGTACTTCTTTTGCACAGAGTAGCATCAACAATAGTTTAGCACACACCGAATCCATACGAGATCTAAAAAACATTCTAGACCATTTTACACTGTTCTACACTGTTCTACATTATTCTACACTATTCTACACTATTCTAGACATCATTACGTTATGCAGGTGTTGAGAAATCCCAGGTGAACCCAAGAGCCCAAAAAGGAAATACGTGACGAATTAGGTAAACAAAATACTTCAATCCTAAATTTAAATTATTAAAAAAGGGAATATTCCAAGTATAATAGAAACCGCTTTTAATAAAACATACCTCAATCAAATAGAAAGTGTATCCCTCCAAATCGGATCCACCACATATATCCGCATTAGATCACTAGATCATATAAACGATCTATACAGTCGTCCATGTATAAAGAGATTTTGTAATTTATAAGTTTTTGTTTTTCCATAGTCGATTAGATATAGAGTTTTATTTTGTGATTTTGATTTAGTGATTTTATTATTTTTCATTTTCTGGTTTTCTGATTTTCTGGTTTTCTGGTTTTCTGGTTTTCTGGTTTTCTCGTTTTCTCGTTTTCTCAGTTTCTCATTTTCTCAGTGTCTCATTTTTACAGTTTCATTTTCTCATTTTCTCACTTTCTCCCTCTCATTTTCTCACTTTCTCTCTCATTTTCTCACTCATTTCCCCAAATCATCCCTTCATTTCCGCAAATCTCCCGAAACATCCCCAAATTTCATTTTCGAATTAAAAAAAATTCCCTTTCCAAATAAAAATTCTTCCTTAAAAATTCTTCCTTAAAAATTCTTCTTTAAAAATTCTTCCTTAAAAATTCTTCCTTAAAAATTCTTCTTTAAAAATTCTTCCTTTAAAAATTCTTCCTTTAAAATCCACGGTTAATTTGTGATTCTTGAAATCACGTGTTATCGATTTCTCCCCTCCTTTTCTTTCCTTCTCCCCTCCTTTTCCATTCTCCTTCTCTCCTTTTTCATTCTCCTTCTTTTCTCGTTCGCAGGGCCCGTTTTGAAGATTTTGGAAAGCACAGAAAAATTAACAAGGAACAAGAAAAAATTAGTGCGGATGTGGACTGAATTCTTCACGTGAGGGAGTGGATTTTCTGAGCAAGTAGACCAGTACACCCTACAATGGAAACTTGTATTCGTAATGAGTCATTACTTTGGAAATCTCCACTTCAAGACTTCACTCCTTTCAAAAGTCCAGAACTTTCGACTGTACTCTGGGACTCTGGGACTCTGGGACTCTTTGGCTGGGGCATGGTGTATGCAGTACACACGTTGAAAAGAATAAAAAATAATGAAATGACAATCAGCGCAACCAAAAAGCAGTAAAATAAAGTTGTAAGAGAATATAGAATAGGATAAAATATGATAGAATAGGAAGGAAAGGAAGGAATGGAATGGGCACTTTGGCTAGTGGTTCGCACTCATACCTTGTGTTCCTGTCAGTCTGCAGTGCGTCCACCCAAATAGACACCGTAATCTCCATTAAATGGCCTGGTTGAATGGCCTGCTTGAATGTCGACTACTGGTGCTTTGAAATGCTGGAATTCCGGAGACGGTTTCATTTTTTTCTTGGATTTTTTTATGGTCTGTGGAAGGAATTAACATGGCCCCCTCCTCAAGGTCCAGTTCCGAGGGTCCAGTTCCGAGGCACCCTTTCTAGTGCGCTCGCCTTGTATACACTACACTCCCCACACTGGGCACTATACATGTATAAATACTTTAATAATCTGTGGCTCCAATATTTGGTTTCAATATCATATTTCTAACAAAGATGCAAGGCGACATGTTTCCCAATTTATCCATGGTCCCATGAAATATATTAAAGGTATATGATTTCATTAATTAATAAAATTGTTTTCTTTGATCCAAATTACCTAATGCAGAAGTCATCTACTTTGGTGGGTCAAACCCGCTTTTTTTAATCACAATTGGAAGTTGCCCTTCATCCGTAGGTTGACTAACGGCCCTAACGGCCCAAGTTATTTTTCTTTCGATTCATAAACCTATCGGTACTTTTATTGAAATAGAGATAAATATATGGAAGTATAGAGTTATATAGATATTAGTGGTATGAGGTACAAGAAGGATTTAATGGGTGGTGGTGCATGTGGAATTATTTTATTGGCCCATCTTTTTATTTTCTTTAACAGGGACTACTAAATCACTCGTATCAAAGAATAATGTAATAAATTGTCAGCACATGTACCCATTTCACCCTCGGAATTGGAACTGAGACTCGTACACCCGTACACCACGCTACCTCAGCAGAAAAAGGCCCTAATGCAAACCCCCGATTTCTCAACAATTTGACCCTAAAAATTAGTTTTCTGAGCAGCTGGAATTCCGGACATTCCAATGGAGTTTTTCAGGGTCCAAATTAATGGCCCAGGGTGTTTTTGGCCCAGGGTGTTTTGAAGGGATATAAGCTGGGGAGTTCCGGCCGCACCGCGCTCCCAAGAGTCGCATTCTCCGGTAGAGTACCACAACAGATGGAGTCTTTAAGAAGTCCCTTTCAGGAAGAGCACATCCCGAGTCTTCTGTTGAGTGCAGTCACGTGCTGCCATAGTAGATTATTGTCAAACCCACTTACTAAGTGTCTATAATTTAATACCCCGAAGAATCTTCGTTTAAATAGGATGTTTTTTTCACTTAATTACTATTTGGGACATACATTTAATAGTCTAGGATGTTTCCTTCTCGACCTACTATCTTATCGCAATAATTCTGACTCCTTTAACTGATTCCGAGGTATAAATATTTTGATAAAATGATATTCTAATTCCCCAGAGTTATTTAAGTGCTGTACCAGTTTAAAAAAGAATAAAGGCTCTACTAAAAACCAGCCATCTGCAACCCAGATTTGTCTGTCACAACTACACACACCTCTTTAGAAATTATTGCTACAATTACCTATTGAGTCATATATAAACGTGAATTAAGTTAAATATACACTTGGACATGTGTAGATCGTTTGCTTTCGGGCCTATAGAAGGTTGAAGACTAATCGTCATCTAATGAGATGGGCTATGGACGTGTTACAATATTAATAACAATGAAATTAATTATAATGAGTTAAATGATTTCACATATTATCAAACCACACATTGAGAGTATATAAATTATTAGACTTAAAGCTAGTTGTCCACGTCGTAAAAACGAACCAATTAAGACTGGCAAAATAAGAAAATTTATATAATGAATTTTTATTTATAGGCTCATAATGTATCTCTGTTATAGTACGATCCTCTTCCTTAAATTTATAATAAATTTTATTTATATTTCAAGAGCTTCTGGGTGACCAATCCTGGAGCCCAAAAGTTGGTGTAAAACCAGATTCATAAACCTTACAAAGAGTATAATCAATGAAGTAAGATATAGAGAAAAATAAGAGAGAAAAATAATAGAGAAAAATAATAGAGAAAAATAATAGAGAAAAATAATAGAGAAAAAAAAAGTAATGATTTTTTTTTTTATGTGATTGGAGATTTTAGGAGTGCTGGGACTATGACGGAGTGAGACTTTGGAGTTGATCCGGTGGAGAGTGCTTCCCCTCTTTTCGCAGTATCAGTATCGTGCACGCGCGCTCGTCTGCCCCACGTCATGTCATCCACCACCAATAATCAAAATCAAAAAAAAAAAAAAAACTCCAAAAGCAAAAATATTTTTACAGCTCTTGACTGGCTTATATACGGACTATTTGTGTGGCCTGTACATTGGGGTGTCGTTGTGGGATTGTAGAAGCTCTCTGTTCTGCACGATACTTTCCTTCCTTCCTTCCTTCCTTTCCTTTCTTTCCTTTCCTTTTTTCGACTCCTTTTCCTTTCTTTGCTTTCCCTTTTCTCGACTCCTTCTTCACCCCTTCGTCGCTGGGCGTGTGGGAAAAGGCTTTCCTAGAAAGGCAATTGCCCCGATCCATGCCCGAAAGGGAAAACTTATGGATCATGGGCTGCGCGCGGGCCGCAACATTTCCTAAATAGGCAATGGCGCACTGGCTGCGAAAAATCTCTTGCCTAAACCGGTCATCGAGCCTTCTCTCTCTCTCCATTTATATAGTTAGGATTTCACACCCTCCAAATGTTTCGTAAGTATTGCACCCACAATCCCATAAAACAAAGACCAATCACCAATCACCAATCTCATACCATACCAACCATACCAACCATTAACAACCATTACCAATCTCATACCCACCACACCCACCACACCATTACTAGACTCACCATTACTAGACTCACCACTCATACCATACAATCCTTCCACTGATGCTTTTGGTTCGGATTCTTTTTCTACTTGCCTTGGCGTGGGCGTTGCCGATCCAGCTCAAGGCTCGGGACGACGAGGTGGTGCTCACCACCACCCAGAACGTGGGCTGGGCCGCTCTTTTCGGGGCAAAGACAACGCCCACGGCTGCGGCTGCTACTACTACTACTCCAGCGGCTACTCTTGCTGCCACTCCGGCGGCTACGACCCCTGCAGCGGCTGCAAATGCCCCTGCTTCGGCCAATACCGCTAACACGGCTAATACTGCCAGTACTGGTTCCAAGTCGGGCGGCGTACTCTCGCTGCTTCTCTCTCTCTTTGGAGACGATTCCAGTGACTCGACTTCTGGTTCTACTTCTGGTTCTACTGGTTCTACTGGTTCTACTGGTTCTACTGGTTCTACTGGTTCTACTGGTTCTACTGGCTCTACTGGCTCCACTGGCTCTACTGGTTCTACTACCTCTGGCTCCACTGGTTCTACTTCTGCAGCTAGCTCCAGTTCTTCCGGTTCGGGCTCCGGCTGGCTCTCGTCCATCCTCGGTCTCTTTGGCGACTCCAGTTCCGGTTCTTCCGGTTCTTCCGGCTCTTCCGGCTCTGGTACTGGCTCTGGCTCTTCCGGCTCTTCCGGCACTTCCGGATCTTCTGGCTCTGGTACCGGTGCTGGCTCTGCTGCTGGCTCCAGCTCCAGCAGTACTTCCGAATCTGCTACGGCAGACTCTTCTGGCGACTCGCCCGGCTTCACGGGCCTCGTCACCGTCCAGGGAGCAGGAAACGGCCAGTCGCTGGGCTCGTCGTCCGATACCTCGTCCTCGTCGGCCAGTTCCGGAAGCAGTTCTGGGGCTCTGGACCTGGATATTTCGCTGGTGGCTGCTTACGCCGAAAAGGGCGCAGGCATCTCGTACTCCCCCTACACCAAAAGCGGCCAGTGCAAGTCGGCCAGCCAGGTGGCCAGTGATATGAAGGACCTCAGAGCATACTCTCTCATCCGGCTCTACTCGGTGGACTGTTCTGGAGTGGAAAACGTGCTTGCGGCCATTTCGTCCTCGCAGAAATTGTTCCTTGGAGTCTGGGATATCACTGCCCTCAGTTCGGATTTGCCCAGTATGGCTCAACAAGTGCAGACCTCGAGCCGAGGCTGGAGTGCGGTTCATACAGTGTCCATAGGCAATGAGGTGGTCAACGCAGGCACCGCCACGGCTTCTCAGGTGGCCAGTGCCGTTGATTCGGCCCGAAAGTGGTTCAAGCAAAACGCCTCGTCTTACTCGGGATACATCGTGGCCGTGGATACGTTGGCGGCGATGATGGCGGACTCGTCTATGTGCAGTACCGGCGATTACATTGCCGTGAACTGTCATCCATACTTCAGTGGAATCGAGGCGTCCACGTCCGGTTCATGGTTAAAGAGCCAGGTGCAGAGTTTACAGAGCCATTGCAATAACGGCAAAAAAATCCTCATCACGGAAAGTGGCTGGCCCACTCAAGGCAATACCGAGGGTGAGGCCGTGCCCTCGGTGCAGAACCAGTTGGCCGCCATCAAGGGCATTTCCAACACCATGGGTTCCCAGGTGTTGATGTTCACCACGTATAACGACTACTGGAAGGCGCCGGGGTCGTGGAATGTGGAGCAGCACTGGGGAATCTACGGCGACCCCAGTTCCTAATCAAGCAAGTTGGTTCGGGTTCGGGACGGTCCCATCATAGCATCCACAAAAGCCAAAAGCCAAAAGGTACGGTGTAAATTATTAGAAATAGTATTAGAAAATAGTATAAACTATAGTAAGAGTTGTGATGTATTAGAACGGATGGATGGACCCTTGGACTGGGGATGGACCCTCGGAACTGGGGCCGGGATTCGCGGGCGCACACCCGTACACCAGGCTACCTCAACAGAAAAATGGCCCAACGCAAACGGCCCTTTTTGGCTTCAAATTTGCTGCCGTTTGGTTTATTGGAATGCTGCAATTCCGGAGTCCACGCTGGTGGTTTTTGAAAGGAAATCACTTGGTGGATGCCATTTTAGATCTCTCCCCATGCTCATTCCGGTCTCATTCCGGTCTCCCCACTGTACGTACTGCATACAGACCCCGGTGCACTAGTATCTTACAATTTACTACAAGAGTCATTGTCCAGTATGGTCCCACAGTGGTAGTATAGTCCAACAGTATAGTCATGGTTTAGTACCTTTTCAATTGCTGTTTTGGGTATCGAAGGGGTGGAAACTTGGGAGTGCAGTACTGCATATACGACCACCATGCTTTTCAATTGGCTTCTTCTCTAATCCTATTGTCTGAATACAAATCAAAATTACTTTAATTCCTATTACCTATGCTATTCAGTTTTATATGCTAGTAGAATGAAGTGTGGTGTAGAGTGCAGTATAAGCCGTACACCCGACATAAGCTGAATATATAAAAAAGAAAGAGACTAATGCTTCGGCACAGTCACGGAGTTTTCGCTGCTCATCGGTTTTCTTCCCCCAAATTCGTACTCAGTCTATAGCTAGGAATAAACAGGACATGGCAGTCTTTTCTCTCATTTCTCACTACATATTCCAGTTTCGCACTCATTTCGCAGTCGTTTCACCTCTGATTCCTCACCCACTCTTTGGTACACGATGGAATAGACTTACTATTTTCTCACTTTTCTACTCCTTTTTTTCTTCTCACTTGATTCTCACCTTACTATACTCCTTATTTCTGTCATGCTCTTGTCTCACTTTTTAGCATGTACTTGTCTTGGGGTGTACTGATTTAGATGATGGAAAATGTTGATGATCAAAAAACAGATGAAATAATAAAAATGTAGTAAATTGTGTTTTCTCTGAGAGGTTGAGATTCGGGGCTGGCGAATGTGAGGTAGAGTGATTGAGTCATGTAAGTGATTGAGTCATGTACAGTGATTGAGTGGAGAATTTTGTCAGTAATTTGATGCGAATTTGGTGCGAAGTGGTGCACCCAGACTTTACTACTGATAAGACGCAAGCTCTCAGACATAGATTCGGGGTATGAGACAAAATGTACGAGAGACAAAACAGTGACAATTGTGGCAAATTTTTGGCTCTTAAAAGAAAAGCCTTTCTTTAAACAACATAATCATCACAAAATTCAGATCACAAAAATCTGGATTAACACGTGCCTTTATGGCTCTCGACTCATACTCTCATCTCAACTTTCAACTTGTACTTGTCTTAATATTTATACTTTATCGCACATACTCTTTACTGTCACATTCCACTATCATGGTATAATACTGTAATACTGGGCTAAATTCGAATTATCGGGATATGATACTTTAAAAACATACTCTGGTTGAACTCTACATACCATGAATTTTAGAGAGTTCCCTAGTACTATTATACTTCACTACAGGAATATCCTATAGAATTAGAGATACTACTATGAATTTCATACAGAATACTACACCATACATTTTGACAATATTACATTTCAGATATTCTTATTTAATTATGGTAGATACTATTAAAACTCTTTTTTTTGGTGTTTTTTTTTTTTTTTTTTTTGGTGTTTGGTGATTCTTCGGTTAGTGTTTTGCTGAGAATATACTGAAATGCGCAAATCTGGAAACTTCTTAGACTTCTACAACACACGAATAATCAGAAAAACAGCCGATTGTTTTTATATTTCCAAAGGAGGAAAGGAATCTAGGGGGGAATACATGGAGGGGGAAATTGGGGGAATTCGGGAATTTAAAGTGGGAATTACTGGGGAAGTTTGGATGGGACTGCACACAAGCACCCGGAGCACCACCACCACTCTTTGTTCACGACAACCAAAAAAGTTGGGAAAACCAAAAAAATTGTAGTAAATACATCAATCTTGTTAAATATTCAAGCTTCACTAAACACAACAATTTGCACGAAACAGGCGATTGTGTGGAGTATTGTACGGTACTCATACCATGAGTCCGTTTGTATTGCATCGGACTGTTTATGAGTCTCGCACGACCTCCAAAACTCTACTTTTCTTCCCAAAACGTAAAACACACAAGACGTTTCTCCAATTTACATTTACTCTTGGTTCTTTTGGCGACCACCTACTCCCAAAGAGCGGATTGATTTCCCTTAACTAACCATCCATTCCTGTATCTTAGTTCAAATTTCGCTACTGAAATCTTGAGTACTGGTCACATTTCTGTATTCCCCTAGATTTAGAAAAAAAATACCAGGTGTGAAGCAGATTTTTCTAGGTAATTATCGTGTCAAAAAGTAGCCAGTACCAGTAAGAATAGCCAGTAAGAATAGCCAGTAAGAGTAGCCAGTAAGAGTAGCCAATTAAAAATAGCCAGTTAAAAATAAGTAGTATTAAAGACCAAAGGAGCCAGAAGGGAGAGATTCAGTACTACGGTAAGTACTCAGTCGTAATCAGTCGTATTCATCAAGTTTGTTAGTAAAGAGACCATTGCGGTTAAATCTAGGGTCTAGAAGAGGTAACCAGCAAGGAGTAGTCAGTATTATAAATAGTCAGTAGCAGTATTATAAATAGTCAGTATCAGTATTATAACAAGTGTAGTCTTTCTTTTAGTAGTCAGTTATAGTAGTTAGTAGTAGTAGTAGTAGTAGTAGTAGTAGTAGTAGTAGTTAGTGGTAGAACTTGATATAGTGCTTGAAGTAGTACTTAGAGTAGTAGTAGTAGAATTTGATATAGTCCTTGGAGTAGTAGTAGAGCTTGGTAGTAGCAGAACTTGAAGTAGTTAGTAGTCAGTAATAGTAGTAGTCAGTAGTAGTAGTGAGTAGTTAGTAGTGAGTAGTTAGTAGTTAGTAGTTAGTAGTTAGTAGTTAGTAGTTAGTAGTTAGTAGTCAGTAGTAACCAGTAGTAGTGAGTAGTAGCAGTAGTAGCAGTATTAGGTAATACTAGTTTTAGTATAGTGTGGTGAGTAATAATATCTCTGTGTAGTTTATAGTAGTATTCGGTCGGTCGGTAGTAGTTAGTAGTCAGTTCTCAGTGGTCGTAGTACTTATAACAGTGGTAGTAGTAGTTGTAGGAGTCAGTAGTCAGTATATGAATAAGCATAATCAGTAGTAGTAGTAGTCAATAGTAGTCAGTAGTAGTAGTAGTCGTAGTAGTTAGTAGTAGTAGTAGTCGTAGTAGTTAGTAGTAGTAGTAGTTAGTAGTTGTCAACGTTATTCATAGTAGTCAGTAGTCACTAGTATTAGTAGTATTAGTTATAGTCAGTAGTAGTCAGTAGTAGTCAGTATTCGGAGTATTCGTAGTAGCGGTCAGTCATAGTCAGTACTGGTCAGTATTAGTAATAGTCGGTATTAGCAACAGTCAGTATTAGTAATAGTCAGTCATAGTCAGTATTAGTATTCGTAGTATTCGTAGTATTCGTAGTTGTCAGTATTAGTGATAGTCAGTATTAGTGGTATTCGTAGTAGTAGTAGTAATCAGTATTAATAATAGTCAGTATTAATAATAGTCAGTATTAATAATAGTCAGTATTAATAATAGTCAGTATTAGTAGTAATTGTCAGTCATAGTCAGTCGTAGTCAGTATTAGTAGTAGGAGTATTAGTAATAGTCAGTTGGTAGTAGTCAGTATTAGTATTCGTAGTATTCGTGGAAGTAGTGGGCAGTAGTGGGTAATAGCCTGAGCATAAATAAGTCTAGTCAGTAAGTCAGTAATATTAGTGAGTCGTAGTCAACGTTCTTCATTACTAGTATCAGTAATAGTAGTATAGATATTAATATTAGTGAGTAGTAGGATCAGTAGTAATAGCAATGGTAGTAATAATCAGCACTAGTTGTATTTGTAGTATCAGTAAAAGTCACTAGTATCAGTAGTAATAGTAATGATCAGTAATAGTCAGTAATAGTAGTAATAATCAGTAATAGCAGTAATAGTAGTAATAGTAGTATCAGTAAAAGTCAGTAGTATTAGTAGTATTAGTAGTAATAGTAGTAATAATCAGTAATCGTAGTAATAGTAGTATCAGTAAAAGTCAGTAATAGTAGTAATCATCAGTAATAGTTGTGTCCGCAGTATTAGTAGTATTGGTGAGTAGTATTATTGGTGAGTAATAGTAGTAATAGTAATAGTAATAGTAATAGTAATAGTAATAGTGATGGTGGCAATGGTGGCAATGGAAGTATTAATAGTAGTAGTATTGGGGAGTAGTAATAGTAATAGTAGTAGTGAGTAGTAATAGTGAGTGGTGTCTTGCGCGGCCGTGTAGGACTGGGGTGGTGAGGATTCCGCATAGGCCAGTGCTTCAAACCAACAAACACGGCCACTTATCCGGCACACACCGAGCCATTGCCCATGGAAATCAAAAAAAAAAGAATCCCCAAATTGTAATTCATCCTTTTTTCATCATATCATCATCATTTAATTATTTAATTATTTTACTGAGTTTGGTGGGGATGGTGGGTAAAGAGGGACGGTGGGACGGAGGGCCGTGCCCTGCATGTGCCTTTGTCGTGCACACACCACGCGCACCAGTGGTCTAAAAACATCAACCAACACCTCGTCCTCCATAGCCATGTCCGATAGAGAAGCCAAGAAACTCGTGTCGCGGCTCTCGCACGTGTTCGACCCCATCTACTCGCTCACAAACAGAGCAGGCCTCGCCGTCTACACCGACTTCCAGAAACTCCCCCCTCGAACCGGCACCGAGTACTACAAGTTCATCTCTCGCCCAATCTCGCTCCACACCATCGGACGCAACGTCAAGCGCTACGCCTATAAAGATGCCCAGGGCTTTATTGACGACTTGGCCCAGCTCACGTGGAACGCCCGCCACTTCAACGAGCCCGGCCTGGAGATCTATGAAAATGCCCTTATCATCGATAAGTATATCCGGGAAGTGGCCATTCCAAAGCTTGCGTCCGACTCCAAGGTGCCCAATGCGCTGTTGTTGGCTTACCCAGACTTGGGCCCGTTGGAGGACTACGGCCACGTGTCCCGTTACGACGACGATGGCAATTCCGCCAGTCCCTATGTGAAGAATGAGGATTATGACGAGGACGATCTGATGCTGGCCCCCAGAAGATCCCATTTTGGCAGCCGCAATTCCGGTGCCGTTCGCCGGGGCCGCCCTCCAATCATCGATAAGCCTTACGAGTCCCGCATCAAGGCCATCATCAAGCTGTTCAAGCGGGTGCGCCATCCGGACGACGAAAACCACATCTTGACCCTCCATTTCGAACGCTTGCCCGATAAAAGTCACGAGGACTACTACCACATGGTGGCCAACCCCATCTCGTTGCATGAAATCAGGACAAAGGTGCGCAGCAGAAAGTACACCACCGTGCAACAGTTCTTGGACGACTTGGCCCTCATGCTCAGCAATGCCAAGCTCTATTACTCGGCCGACCCGGGCATGTCTAACGATATCCATTTGTTTGAGCAGCAAGCGGATGCCATCATCCAGGCGGAGATGCAGAAGCCCGACTCAGAGTATATCTTGGCCACCAGCTCCGGTGCCGACCGCCACAAGACTCCCTTGGACGCGGTCACCGTCAACAACCACCGCTACTCCGTGGGAGACTGGGTGCTTATCCGCAACCCCAACGATGCACAGAAACCAATCTGTGGGCAAATCTTCCGGCTCTGGAACGCAGACGGAATCGACTACACCAACGTGTGCTGGTACATCCGGCCTGAGCAGACGTGCCACCGTGCCGACCGGCTCTTCTACATGAACGAGGTGTGCAAAACTGGCGAGTACTCGGACCACCGGGCCGCAGACATTGTGGCTCCATGCTACGTGATCTTCGTCACCCACTACCAGAAGGGAGACATTCCTCCGAACTTGCTTCCGCCCGGTGCAGAGTGGTTTATCTGTGAGTTCAGATACAATGCCAACACGTATGCGTTCAACCGGATCCGCACGTGGAAGGCATGTCTCCCCGATGAAATCCGGCACGTGGACCAGCCCATCGTGCCGATCAACGAGCCCAGAAAGTTGATCAAGTACGACTCGCCGCTCAAAGGTCTTTTGACGTACGACTCTCCGGACGACGCGTTGAAGGTGGCACCCGTGGAGGGCCCCAACGAGAACGGGCCTCCGTTGATGGGAGCCGTTTTCCAGAAACCTCCCTACACAAACGATGAGTTGGGCCAGTGTTCCACGTCGCCCAACGTGACGCCTTTCCCCGAGTACGACGACCTAGAGTCCGGCCGAAAGGCGTATATCTTCACGCCCGTGTCGCAGTTGAAAACATCGGTGACCGGATCGGGGGTGTACTCGTCTTCCGGAACAAGACACGTCAACGCCAACTACATCCCCGGCGGAGCAGAAACGCCCAGCTACGACAGCCCACAAGATACGCTACAGCATGACTCTGGATACGGGTACTCCGTGCTCGGCAAGCACAAGAACGAGCTTCTTTCAGCGGGCCGGGAAAACTCGCCCAGCCACCACGTGCTCGCCGGCACGTTCAACACCACGTCGATCTACTCCAACGTGCTTCCCGGCGGAGTGGTTTCGTATGTCGATTCCGACACCGCGGGCGACGTGCAGGTCAAAGACCTCAGTGCCCAGATGATCACGTCGGACGGGCACATGGTGTGGTTCCGGTCGCCGCCCACGGTGATCAACCAAAAAACAATCACGCCGGTGTCGCATTCCGCGAAGTACTTGGCGTGGAAGATCAAGCAGAAGCTGAGCTAAGCGGATGCAGACTTATAGCAGAACCAGACAAGCACGAGGCCTGTATAGACAATGTGATATAGTAATGTACATTAGCGAAAGCAGCAGAGTAGAAGCGAGTCGTTTACCGACTATAAGGAGTATGGATAGTAAGATGGAATGGCTTAGTGTGTAGGATGGATGATGTGGGCCCGATAAGCACCTGCACACAAAGATGTTCTATATGCAGTACCAGATACCTTATCTGCAGTACACCCACCGTCCTACCTGCAGTATTTCATAGGTACAGTACACCGACATGAATAGCTGCGACGTCATCTACACACCCGGCATGAGCCATGAGCAGCAGTTTCAGGAGTGTCTCAGGCAAGCCAAGCGAGTGGTGGCGCTCGTCGGGGCCGGGCTTTCGGCCGCCAGCGGGCTCCCGATTTTCCGGGGCTCGCAACCGCTCTGGAACAACTTCAACATGATCGACCTCGCCACGCCCGACGCCTTCTACTTCGACCCCGGGCTCGTGTGGCAGTTCTACGCATGGAAACGCTGGCAGGCCCTGCAGGCCCAGCCCAATGCAGGCCACCAAGCGTTGGCCCAACTCTCGCAGAACCCCGCGTACGACTTCATCACCATCACTCAAAACGACGACGATCTCCACCAGCGAGCAGGCCTGGACCCCGCCACGCTCCACGAGGTGCAGGGCTCGTTTTTCACGCTCAAGTGTACGTCGTTCACGTGCACGTATACCACGAGGCACCACGGGCCGTTGACCGAGGCCTTGGACCGGGGGTTGGAATCGGCCAGAGGGAGGGAAGGTACAAGAAGGGAAAGTGGAAGGGAAAGTGGAAGGGAAAGTGGAAGTGAAAATAGGAGATGTGAAACTACAGGAAGGGGAAATAGTGGAGGTGAAAATAGGGGAGGTGAAAATAGGGGAGGTGAAAATAGTGAAAATAGTGGAGGTGGAATTGTGGTGGGTGAAAATAGTGGAGGTGGAATTGTGGTGGGTGAAAATGGTGGTGAAAAAAGTGGTATTTTGATGAGCGAGGAAGAACTCATACTCAGTGAGAAATTAAGTGTGGGTGAGAAACTCATAGTGAGTGAGGAAATGAGTGAGAAATTAAGTGAGGGTGAGAAATTAAGTGAGGGTGACGGTGACGGAGTGAGGGAGGGAGTGAGGGAGGGGACGGTGCAGGCTCTTGAGGTGGAGCAACTCCCCCAGTGTCCCGAGTGCGGGACGCTCATGCGGCCGGGGGTGGTGTGGTTTGGCGAGCCGCTTCCGGTGCGGGTGCTCGACGACATCGACGACTTTCTCCAGCGCGGCGTGGACTTGATTCTCGTCGTGGGCACCTCGTGCTCCGTGTACCCGGCGAATAGTTACGTGGACTTGGTGCGGTTGCGGGGAGGCAGCGTGGCGGTGTTCAACACGGACATCGAGCCGGCTGTTTTGCGGGGGGACATTCCAAGGACGTGGGGGTTCGAAGGAAATGCGGCTGATACTTTGCCAACCCTTCTAGACATTTAACCAGAAGACAGAAGAACAGAGGGACTGAGAGCAGACAGAACAGAAGAACTGAGAAGAGAAGACAGGACAGAAGACAGAAGAACTGAGAGCAGAAGACAGAAGACAGAAGAACTGAGAGCAGAAGACAGAAGAACAGAAGAGAAGAAATGATAACAGAAGACAGGAAAGAAGAACAGAGAACAGAAGACAGGAAAGAAGAACAGAGAACAGAGAACAGAGAACAGAGAACAAAAGAGACAAAAGAGACAGAACGTCTTCCCGTCATTATACTGTTTTTCCAGTTTCTATTATCAAGACCTTCTGGTTCTTCTACCAGTGATCATGGTCTGTGGCCGACCATCACTGATCTAGAAATCTCATTGGTACGTCATTGGTGGCATTGAGTCAGACAGGCCAAGGTTGAAGGAAACCGGGAGAATCCAAAGCCCACCATTTCTCAGCCCAACAGAAGCTGGCGTCGGATCTAAGAATAGGTAAAGTTATTGGTGAAGTGAATGGAATTGGGGAAATTCATTGGTGAATGGAATGACCCAAAATCATTGGTGAATGGATTGAAGGGCTCAAGGAAGAGCATGGAATTGAGGTGAACCCAAAGAATGTGCAAGTGGCTCTATTGAGGGTTAAGGCCGCTTCAATCTAGCGTCTTGGCATCAGCATTGGCATCAGCATTGGCGTCATTGTCTACACGAGACTCACCATCCAGATCACTCCAGATCACTCCAGATCACTCCAGGTCCAGTTTCAGGTCCAGTTTCAGGTCCAGTTCTAGAGTCAGGCTTAGAGTCAGGCTCAGAGTGTCACTTTCCAGACTCAGTGTTACTGTCAGACTCAGTGTTACTGTCAGGGTCAGTGTTACTGTCACTGTCAGTGTCCAGACTCCGACCAGACTCAGATCCAGGAGGGGCCTTTTTTGGTCCGAATCCAAAACAGGGTCCTCTAACTTCCTCCACCTCCACCTCCTCCTCCTCTTCCTCTTCAGAGGTAACAATATCTTGGCCACCGGCGCCACGGCCGGAACATGCCATTGCCAAGGATACAGAAATCAAGTCCGCCAAGAAGCCTCTATTTCTGAGATCCAATCGAAAATCACTTCTTTGCAAAGACCACTTAAAAGAATCAAATACTGCTGAGATCGAGGACTTGAGTCGGTGCTTGACTCAAAGGTGCAAGCAGCCAGGAGATTGAGCAGAACTTGTCGCTGCTCGAAACCGTCCAAACGTGGAAACCGTCTACAAAAAACTGTCTAACGGTGAAAAAGCCTTAAGAAACAATACCATTGACGAAAGTGTTTGCAATGACTCTATAGAAGATCAGAAAAGGATTGGAGTTGGAGTATAAGAGTCAAGATGAAGAGACGAGCGAAACCATCACCGAAACCAAAACCAAAACTTCTCTGGAAAAATGCTAAGAAGGAATCTCCGAAAAAAGCACTTGAGCACATTTCTGGAGAAAAGTGGCTGGGACCGGAGAATGTCAGGGTTCAAAACTCTTCCAAAACCGCAGTGGAGCTCGGCACCACTTCCCTTTAACGACACAGCAATAACTGGATAAATTGGAATTGGAATAAATTGAAATAAATTGATATTGGAATAAATTGGAATAAATTGATATTGGAATAAATTGGAATAAATTATAAATTGGAATTGGAATGGAATCGAATGAATGGATCATTGTCTTTACAAGAAAGGAGAAGACTGGATCTACAAGTACCGTCGGTATGGAACCAGGGAATGGTACGGAAAAAGAATGGGATGGGAGAGAGGGGATGAGTCCTTCGTTGGTAAGGCGTCCTTGGAGTTGCATTCGTGAAGCAGGAAACCACTTCTTGGAGTCAGCCCATTTTGCCAGGATCCAGACCAGGATCCAGACCAGAACCTCACACCAGAACCTCACACCAGAACCTCAGACCAGAACCTCACACCAAAACCTCAGACTACATACATTAGAATCAGAAAAAGATTACTCAGGGCTATATGGTAAGTGGATGGAGCAAAAAAAAAAAAACAGACTGTATAATCAAATGAATATAAGTGACATTTCACCCCTTTTTCTTTATCAATTAGAAAGGTTTTTTAGCGAACGATATAGGTATTATTTTTTAAGCACCACATACTTTCCAAAAGTGTCTAAATATTTTTTTACTAAGTGTCTAAAGATTACTGTCGGTCTAAAGATTACTGTCTGTCTAAAGATTAATCAGTCAGTATAAATATGAGTCTAGTCGGTCTAAAGATTACCCAGTCAGTCTAAAGATTACTCAGTCTGTTTAGGTGTTCATGAGAAGAGACGAGTTTGAGTCTGAGTTTAAGTCTGAGTTTGAGTTTAAGTTTTTGAAATTCGAACTTCAGTCTTAGTAGTGCTTGAGCACCACCGATAGGTTCAAACCTTTGGGTGTTACGTCATGGTCATCTACGATTCCTGCATTCAGCCTAAGGCTAATGACATCTTTTATAGTCCAGCTAATTAGAAGATGTTATTTTGGTTATGACCTACCTTAATTTTGCTGCTCATACAACACTCCGAGAGTCGACATTTATATAATGAGAGTTTTGGTGTTGTGTGAATTTTTGTTTCCAAGAGGTAAGGCCAGAGGTGACCCTCGGAGACCCTCGGAGACGGACCCTCGGAGACGGACTGCGGCCGGAACTGGGAAAACACCCTGCATCTGGATCATCTGCCAGGTGGAATTTTGGATCCTGGAAAAAAGAACTCGGGGGTCCGGAATTCCCAGATCTCAATGAAGTGACTTTTCAAGAACCAAGCCCAAAAACCTGTGCTTTGTGTGTAGGCCTTTTTGGCCTGGGGTCGCCTGGTGCACGGGTGTGCGGGTGCAAAACCCAGGGCTCTTCCAAGAATTCCATTTCACTCTTTATTCCGAGGGTTATTCCGGGGGTCATTCCTAATCTTTATTCCGGGGGTTCTTCTGATGCCACTTGGCAAATTTGATATGCTGGTGATCTCCTTCCAAAATCCAGCTATTCTAGTTATTCCAATATTATTATTCCAGTCTATTCAATCCTCGTCAATCCCCGTCAATCCTTTATATAAGGACACTAGGATGCAGGAAGCACTGAATCTGAACGCTCATATCGGAGTCTATGAAATTAGAGCTTTTGTTCGAGGCCACAAGCAAAAGAGTAGGTTTGAAAATAGGAAGACGGAAAAAGAGTGGATTTGAAAACGGCCCTTTCCAACGGCCCTTGGAAAGAGAGAGGATCTTTCTGGATCGGGAAGGTGGATGCGAGAACCGGCCCTAACACCACAGCCAGTCCTGGTGGACAAGTAAGCGGTGGATGACGTCAACGGTCTAGCCAAAAATAAAAAGAGATAGAGATGAATTTAGAAGATGAAAACCAGGGTGGAGGGGGCGGTACCTGGAAAAAGCGGTTATATGCAGTACCCACGTGCAGTTGCAGATAAAGAAAGAAAACAGAGAAGGAGAAGCATTGCTATAAATAGAAAATAGAGAAAGTGGATAAAGTGGATATAATAGTTAGGATGGGAATGGAAACGCCCGAAACGGTAAATGACGTGCATGCAAAGATGCTTTTCAAAGGCCCTCTGTATGCACGATGACGCAGGCAACGAACGATTGATGGAGATAATCAAGCGACATTCAATGGAGACATTCAATAAACGTCAATGGAGATAATGGAGATAATCAATGGGCGTTGTGGATGGAGATAATCAATGGGTGTGGATGGAGATAATGGAAGGGGAACGCAGAGAGTATGTGCAGGAACCAACGATGGGGGGAGAAGATGTGATTGGTCCGAAATGGGAAAATTGGTTCTAGTCTGCAGTACGCCGTCTTTTCCAATATACAGGAATTCGGGGTAGTTCCTCTTATAAAAAAAACAGTGTTTTTTTCGGTGCTGAGCAGTATGTTTGTGTGGTGCCTGGAGCTTACACGGCCCTTTTGTTACGGTGCGCATGCTCACTATATTGACCCTGGACAGAGATACATTCCCGATCGGGCGATTGTGTTCCGTTTTCGGCGATTGTTCCCGATCCGGCAATAGTGTTCCGTTTCCGGCGATTGTATTCCGTTTTCGTCAATTTGTCCGTTTCCGGCAATAGTATTCCCGATCCGGCAATTGTCCGTTTCGGCAATTGTCCGTTTTGGCAATTATCTGGTGGTGTCCGGTTCGGCGACTCCAGTCATGTACCTGGATCCAGAACCGACGGATTGGGAAGTACCTGGATCCAGGAGTGACGGATTGGGAAGCGGTGGCCCCAGTCTGTTTCAGAATAAAGTACAATGACAGCATAGATGCAGGACGCAGACGTGACTGGTGCAGAGTGCAGTAAACTTAAACAATTTGAACCTTGGAACATAGAGAAACAATGGCCAAAAAAGGCCAAAAAAAGGCCGGTGAAACGGAGGTAAAACAGAGGTGAAACAGAGGAAACGGCGGTGCGGCCTGCATGCACCGCGCGGGCACCACATGCCATGCTTCTTTTCTGAAACAACACCTTCCAATTGTATTGCCCTGAACAATGTCTCCGGCTCACACCACCACAATCACGCTACAATGTGCGTGGCCCCCCGTTTAAGTTCACCGTGCATAATCTGAAACAACCTGAAACACCTGAAACGTCCTGAAACACCCGAAACAATTTGAAACGTCCTGAAACGTCCCGAAACAGCGTGAAACGTCCTAAAACGGCGTGACAATCGGGAAACTGAACAATGCCCTTTCCCTGAAACACAACACTATTCCCGAACAACCGGTTCATCCGATTCCGTTTTACAGAAAATCACATGATTCTGGTTTACAGAAAATCACGTTTTATAGAAAATCTCCGGTTTCCGGCTTCCTGAGATTTTATTCCTACATATTACACTCCAGAACTCATCTGCGGATCTTTAATGTGGAGACCGATTGATGCGAAGAACTGGTGAATGCGAAGAATCAACTGGATCGCGAATTGACTGGATCGCGAATTGCGAATTGACTGAACCGGGGGTGAGGGATACCTGCACATAGCACCATATTATCCTGCACATAACACAATTATCCTACACATGACACAATTATCCTGCACACAACACCTGAGCTTGACGGGCTCCGCGTGACAATGAACAATGTCTTGTCCAAACAATCCAGAGGCCCGTCATGGCCTTCGCTCCCCCAACAACTCCGGCGTGCCATGCGCTTATATGTCCGGTCTGCAACGCCGGCGATGGCTTTATTATATGGAAACGGAAACGGAAATGAAAAGCTCTGCGTCGTGTTTACTTCCGAGGTTTCACATGGCCTCAGAATAGCCTTGCGTGCATACAATGCCCAATGTCCAATGCCCAATTCCCAATTCCCAATTCCCAATGCCCAATTCCCAAAGCCTAATGACCCAATTCCCCAATGGTATTGATAACGGTGGCCCCTTGTTTGAGCCACGCCCGCGTCCCGACGCGTCTTTCCCGTTGCTTCTTTCAATTGCTTCCCTCAATTTCGACTTTTTCTCTGTTCTCTTCCTCTGTTGCTTCTCTGCCTTTGCTTCTCTTGATTTCTGGCTCTCCTGATTTCTAGCTCTTGTTCTTATCTTTGGCAGACGGGGTGGTGGGGTTCGCCTAAAGTTGCTCCTCGCTTAGGTGGGTTTCTGCATGGGGGCGCATTAGGGCTCGAGGGGCCCTCGCTTAAAGTGGTGTTTGGACCCGCTAGGCGAGGGCCACCCATTTCCTCCGCACCGACGGCCGCGGCACTGGCGGTCTTTGGCGGTTAGACGGGGTCAAGAGCCCGCCGCTTGGTGGGGATGGGAATGTAAAGCCACGCCGCGTTGGGCCCGCGCGCCTTGCCTCGCGCGCCTTGCCTCGCCCACCTTATCGAGGGCCCGCAGCGGTGTATGCACCACCACACCTTCCACCGCCATTCCAAAAAAGCTGGTCCAAAGACTCATTCTCTTTCCCACGGGAAATTTCTTTCCCCCGGAAAAACGGTCTCGGTCTGGAACATTGACCAAAGGAGGAATCCG
The DNA here is from genome assembly GCA_002370325.1 of Metschnikowia hawaiiensis. Classification (NCBI taxonomy): domain Eukaryota; kingdom Fungi; phylum Ascomycota; class Pichiomycetes; order Serinales; family Metschnikowiaceae; genus Metschnikowia; species Metschnikowia hawaiiensis. Next base: position 69,058 of record NLAM01001052.1, read on the forward strand.
CTAAACGGGTTTGTAGGTGAACCTCCCCTCTTCTCCCTTTTTAATGGTGTGATGGCCGTTTCTGGTTGCTCGCCGTATCGGTGACTCACCGTATCTTCTCACCGTATCTTCTCACCGTATCTTCTCACAGTATTTTTTGGTGACGGTATCTTTTGGTGACGGTATCTTTTGGTGACGGTTGCTGGCAGTATGGGTTCGAATCCCGGGGCCGGAGAAACCGGTTTGCCCCTATTGCGTTATCGCCCGTGACGGCCATTGTCTCCAGGCCCCACCGTCCTTGAGTGCCAACGCAAGCAGCGCAACCGCCTCGGCGGGAGCTCGCTCCGCGCCTAAATGCTCTCATTGTCGGGACGAGTTTTTGTAAAGGCATCCCGCCAAATATTGGCGATGCAAAGTGGGTGACTGCTGCGCATCGCCAGACCAGGGGTCGCCCTGCACAGAGGGTGTTTCAGGCAGCAGCCCACACCGCCGCACTTCATGCACGTCTCGGTTATCAGTAATGTTCGACTGCATGGTTGCAAGGAGAGCCGGCGTGCCAAGAAAAGCCCCCAATTCAGCGGGGTACAGCCCGGAAAATAACATGGCCGCTGCTTGCCCTCTGCAGCCCTTGCTTTGTTTGCCCCGGGCTTTTGTTTGAACCGATGCCCCCCGTAGATGCAGGTACGTCATGCGCGCTAAGGATCTGCAGGTATGTCATAAATAAATCTGAAAACCCTGCACCACATACCCACATCCCGGCCGGATTTTTGAACTGGCCCTTTTGCGGGAATTTAAAACTTGTAGCAACTCCTCTATTATCTTGCTCAGTTTTTTTTTTATTTCCCTTCCTTCATTTTTTGCGTTTCAAACACGTAGTGTTTCTTTCCTCATCCCGACCAATTGACCATACATTTTCACTGGCAATTAAAGACTGGACAAATTGTACAGATTTTGGAAGACAATTTGGCAGAACCATTCACACACGGACAGCAATTGGACAAAGTGGACAGAAACTGGACACTGGACAAACGGACAGCAATTGGACAAATTGGACAAACTGGACAAACTGGACAAATTGGACAAACCCAACAGCAATTGGACACTGGAAACTGGACACTGGACACTGGACACTGGACACTGGACAATTCCAACCCATAGAATACCTTTCACCGACCGATTTCCACAGACATTCGATAAGTTTCCGTGAAGACTATAAAAACACATCACCATCACCAAAATGTCGGCGTTCATCATGTTGCAGAATGCACCGCAGATAAAGACACAGCCCAAATCCAGGAGACGAAGCCATAGCTCCAAAACCTCCGCTGCGTCCACCAGCGACAGCAAAAGCTCCCGGTTTGGATCCAGAAACTCCACTGCTCAGCGAGACCAGAGACTGAGCACGCACAACCACAATTCCCGCCACAACTCCGAGGCAGACCTCGCCGCCCCCGGGCCATTTGTCCGAGGTGGCAGTGTCAGTGGCCACACCATGTCCACGATCCCCATCAACTTCTCCAGCAGAAGCTCGCCCAATGGCCCCAATGCCAATTCGCCAGGCCACACGGGAATGTCGCCAAGCCATAGTGGAATGTCGCCAGGCCACACGGGAATGTCGCCAAGCCATAGTGGAATGTCGCCAAGCCATATGGCCAACTCCCCCAGCCACTATGGAAGCTCGCTTGGCCCCAATTTTGGGAACTCCTTGGGCCCCAATTTCGGAACTTCCTTGGGCAACTCCGGAAGCTCGCTAGGCCCCAACTCCAGCGCCTCGTTCGGCAACTATGGCACGTCCAGCAGCTCGTTGGCCCCGAGCACCCGGGACTTCATGCCAAACGCCACAGGGGGTTCCATATTATGGCCTCATGCATACATCGACGAGCATGCAAACGAGCGGAGAACAATTGAGGCTGGGGCGGACTCGGAGAAATCGCCAAGCTCGTATGTGGGCTCAGGCGCGCGGTCGTGGGCCCAAACGAGCGCGCGGTCCACCAACATGGGCTCGTCCAACGAGGCCACCAACTTCGCCAACCACTGCAGCAAAATCACGGCCCACAAAAAAGTGTACAATGCCAACACGCTGCAGTACATGGAGTACCAGGCCACGCTCGATCTTTTCGAGCGCAAGTTGTACCAGTTCCACCAGAAGACGTTGATTGTGCAGGAGGCGCTCAGTGCGCCGTGGGTGTACACTGTAGCCAACGAACACCTTCATATGCGCACGCTTAACAATGGCGTGCGCTTGCAGGAACGCATCCTCCTGAAGAAATGCCTCCAGACGTTGCGCTATAATTATTTCGTCGATTTCCAGCCCAACGCCCATTATGTCGAGTACGCCTTGGAGGCCAGAAGGTTCCCGTTCATGAACCACGTGCCGCCCGAACGTTCCTTTGATGATCTTGTGGCCGAGTATAAGCACAAGAACAAGTCCAAAAAAACAGCCAATCCTCCGCCGGAGCCCCATGGGTCCAGAGTATGGGTTGAGAAGGGGCTTTCCCATATGAACTCCATTCTGGAGTCCGAAAACCCGTCCCAGGCCCAATCCGCCGTCAGATCCCATATCCTGCGCACGGGTTTCTGGTGGGACGTGTACCAGGACATTCGCCAAGACGTGGAAAAGAAACACTTTCTCGATTACCTCCCGTCGGACGATGTCACCCGGACGTTTTTCGTGCAGTTGTTGGATTTCTTCCTCCAACGCTTCCGCATCATCAGTTGCGAAATCTCCGATGCCGACCGCGACATTCTTTCCCTCGACGAGTTGCACGAGCTCAACAAAAACTGTTTCTGCTACCTTGACGCGGCAGACCATGCCCAAATCTCCCATTTCCAGCTGTTTTTGGACGACCACTTTTTTCTGCAGGCCAGGGCCTTTGTTGCCTATGTCACCCCTGAACTTATGCGCGACGTGTTGCTGGTGGTGACCTCCTGCTTGTGTGATAATCTCCGCTTGCAGTGCTTTGGCATGTCCGATTCCGATGAAGTGTACCACTTGCTTGAGGAGTTCATCATGGTGTGTGTGGATATTGTCTTTGCCGAATGGAACAGCTCCATCGTCCCCAACCCAACGAAACATGGCTCCGCAAGCTCCATCTTCGATACCCCCATTGTGAATAAGGATAGCCCGCCCACGTGCTCGTCGCTGCCGTCATTGAGTCCGAACCACGATAACCCCAAGAACAATCTGAAGAAGAAGGGCTTTTTCCACAGACTTAAAAAGTCCATGAAGAAATAGATTCCCGAGTATGCCGTGACCGGAACACTTGAACGATCAGGCTTGGCCCCAAGCTTGAAACCCCAATTTTGAATGAGTCTGTTTGAAGCGTTCTGCTTTCTTGACTGTGAATGACCAATGACCCCCCTTAATTATTAATATGCACGTTCTGGTCCCTCATGAATGTTCAACACTTCAACGCCATTCCACAGCCCTGCCAATATTTTAATGGAATTTATGAGCCGGCTCAACATGAATGAATAGGTAATGGAAAAACGACTCCTCGCTTAGCTTGTACCCGAATCTTTGTATCCGAATCTTTGTTGACAGATTTTTTGTAGACCAAATTCCCGAAAAAGTACTGCATCGAGAACAATAGCCCAAGAACAATGACCAGCTTTACCCAACCAGCAATAAAGTAGCCGGACCCTGCATCAGAGCACGAACAATCGCAGTTGTTGCTGGCCCCAAGATAATCAATTGTGCATTGGAACCGGGAGCCCTATATGGAGGATTGAATTAGCAAAGCCTGCAGCAAGGGGGAATTGGGATCATAAGAGTTGAGTGAACCACCAAAAATGTCCTCACAAATTTCTCTCTTCACAGATCACCTCATGAAAAACGTCATCTCTTCACAAATCACCTCATGAAAAACGTCATCTCTTCACAGATCACCTCATGGAAATATCTGTACCTTTTCGGAGTTGTTAGTCTAAGTGGCTCTAATAAGCAGGGACTTTCTTGTATGAATTGCAGGTCTTTACCTGTTTGACACGCCTGAGAGACATTAAGAAGACCCTAGAAGTTGGACACAATCAGCAATTTAGCTAGTGATGGCGTGGGACCCAAAGAGCTGGTAGATTCAGATCAGGGGCAGACCCAGGTTAAGACACCACCATACTCCAGTCAAACTCAAGCTCAGGAATTATCTCTCAGTCTCTGGACTCACAGAATTCCACTTAGAGCCAGAATTCCACTTAGAGCCAGATTCAGGCACATAGAGACTCATGGACTGGACTCAGACTAGACTCATGGCCTGGGCTCATGGCCTGGACTCATGGCTAATTGGGACTGGGGCTGGAACCGGAACCAGAGCCAACAATGATAAAATAACACCATAATGAGTCTGTAGGCACAAAAACCAATTGGGTCATATTTTGAGTGGCAAAATAGTTCGCATTTTCGCAGGGGAGGGCTTATCTTATATATTAACCTGGACGCAGAATTGCAGCCAACGCTCGCGCATGACGCCCCGCGATGGCGGACCCCGAAGCCCCTCCCGAGTTTACAGCCAGACAATTATAAAAGCACCAGCGCCCCCTCCCCAATTTTTTCCAACTACTTTTTTTCTTTCTTTCCATTTCTTCCAGGACACCGCAACTTAGCAATCCTCTTTTTCTACTTCCCTTTCTCTATCCCCTTTCTCTACGTCCTCCTTTACTAAGAACTACTCATTCCTGTTTCTTTCTTCATTATGGTTCTTCTTTGGTTCCTTAAAAAGAAGGTGCTCATGAAAACGTGAAAAGGTGAAACAATGAAATCGGGTGAATGTCTGGGGGAATGTCTGGGGGAATGTCTTGGGGATGGGACAAGAGGTTGTTGCTAGTGGGGAAGAGCCAATCAGAAGCCAGTGGCGGTTTCGCATTGGTTTCGTGCCTGTTGGAGAGTGCACGTGAGCATGCCAAGAAGAGCAACGCAAGGAAGTGAAACCGAAGCTATGGATGAACCAAATGTGGAATGTGAAAGCAGGGACTAAGCGAAGTTTTCTCTTTTTTTTTTTTTTTTGGAAGCAAACCTTAAAAAAAGGGTCCGGGATTTGCGGTGGTCTAAGAATAACTTTCCAAGAAATTTAGGAAAGTTAATATGTTGACTTGCGGAAAAATCAGGTGTGGCCTGTATACGCAGCGCATCTCGCACTTTACTATTTATAACTTTGCCTCTTGTGAACATTGCATCCCGTGATATAAAAGATGGGTTTCAGCACATGAAACAACTTTCACAAACAGATTTCTCATCACTACAAAAGTGAGTCCAGAGTCCCCACAGAAACGTGACATCCTAATAAGTGAACCATCCTAATAAGTGAACCATCCAGTTCCAAATCAAATCCAATCAAATCCAATCCAATCCATCGGATCTCCAGCATGCTTCCTGAAGCCTCAACCGACTCGTTCATCATGAGTGAACATGCATACTACGCCTCATCACCCACCCAAAACAGCCAGTTTCTGCAAATGTGGATGATGGCCGTGGTGGGGATCGCCGCCGTGGGGATCGTCTCCAAAACAGGCATGATGTTGCGGTCCCGGTGGAAGACCAGGCCAATGCCCGAGACCCAATATGAAGTCTGATTCAAGATCTTTCCAGTCAAGATTTTCCAGTCAAGATCTTTCCAGTGATTTTTTCCAGTCACTTGTCAAGAGGCAGTCAAGAGAAACTGGAACCGTCGAGATTGGTATTGTCTTTCGCATCGTTGTACCAGTCTAGTTCGGGTGCCAAGAGGGTACATATTGGCACCATTTGCATAGAGCCTAGCTCACTGGTGGTTCCTGCAATTAATGGTTGCAGGTCTCCGCCATTAGTCATCCACTGTTATCTGTTAAATAATATAATAAATAATTAAAATAAATTAACTAAGTTAATTATTATAGTCTATTAAATGTAGACCAAACTTGTAATGTGAGATCTACGATGAAACATGTGACACTACGATGAAACATGTGGCAACTCCACGGGCCTTTTTGTGGCCCAAGTGCATGCAGGAACGCATGGCTCGGGGTATATAAAGACCCTCTCCCCCTCTCACTTTTCCTGCAATTTTTCTTCCAATTTTTCCTCCAAATTTTCCAACTGCCATCTATTACTGTGCCACTTTGTCTCAGAGTACCTCAAAACATAAGTCGAATGTATCCACATAGTTATTATGGGATATACTAAGGAAGAGTGTGATGGAATATATTGAGGAAGAGTGGGAGGGATTTGGCATTTGGCATTTGGCATTTTGATATTGGCATTTGGAGAATGGCATTTGGATAATTTATGGTTTTTGAGCTGGGAGGATTAGGAATAAGGAAAATCCGGGAGATTGTTGGCTCCAGGAATGAAGTGGAAATTGGTGTGGCTGGACCCTCCTCACTGACTCTCATTTGGGTGGCTTTGGCTCCGCCTCCCTTTACCTTACCGAAGATAATCAACTTGTCTCCATCCTCATGACCATGACCCAATATTCTATTCGTCTAATCCGGCAGTATACAGTATACTTTCTAGTATCCAGTATACCATCTAGTACCCGTAAATCATCTAGTATTCAGTAATCCAGTACATAGTAGCATCTACTACTAGTAAAACCATGAAGAACTACTAAAGGAATGGGGAAGAGAGACGCTAGTTTCTTGGTCGGAATTGGGTACTTCCGGCCCTTCATGTCACGTGACCAATCTATTCACTCGTATACCGGCTGCCACACACGAGATCGAAGCTTCTAATCAAGAAATCTTACTGACGAAACTCTGGAGAATCCAGAACTTGTTGAATTTGCAGGAAATATTTTTTGGTGGACAGGACGAAACACCCTGGGTCAAGAGGTCGGAACTGGATATAAGCCCCGGAACTGTATACAAGCAGACAGACTGCATACAAGCCCCGGAACTCGCGATATTCCGGCTTCAGGTCACGTGCAACCTTTACCACACCATTCCTTTAAAATAACGATACCTTGCTAAATCTAAAATCTATTTCTGAATAAAAAGTTATACACCTAAACGAATGAATGAAATGAGAAGCCACCTTCTTTTTCCCAGTGGTTGGCAGCGGGCGGAGGATTAAGCCGTGCCAAAACCCACGGTCTATTTAGCGGCCCGGCCCGCCAACTCCAAGTCCCAGATGTTCCAATCGTACCAGATCAACGGCGGGAAAATGGTGCAGATGTGCCAGATGGCATGGGCATCGAGGAGGCCGAGCCAGGGCTCGAAATCGTGGACCTCGAAGTAGATGGCACACAAAAGATATGCGTTCAACAAAATGGGAATGAACGGCACCACGCTCGGCGACTTGATGCCGAAAAGCAGCATTTTCTCCACCAAGCGTCGCTCGTAAGGATCAGTGTAGATCTTAACCGAGTTGTGGAAGACCTTGTTGATGCGCACACTGTGCAGGACCCACAAGGTTAGGGACAAGACGCCCATCAAAATGCTGAATTTCATGTTATAGTCGTAATCCCAATGGCGGAGAAGACGAGTATAATGCGCCATAAGCATGAGGAGCACCAAGGCCTGGAACCGGCGTCGCCACAGCGGGGATTCGTGCATATTGAAGCAGCGCACGGCAATGGCATTGAAATTGGCCACCACAATGGACCCGGCGCCAAGGTAATCCATGGTTTCCGAGACCTTGGTATCTCTGATATGGAAAATGGTACTGAAAAACCAGCCCATCATCAGGAGCCCCAGCAAGATGCAGTACTGGAGGGCCATGGTTGCCTTCGGGGCACTATGCAGTCTGGACGCCCGGTAGTAGGCCAGCATTTTCTGGAAACTCGTATAATTCACATACAAGTTGCCCACCGAAAACACCGCCAGCAAAAACTCCGTCATGCCGCCCACCCGCCGAAACGGCCATTTCCCGTAAAACTTCACCGCCGCTTCCCCCGCCTGTTTCCGCTGGGAATGCACGATTTGCTGGCACTTGTAGTTGCAGTCCAGGGCACAGTCCCAGTGGAACAAAAGCTGCGCCACCGGGTTGATGGAATTTTTGGAGTACACCTCGATCAACTCGTCGATGGCGTCCACTTTGCCGGCAATGGCGCCGAAGGAAACGCCGTTGGCGTCGTCGGTGTGCACGTGAGTATCTCTGGGACAAAGCACCAGCTCACATTCGAGACAGCAGTCGGCGAATTCCGGGAGCTGGTCGCCCACGGACGCGAGGGCGGCGCCTAGTAGAAGGAAGAGGAGGAAGAGCCTGGTCATGGAGAAGGCGCCATGGGGGTGTTTGACATGGAAATGACAGCGCAGGAGCTCACGTGATGCGCCAGCGTCACGTGACCGTGATCTAGACATTGGAAGTTTACCGTTCATTCCAAGCCACAGAATCATTTAAATGGTTTTGGTAGTGGGAGATTTGGTAAGGTCGGGATTTTTTTTGAGTTTTCTAGTTGTTTCAAGTTGTTTTGTCTAATTTGTCCAATTTGTCTAATTTGTCCAATTTGTCTAATCTGTCTAATCTGTCTAATCTGTCTAATTTGTCTAATTTGTCTAATCTGTCCAATTTGTCTGATTTGTCTAATTTTACATTTGTGCTCGCCTAATTTGACTTTTGTCCAACTGTCTAGTTGTCTAATTTCTGTCTAATTTCTGTCCAATTTTAGGCTTTAGTCCAAACTTTGTCTATTTTTAGTCCAATTTTTGTCTCCATTTTCACCGTCTATTTAGTGTTTTTTTCGCACCGTCTCAATCTCACTCTCAGCACTTTAATTTTCGCTTACCAATTCAAGATGTTTCAGAAATTCAACAGTTGTAAAACCTGAAACAATCTGTAAAATCGAGCCGTTTCAGATTCTGTACAGTTTTGAAATCTGAAACAGCTAAAAAAAAAAACAGTCTGATTTTAGTGTGTTTCCAAACCACTGTGACCTGCCTAGCCAGAATTATATACCGGATGTACACCTTAAAGAGTAATTTACTCTTTAATTAAAATTAAACGTATGATGTTAAGTTTGAACGAGAGAATAATCACTAGAGAATTGATCTTCGTCAATGCACGATATGTGGTATATGCAGGTGATTAAGCTATATACCCGACTCTGGGTTATACACAGTACCACGAGCATCTATGTGCACTACCTTATTCATTTATATGCACCCCCAAACCTTAACTGGACACTGCGCAGTCTTTAAAGGTAAAAACCAAGAACACCATAAAAATTGTCGCTAAAAATAGTTATACTAATGTGAAACGAATCTGTCTACGTGTCTTTTTCCCGAAAAGTGGAGCTGAAAATCGTCAAATCGCAGTCTGAAACACAGAGTCCAATTTGGTGCAATATGCAGGCAAATACAAAGTCTGGAGCAGGCAAAGTCTGAGCAGTCAAAGTATCTTGAGCAGCTTAATAGACTGGAATGATGGAGGAATATATACTTTCATACCTACTCTACTACGCCTGTACACTTAAAGAAGAAATTGTATTATATGCAGTACGTCACACTATATACAGTAAATACACTATCTGCAGTACCATACACTAAAACTACCCCGGGTGCGTAGTTGTATTAATCAGATGTGGAAAATGAATATTTACAATTAATTAGTGGAATAAATGGATTAAAGTGGATGGAATTACTAATTAATATATGATGTCCGGCATATAACACCCCTCGGTGAAGAGTCAAATATACCATATCCACTTGAAACAGCTTCTTCAAACCCAGGCCATAGTCCTTACCGGTAAAACGCGTCCTGTATATTGTTAGAACTTAAACCGGGACTTATGAAACACGGTTCATCGGTTTTGTGTCCGAATCCGGTAATAAGTCCGGGGAAAATCCGGGATAAATTCCTCTACTTGGGCGCCGATCAGGCAAACCGGCTGGGCTCATAAACCTCCAGTGTGTAGAATAGATTTATGTGAAGATGTAGCTAAAGATGGGCAATGCAGTCTATGTGCAGGACATACAGCAGTGCACGAAGGAAAGGGTAGATTTCTAGCCACGCATTAAAAAGAATTGGCTCAAATTGAGGTAATGTCATGCGACAAATGGTGAAAGGCAGCTGTCAAAATCTGGATGTTTTTCTGTCCCTGGGTGTCGAGTTACCTACCCCCAGCCGACCTGCATATAGATGTTATCCGGCATATAGTCCCGCTCAGGTATACAATATTATTCTAGAATCAAGTCCCACCCATCAGCTTAAGCTGAGTGGGTAGGCTGATTTAAATAAGAAAGAGATCTACATCCACGGACACACTCACATAAAGTATCGAGTAATAGTCTGTGGATAGTAAAGAGTACGGGGTATGTGATACGTAGTGTATATAGGTAGGGTCGTGCATATAAGCGTGGTCCTATGCAGTACCATTCTGTACTGGCATAAAATGAAGCAGGGAAACAGAGAAAGCAGACAATCCACCTTCAAATAAAAAAAACACTTGCCTCTACTCCAGCTTCTCAGTGACAGCAATTTGGACTGATGAAGTGGACCATGACATTAGCGAACGACCGTGTTCTATGTGCAGGACACAACTGTATGGTAAGAATGTGAACCAAAATCTTAGTTTCTTTTGGTTTGAAGGTGATTTAAGAAACAGTATGGGACCCTCGGAATCCCCAGGTCACTCGGAAAAGGACCCCCGGAATAGGACCCTCGGAATATGTTAGGTCACGTGGCACGGCCCACACAAACAATATAACGGTTTCTCCATGGGATCTGGACATGGCGAAAATCAGGCGAGTTTAGCAATGCAAACCGTTTGCAAGGGCAATTTTTGGGGCGGAGGATAAAACAACCTGAGTCAATAGGTCGGAACTGGATATAAGCCCCGGAAGTGCCCCCGAAGTGCCCCGAAATGCCCCCGAACAGCCCCCGAAGTGCCCCCGGATTGCCCCCGAAATGCCCCCGAAATGCCCCGGAAATCGCCCAACTCCACCTTTATATCGACTCACTGGTAATGTTCATCAACCAATCAGCATGGAGAGCCGTCACCAGGACCAAATCACGTGAGTCCTATCACGCCGCCAAGTCCCCGATAAGCTCCACTAAAAAACTCCACTAAACTTTCTTTGATTTTTCCATCTATTTTCCCGTTCCTCCCCTCACTTCCCTTTTAGGAAGGTCCACTGGCTCCACCAAAAAAACCCTTTAAACCCCAAACCCCTCGATTCTCAAGAATTCAAACCCTCGATTCTCAGAAATTGAAACCCCCGATTCTGAACAAATTTTCAAAGCTTAAATTTCTAAACCTTCTAAACCTAAAAAAGGGCTCACTGTTTCTCTAAAAATAAACAAAAAAAATAAGAATGTTTCAGTTTTGGGTTCCAGCTGGGAATGGCATGGCGGGGATTGTCTCACTCACTTGCGACTGTATGCGAATAAGCCGAGAAAATGGATTTTCTGGATTTTTAGATTTTTAGATTTTTAGATTTTTAGATTTTTAGATTTTTAGATTTTCTGAATTTCTTGAATTTTCTGATTTTCTGAGTTTCTTCATTTTCTGATTTTCTGATTTTCTGATTTTCTTGATTTTCTAGATTTTCTAATTTTTCTGGATTCTTGATTTTCTGAATTTCTAAATTTTCTGAATTTCAGATTTTCTGGATTGTTTTGGTTCCCGAGTCAAGTTTCGTTCGAGGGAAGAATTCTTGTTCTTTTTTTCGAGATTCTTCAGCCACCCATTTTCATTGTTTTCCATTCACTTCACAATTCACTTTTCCATTCAAAATTCACTTTTCCATTCACTTTTCCATTCATTTCCTCCACCATTAATCGCTTCTCCATTTTCTTCTTTCTTTCCCATTCTTTCCCTTTTAGACTCTTATTCTTTCAGATTGTTTCAGTATCACATTCTTTCAGTTTCCCATTTTTTCAACTTCTTCCAGATTCTTTAGTTTCCCATTATTTCCCTTTTGGATGTTTTAGTTTCCCATTCTTTCAGATTCTTCCAGTTTCAGATTCGTTCAGTTTTTCATTCTTCCAGATTCTTTAGTTTCCCATTCTTTCCCTTTTAGATTTGTTCAGTTTCTCATTCTTTCAGATTCTTTCAGATTCTCATTCTTTCTCATTCTTTTTTCTCATTCTTTCCCTTTTAGATTCTTCAGTTTCTCATTCGTTCAGTTTCTCATTCTTTCCCTTTTAGATTCTTTAGATTCTCATTCTTTTTTCTCATTCTTTTTCCAGATTCTCATTCTTTTTACAGATTCTCATTCTTTTTTTCAGATTCTTTTTTCAGATTCTTTTTTCAGATTCTTTTTTCTCGTTCCTGTGCGGGTCGCGCGGCGGATCGCTGAGCATTGGAGAGCCATTGTGAAGCCATTGTGAAGGCCGTGGATTTCAATGTGCAAAGTGCAATGCGCAGTTCGCAGTTCGCAGTTCGCAGTTTGCAGTTCGCGGAACCAGCGCTTTATTATGGCCAGCTTGGCGCGAGGCGCGAATGGAGATGCCAAAAACGGCACCCGCGGGAGGCACGGGTTCGGAAGGCCAGTGGTTCAGAAGCCCATTGGTTCGGGAGGGAGCAGGTTAGTAGCCACGGTTCTTCGGTTCCTGTAGGCACAGTTCCTGTAGCCATTCCTGTAGGCATTCTTGTAGGCACGGCTTCTTTCATATGCCTGCATAAGCAGACCTTGATGAGATTGCACCTTAGAATTATGGCCTTCTTTGGATCCTCAGTATCCTTATTCTGGAGCATCTGATTCTGGAAACTCTGATTCTGGACAGTCTCTGAAAATTTGATTCTGGTATCAGATTCTGGACAATCTCTTGAAATTTGATTCTAATGTCAGATTCTGGACAGTCTCTGGTGTCTGATTCTGTCAGTGTTGCTGCTTCCATGGCATTGTCTGCCTCAGGCCATTTTAACTCTGAAACAAATTATGATGATTGTCAATACCGTTTGGGTCCCCTGCATAACAATAGGGCCAAGATGTTTAATCGCGCTTGGGTGCAGTCGCGCACAGTGTGCAGTACGCTTGGAACCATGTACTGTTTTTCGCACCTTCAACAACAAGACCAAGGCGGGAGGCACGGGGGTCGCGCCTGCACATGCTCCGCTGGGGTGGGTACCCCTAAGAGAAGGACATGAACTGGAATGTATTGGAGAATGTCCAAAGGGTTTTTGGGTTTTTGGACAAGCCAACAGTATGCAGGGTACTTAATACCACACGAACCTCTTAAGGAATGAAATGGGGTTTGATTGGGGTTTCATTGAATTGGGTGCATTGAATTGTTATTGAATTGGTGCCATTCAATTGGGCGACATTCAATTGGGGTGCGTTTGGCCCGGCTTTGTTCTTTGTTTCTGGATGGTGTTTTGGTGAGCGGGAATCCCGCTGGCAGAGTGCATAGAGCCACCGTATTTCCATGCGGGAGTGCAGGTGCGCGGTGGGCCGGCATGCGGACCAGGAAAAGAAATTGGGTCATGTGCATCGCCCGCGCTCCCATTCGCTAGCGGCCTCTCCTGCAAATGCGCCTGCCTCTCACATATGCAATGCATTGAAAGATCAAAGTGCCAAGCTGGTCCAGCACCAACGCTCACTGCCCCAAGACTCCTATCCTGGCCCTACCCCCAGCGCCACGCCCAACCCCAATACAACCCAAAGCAAAGCAAAACCCAAAACATCATGTTTCCCCAGACCCTCTGCAATTCCTCAAAATTACCCCTTTGTTCCCGCTCGCCTTTCCAGTCTCCCCCGTTCGTGCACATAGCCATAAAAAGGAACCAAGATCGCACGGCCTTGGCCCGTGACTGATCAGTCCCAGCAACAGCAACGTTCCCCCGCCGTTAAGAATACCCAGGCGGAATGTGGAGGCCCGTGACGTCACGCTTATCGATATGCTCGGAGAAATTGTAATCTTTCCCTAACCCCGATCCCAAGAAGGGCCAAGGGCTGTAAATAGCACCCCCCGCATTCCTTATCCCATTCCCAAAGTAATAGTAGCAACACTTGTAATTGCTAAAATTACCAAATCGGGTTCACGATTGTCATTCAATTAGCAACATTTTTGTTACCTTTGGATTTCCCCGCTTTTGGCCCCGTTTGCAAAAGATACCCTTGTTGAATTGGCAGGAAAATGGGGAAAATGGGCAGGAAAAATGGGAAAAATGGGGAAAATTGGCTGGAAATTGGGGAAAATGGGAAAAAAGGAGGCTTCAGAATGGAAGGTACAATTGTAGACCACGTAGAAATCCTGACATACCCAGGCGTACCGCTGATGACCAAAGGGTGTAAAAAGGAGGTGATAAGGCACGAGGGGAATGAGGGTGGAGGGTAGGGGGCTATTTATGCGAAGGGTGATTAGGTAAGGAGGAGGCCGGTTTCAGGAGCGTTTCATCTTATCGATGCTTGCCCACCACAAATGCAAGAGTGCATGAATGGCGGGCTCTGATTGGCCCCTCCCCAAAACCCCTAATGCATAATATGGAAACCCGACGCAAATCTTGGTCGCCACCACATGTTCGCATACATCTCCAGTCCCCCCGGCTCGGTGCACTCGGTCCACTCACCTCCCTCGCGCCGGTGGCTTTATGCGGACCATGCGCTGCAATATTTCGAACATGAATTTTGCATGCTGTTGAGCTCGCCAGATCCTGCACACGCTGCACCAGGTGGCAAACTTGACGCATTGGGCGCGCCATTCTGCCGCCATACACCATCGATCGCCTGTGCCCAATGAGAACCAAACAAATAGGCAGCCAAATGATTTGCCACTGACAAACCAAGAGGACGAAACATGGGAAGTGATAATTAAGAAGGGTTTGTGTGTGTGGGGGAGTCCTCACGTGATCAGGTCACCGTCCTCCAATCATATTCCATTAAACCTTCCCTCCCAGTTTTGCAATGGCCAACTCCCGCTGACAGGGGTAGGGGAGTGACGTGAGCAGAAGGAATTTGAGTGGAATCTCAAGTGCTCCGAGAGGTGTGCATTTGAATATGCAGCGCCCGAATCCATGACGCTAACCCCGGATGAATCTTCCAAACGGTGGGGTGTTGCGGTGTTGCGGTGTTGCAATTTAAACAATTCAGGTAGGCGCAAATAAAGTTGGTTCATGCATTCACCTCGAGCTGCTTCTTGTATTGTGCTCCTGTGGGTTTTTTTTGGAGTGGCAATATTAGAGACCCAAGGACTTACCGGGGGTGTGCATCCGGCCTGCAGATAAGTGTCCCATGTGCAGTCCCCGCGCATTGTTTTTTTGCTCTTTGCCGCCCTCCTTGCCTTCCACTATGCGCGGTTCTGCATCCTGGCCAATTGTTTTTTTCTCACGGCTGTTTTTTTATTCATGCATGAAATTTCAGTTTATATTTTAAGAGCCCAACCTCCGGAATTTGGTTCCTCCATTATTTTTGCCTTATTCCCTTTAATTCCAAAGACTCCCCCTTGTATCACTTCTTCCCCACCACCACTGTCCGCTGTCCAGGCCATATCCAGTGTTAATACTTGTTGCTCACCCCACATAGCGATTGGCCCCCTTTTATATCGGACTTGCCACTTTACCCCCCAATACCACTTTGTGCACCAAACGAACCTGAAACGATGGCACAAAAGGAAATCAGCCACATGACGAACACAAACACAAACACAACCACAGCCACAAACACAAACACAAATGCCACAAACGCAGACGTGACGAATACGAATATAAATACCCCCGCTGTGCCGCAGGGGAGGGAAAAGGAAACCGGGCCAAACCTTAAATCCCCCACCCCCACGCCTACGCCTACCCAGTCAAATTCAAGCAGGAAAAGAAAATTATGCCACATTGACAGCTCGGACCACATGGACCCCGTGGAGAAACTCTTGAGCTTGACGTATTCCAATAATGACCTCCTTGTTCAATTGAATGAGTGTGAGTCGCAGAAGAATGAGGCCCAGGCCGAGGCGTCTGAGTGTGCAACGGAAGAGCCCAACCTGCACCCAATCTCTTATACCTATAGCGAGATGATGTACGATAGTCTCCGCAGACACTACTCCAAGCTCCGCCGGTCGCAGATGGAAATCCATAACGATAACTCGTCGTTTCTGATTTTGACCCGACCACCGCACCATGGGGGCTCGGACCACGTGACGGGCGATCACGCGGGCCAGCGGCACGTGCCGCGCCCCCGCCAACCACCGCACATTCCTTTTTTTAAGAATGTCAACTTTAACTCTAGCCCGGCCTTGGGTTACAAGCTCGAAGATTACATTCACTATGACGACGACGAGAATGACGATCCTTTGACTACCGATAGCGAGCCTTTACATACCGATACCGAGGAGGAACTGGGGTCCCCCATGGATCCTGCACACGCTGCCAAGCGGTCGTGCTCGGGCCAACTCCTGGCGAAGATGTCGTTTCACTACCGGCAAAACGATAACTTTAACTTTTCATTGACGGGCGAAAAGAAGGATGGGCCCAACGATGCGTTCAAGTTCCTTAATAAACGCTCTGTCATTTCAGGCAAAGCTAGCGAGATGATTGGCACGTCCAACTTTTTGGTGAGCGATTTTTTCTGCTAACCTTGCTTTGCATTTCTTTACTTCTTCTGCTGGCCACGTCGTGTTTTAATAAATGATCCACATTCTACATCGAACAAGAAAATCGTACACCAATTCGTACACGGAAAATTCGTACACCAAATATTCATGCAGTAAAAGATCCGTACACCAAAACCACCCGTACACCACCCTATATGCACACCACAACCCCATATACAGTTTCGCACCCGCCACGTACGCAACCGTACACCTAGACGTGGTAACTTCCTCCTACCCACACCAGCTATCGCTGTACACCAGCATATTGCAACCCTAGTCCAAGTGCTTTTGAAACGTACGGTGTCAATTCCCTGACAAAGCGCAAAAAAAAGCGCAATTTTAGCGCAAAAGAGAGCGCAATTCCGCCCCCATACCCGCCATGGCGTTTCTCCACCTTTTATACGCCTATCTATTCGGTGGCGTGACCTTCATTCCGGCAGCAATAGCCGTGTTTATATACCTCCATCCGAAAAAACCGGGCAAAAACGGTGAAATCCCGCTTAAAGCGGGCAAAATCGAGGAGGCACGTGACTCCGGCCTCAATGCCTTCAAGCAAGGCTGGATCGTGGTGACCCACGAGGAGTTAGAGTCGCAGGACGACATTTCCGGGCGGGCCGAGGCCGTCGGCGATACCCCCGAGGCCAAGTCGGCGTATTCGTCGCTTTACAAGTTGGTGACGAACAAAAAAGTGGCGGTCCGAGCCGAGAAACGGGACTCCGAGGGTGTTGGCGGTGACGCCAAGGAGCATGGGTTCAAGGAGGACACGTTTACGTTGCGAGACCCCGAGGAGGCTGATTCGGGGCTCGGTGGTGAAGTTGAGGACTCCCGAGGTCTGGTCCGAGATCAGCCCCGAGATCAGCCCCGAGATCAGCCCCGAGATCAGCCCCGAGATCAGCCCCGAGACCAGGTCCGAGATGAGCGCCGGACCCAGCCCCGTGAACTGGCCCAAGATATTGGAGAACAGGACCAGGAAAAGAGCCAAGGCTTTCTGGAATCTCGGGAATCTCGGGGGGAGGTTCGGGGGGCCGAGGCCCATGATAGTCCCATCCCCACCCCCAGTCCCAACACAACGCCTGCCTCCGCCCCCTCCAAGAAACACCGGTACTACGCCGTGTTGAAACACGGCAACTTGTTTCTCTATAAAAACGAACACATGCAGGACGTCAAGCACGTGGTGGTGTTGCACAACCACATTGTCACGCTCTGGCCTCGCAACTTGTCGGACGCATCGCTCTTCACCAAGTACTCGCTGATTGCGTTGCTCAAGTCGAACTGGAGCCGGCCCCGGCGGCTCTCGGAAAACCGCTCCGAATGCGGTAATGATTGGCACTCCGGCAAGGTCACTACGCAGGACGTGCTTGACCACAGCAGCGGGCTCCTGGCGCCGCCGGGGGCCATTTTCATCTATACCGACTACAACTTGGACAAGGAGGATTGGTACTTTGCGCTTATCCGGGCGACCAAGACTGCAGATTACGCCACACCTGCATTGAACCCGTCGGTATATGCAGAAACCCTTCATTTCCCCACGGCCAACAGCATGAAATTGATCCAGGCACTATACAGTTCCGAGGGCCAATTACAAACGAAATGGCTCAATTCGATTTTGGGGCGTCTTTTCCTTTCGTTGCAGAACACCGACATTATGCAGGACTACCTCACGCTAAAGATTGAAAAAAAACTAAACAAAATCAAAACCCCGGGGTTTTTGGATAAGTTCCAGATCATCCGGGTCGACGCCGGGAACTCGGCGCCTCTCATCAGTTACCCCGTGCTTAAAGAAATCAATCCCGAGGGCAATCTCTTGGTTTCGTTCGATATGCACTACTCCGGGGGTCTTTCCATGCAGTTGGCGACCAAAGTCAACATCAACCTCGGATCTCGGTTCAAGACCCGAGAAGTCGACGTTTTGCTCTCCATCACGTTTGAAAATATCTCGGGCCCGATGCTTCTCCGCATGAAACCTCCTCCATCTTCAAGAGTATGGTACACTTTTGAGAGCGAGCCGCAAATCTCCATCAAAATCGAGCCGGTGATTTCGTCCCGGCTGATGTCATATGCAGTCATCACCAATACCATCGAGAAGCGGTTTAAGGATGCCATCAAGGACACGTTGGTGTTTCCGCATTGGGACGATATTGTGTTTTACCGTTCCACCGACGAGTTGTACAGGGGAGGGGTTTGGGACAAGTCCGTACGGGTGAAGGAAACGGACGGAGACGGTTTGAGGGAAAAAAGGGAAAAAGAGGGAGAAAATCGGGAGAAAATGGAGAAAAATGAGAAAAATGAGGCAGAAATGAAGGAAAAAAGGGAAGACGAAGTTAAAGGAACAAAAGAAGAGGAAGGTAAAGAGGCGGAAATGGACCGGCTGGACGTGGGGTCGGTTTTCACGGGCGGAAGCGAGGATGCTATGAGTTTCACATCTTCTTCCTCGGCCCCCGGAGCAAAAGCTCGGGTCTCGGCCACCCTTAGCGATCTTTCCAAAAGGCTAAGAAAACCCAAATCGGCGTCCACGCTTGGAGTCGATGAAACCAGCATTTTGTCCGATGGCTCCGAGGTGCAGCTGGTGACTCTGGCCAATACCAGCGTGAACCTGGCCCCGGGGAATCCCGGGCCGGAGCCCGTGGTCACCGGAACAATCCGGAAAATCGGCAGCTGGTACAATAAGCCGGCCAAGCCGCCGGTGCTGCCGCTGGGCACGCCGTACGTGGCGCCGGAGATGATATCCAACCGAAGACCTCGGAAACAGTCTCTGGCGACGCTTAATTCGGACTCCGAACGGCCGGAGCGGGGAATTGAACGGTTGGAGCGGGTTGAACGGCTTGAGAAACTGGAGAAGATGGAGCGGGCTGAGAAACCTGAAAAAACCGAGAAAAACGAGCTTCCAGGCTACGATTTCGGCTCCAGTTTGGCCTATGAAGACCGTATCGCCAATACAATCGATGTATTGCTGCCACTGTCTCCGGCGAAAGGCCGCTGGAAACCGGGGCCAGACCCTCCAGCGTCTTCTTAAGGATCCTCTCTATTCTTCGGGAAAAAAAAAAAAGAAAAAAACCATCAAATTCAGGAAATATCATGGGGTTTGCTTATATGCAGGACGCGTGCGTTTTTTTGCAGCCACTAGCCTCTGCCATGGCCCAATTCAGCCTTTCTGCCTTACTTAGCCGGTGATTTCTGGTACGGTTTATGGTACTAACGAATAGTCAATATTCCGGTCAAAAATCGGGTCAAAAGTCTGGTTTCAGGGCTGTTTCAGAGTTGTTTCAGAGTTGTTTCAGAGTTGTTTCAGAATGTTTCAGGGTCTCTACTACTAGTTATACTAAGATGTTCGAATGCAAAGAAGATCTTACTCCTCGCGCTGTAATTCATTTATTATAGGTAGTTCCATAGACTCAAGATCTTCTGTTAAATATATGTACTTTCTGTCTACTCTTGTCTAGTGTCTATTTTTGTCTACTCTTTGTCTACTCTTTGTCTACTCTTTATCTACTCTTTGTCTACTCTTTGTCTAGTGTCTAGTGTCTAGTGACTAGTGTCTACTCTTTGTCTAATGTATGCTCTTTGTCTAATGTGTCTGCTATGTCTAATGTATCTATTCTTTGTCAACGGTATCCACTGTGTCTACTCTTTATCTAATGTGTCTAGTGTCTAGTGTATTCTGTCTAGTGTATTCTGTCTAGGGTCTAGTGTCTAGTGTATCTATTCTTTGTCTACTGTATCTACTGTGTCTACATTTTGTCTACTATGTCTAGTAGGGTAGTGTCTAGTGTTTAGTGTATACTCTTTGTCTACTGTGTCTACTCTTTGACTACTGTGTCTACGAATTGTCTAGTGTCTGTACGACTTGCCTACTGTGTCTACGCTTTGGCATGTGTGTACTATTTGTCTACTGTATCTGGTGTCTGTACTATTTGTCTACTGTATATACTGTGTTTAGTGTCTAGCGTCTAATTTCTTGTGTGTCTACGCTTTGTCTACGCTTTGTCTACGCTTTATCCACACTTTGTCTAGCATCTAGTGTCTAGTGTCTAATCTTTGTCTATTATGTCTACACTTTGTCTAGTGTCTACATTTTGTCTAGTGTCTACACGTTGTCTAGTGTCTAGTGTGTACTGGTCTATCTACCGACTAGACAGCTAGACAACTAGACAATTACACAATTACACAATAAGACAATAAGCCAAGTAGACAAGTGGGCAATTAGACAAGTAGACAATTAGCCAATTAGGCAAGTAGACAATTACGACTAGACAAATACTGCTAGACAATTAGACAAGTACAATTAGACCACTAGACATTAGACAACGAGACAACGAGACAATTACAATTAGACAAATACAATTAGACAACCAGAAAACTAGATATGTAAATATCTGGACAAACACAATTGGACAAATACAATCAGAAAATTACAGTAGGACAAGTACAATTAGACAACAATTAGACAACTGCAATTAGACAACCAGAGTAATACAGCTAGACAATTACGACTAGACTACTAGGCGAATAGACAATTAGACAAATACAATCAGACAAGTAGACAGCTAGACAATTGAACAATTGGACAATTCGACAAATACAATTCGACAACTCGACAAATACAACTGGATAAGTAGATATCTGGACGAGTACAATCAGAAAATTACAGCTAGACAACTAGGCAACTAGACAATTGGAGAATTGTACAATTAAACAAATACGACTAGACAACTAGATAAATACCATTAGACAACTAGACAATTACAATCACACAATTACAATTAGACAATTAGACAATTACAGCTAAATAACTAGACAATTGGACAATTAGACAAATACAATTAGACAACTAGACCAATACAGCTAGACAATTATGACTAGACAATTACGACTAGACAACTAGACCAGTACAATTAGACAAATACAACTAGACAACTAGACAAACACCATTAGACAATTAGACAATTATACAATTGGACAATTGGACAATTGGACCATTCGACACGGCTTAGAATAAATACATATATATATCCCTACTCGGCTACTCACTTGCCAGATGTATACCCGGAACAACCCGGAACAACTTGAACCAAGGTCTTCCCCATAAATAATGCTGCTTCCTGCATATACCACGCGGTGCATAAATTTGCAGCCAAACCAAAAAAACCACCCAAAAACCAGCCAAAAAACCCACCAAAATCACTAAATGTACGCCGCCCAGCCGCCCCACATGCGAGAAAGATTCGACTCGGACCTCGCTTGCTGGATCAAAACATCAACCTGTCCATGCACATTCATCGGCAAGCCGTCCTTCTCATCGACCAAACCTCGGATCTTGTTCCGGACCCGTTTAAGGTGTTCCTGCGGTTTCTCCAGCGTCCGCCAGTCCAATAACGGATCGTAAATCAACGTCTCCAAGATATTCATTAGAGAGGCCTCGTTGGCCCGGACCAAAGCAGCAGTGACCTCGCAAGCGATCCGGAACGGGCCTTCGATCCCACAGATTCCCATTGCATCCTCCATATTTTGAGTCAAACGGAACGGCACGATCTCGGGGGTCGGGAGAAGCTGGCCTTTTTCAAAGAGACAATCGAAATCAATATGGAGACAAGCGCCGGTTTCCTTTAAAAAAAGAATATTCTCACAGTGTCGGTCCCCCAAACCCATCACGTGGCCCACAATCGACATCACCGCCGAGGTCCGAATATACGTTCTCCGAGCCACGTACCATACCGCCGGGTCGGAGAACTGGTCAATAAACCAATTGTGGAGCACCGGAGGCAACTCCGAGCAGATCTGGCGGAACAACTTGGCCACGGCGTTCTTGGCCGAGACGCTCGGGTTGGCCTTGCATACCTTCTGGGCCTCGTTCAACTTGGCAAACACTTTCCGCTCGTCAAAGAAAAGCCCCAGTTTCTTCTGCTGGAGCAGAATCACGGCTTTCATCGTCTGCACGTGCGCCACGAACTCAATCACGCCCAAATCCTCGGCCAAGGGAATCACCGAGTAGTTTTCAATGGCCAAGTTGCGTTTCCGAGCATCCCCGCTCGCCGCAAGCATCCGGTTGATCATATTGGTCAACTCAAACACCTTGGCATCTTTCCGAGTATCGTCCCGTTTCACCATCAACCGGTACGCGTTGTTATCGGTGCCTCGGATGGTGATTTGCTTTGGGCGTTGGAGCGACAGGAAAATGGTGACTGCATCGTCGAACCCATCGAA
This sequence comes from Metschnikowia hawaiiensis, assembly GCA_002370325.1. Taxonomy (NCBI): domain Eukaryota; kingdom Fungi; phylum Ascomycota; class Pichiomycetes; order Serinales; family Metschnikowiaceae; genus Metschnikowia; species Metschnikowia hawaiiensis. The sequence continues at coordinate 91,670 of NLAM01001052.1, forward strand.
CGTCACCGGAGCTCGGGAAAACGCATGGAAGCTTTCTCCGGACCGGTGCACGTGCAGAGCCGGGAGTTTGATCTCCAAGTTCGCCTTGACCGGCACCACGAGCGCGGCGTACGGCTTGGTGGTGTTTTTCACGCCGAAATCGCCCGAAAGCGTCCACCGGCTCTTGGCCTTTTTATCGACCGAATGCCCCGCGAGCGACTCCAAGATCTCAAAGAGTTCCTGGGCCTCGGACAACGCCGGGCCGAGCAGACGCCGCACCGAGTCCAAAATCAGCTCCACCATCCGTTTCCTCCGCCCGTCTTTCGATTTCACGTGCGACAAGACGTACCAAAGACTATGTTTCGGGTACGTGGTCACGAGATGCGACAAGATGGCCGCCATGGCGTCCCCCGAGGCCTGGTGCCGATGTGTAATTCGGGAAAGCATCTGCGTGATGGACGTGTACCACACATACGCCGGAACATCGTCCTTTTGCTTGGCGATTTCCAGCACCATGGACTCCAAGCGCCGCAGGGCTTCCTTGGTCCGGCTCGGTTTCTGCGCAAAATCCAACCACACCGAGATCAACTTCGGGAGCGCCTCGAAAATGTACCGAGTGCCGAGCTTCAACGCGTGGAGGTAGTGCCGGATGATTTGGCGCTCGTAGAGCCCCAGCGCGTCGTTGTGCGTGTCCATGAGCTTGCAGTAGTACTTGCCCAAGTCGAAAAACGGCTTTTCCCAGTCCCGGTCGAGCTTATACGCCTTGGAGTACTCGTCGACGATCGTGGCCTGCGAGCTGTGGCTGGACTCGTCGAGCCAGAGTGCATACTGGAGCTGGTCTCGGGCCCGAGCTTTCGGCGGAGCCGTGTCTTGCGTCGCCAAGCTCTCCGAAAGCGTCTTGATGGCCTCGGTGTGTTTCCCCTGGTCCCAGAGCAAATGGGCGTATTCCACGTTGGCCTTTTCGTCCCGCAAAGCCATGGCGTTCATGATACACTTGGTGGCCACGTCCAACCGAGAATCTCGGCGGGCCATTTTCAGACACGCAAGGTGGATGCCGCTGATGAGGTTCTGGCGGCCCGTGAGGCTGTAGCAGAGCCGGTGCACGGCCAAAAGCTTCCACTGGCTCTCGAACTCGAGGTCGGTATTGGCCATTCGGTCATGGAGAACCCCGAGCATCTCCAGCTCGGCGTTCTCCCGCGCCGAACCCCCGACAATGAGCCGAGCATCGAACATCATGTGGAGCTGCCTCATCAACCGCGTGTTCCGGGAAAACGACGACAGCATCGACAGTGCTAGCGACTGGCCCACGAGGGCGTACATCTCGTCGACCAACGAGGCAAATTTCTCGGGGCCTTCTCGGTGCACTCGGAGAAGCAGCTCGGCGAACCGGGCAGTGAGTTGTGCCTCCACATCGTGCGGACGCCCCAAAACCCCCGAGATCTCGCTCCATTTGGCAATCTCCAGAACGTCTCCGGACTGCACCGAGGCCAGCACCCCAGCCACGGCCCAAAGCCCCGGCAACTGCGTATAGTTTTGTTTCCACAACGTGGAGTCGAGCGACGAAAGGAGTTGCTCGTAGAGCGCATGGTCGGCGAACGACTTGAGGAGTTTGGTGGTGTACTCCACGCGGTCTGCCTCGGTGCCAGTATGGCTCAACACGTGGAACGATTCCTGCGCTAGCGACCAGTTTTCGTTGAACTGGAACGTGTGGAGTTTTTCGTGGAGATTGCTGGAGGAGAATTTTTTAAGGACTCCGTTCAAAGCGTCGTAGTCGTCGATACTGGAGTAAACCGTCTGGAGCGTCTTCGCAATCTCCACCCCCTCAGATTCCCTCCTTCCTTCAGTTTCACTTCTTCCATCCCCGTCGTTCCTTCCTTCACTCTGAACGGTTTCACTGTTTTCTCGGTCGTTTCTCCCATTTTCTCGGTCTTTTTCTCGGTCTTTTTCACCGATTTCTCCGTCATTTCTCCCACTTTCCCTCGCTTCACCATCACTTCTCCCCCCCTTCTTCGCTTCAACCTCGGCCCGATGACACTTTTCAAGGTACAAAATCGTCCGCTCAAAGGAATCACACCGAGAAGACGTCTGCGCAATGAGTTCCGTGGGTATCTCCCGCAAAACACTCGTCACGTACAGCCGCCGCTTGGTCAAGACCGCCTGCTCGGCCTTGGTCACGCCCGAGGAACTGAGCCGTTGCGTGGCCGCCGAAATCCACTCGTTAAAATAATCAATCACCTCAAACACGCTCTGGTAGCAGAGCTTAAGGTTCTCCATGCGCTCGGTGGTGCCGTGGCCGAGGCTCTGGGTCTGGAGAATGGCCAAGAACTCGTGGAGAATGTCGTTGCGGGCCTGTTCGTCGCCGTTGACGATATGGCTTAACGCCACGTACTTCAAAAGGTACAGCGAGATCGACACCTCTTCGTCTCGGATCAACATGGAACACGTCTGGAAAATGTGGGCCTTGGAGGTCTTGCCCTTTTGCGATTTCTGCGACGGCAACGAGCCGGACGCACTGCTGGGCCGCCGGAACAAGTTGGTGGTGATCTCCACAAGCCATTTTTCGTGGCGCATGCCCATTTCGAAGTGGGGGTACTTCAACGGCTCGTAGCGGGGCGTCTGGGCAAAGTACCGGGAACTCAAGAGCGGCGTCAACGTTGACTTATCGATCTCGGAGAACTCGTCCCAGACCTCGGTCCGAACACCCTGGGTTTCGGGGCCCAACACCGAGTTATCGAGCCCGAGAATCAGGAGGAAACTCTGCATGGCGTATACCGAAAAAAGCTGCCGGATCGGGTCATTTGAAGCCCAGAAGTTCTTGATCACTTTCGTCCGGATAAAGTCCACGAGAAACCGGGCGTTTTCCCGGTAATCCTGGAAATCGTAGAGCACCATCGTATGCAGTTTCACGCTCTTGAACGTGAATTTATTGGCGTCCAACGCCCCGAGACTCGCCAACACTTTGGCGCTTTTCGTCGGAATCGAAGCGTCTTTGCTCCGGAACTGCACAGAAAGGTCCAAGACACTCCGGACCAAGTCCAGGATCTGCCCCACGCTCGCCTGGTCCCGGAGCGTCTCGGCTTGCCACAGTTTCTGCTGAGCGTTGGCCGAGTTGATGAGGTCATCGAGCGCCTGGTGGATCACAATGCGGTTGCCCGTCTGCAAGCGTCGGGTCAACTCGGGGAAAAACGAAAGGTTGGTTTTGAGCTTCAGCAAAAGCGACACCAGCGCATCGGGAACGTAGTACCGGTCCAAGTCCTGGATGTACGGGTACAGGTAGTAGTAGGGCCCGTACTGGATGTACTGCAGCTTGATGACCAGGAACAACTTGCGGAGGATGTTGGCGGCCACGAGCTTGGACCGGTGCAGAAACCCCTCGAATTTCTGGAACATCAACGAGATGGTGATGTCGAACAACGACACGAGACTGGCCAGGTCGAGCCGCTGCACCAACACGTTCCAGCAACTCAAGGCGTGCGTTTCCAAGGCAGGGGAGTCCATGGCGGCCTGGAGACACGTGGAGATCTGGCCCAACGCCCACGACGCCGCCGTGGTATTCTTGGAAATCAAGAACTGGATCGCCTTGATGGAACTGACTTTCTCGAGGTACGGCCGGATGCCTTTGATCTGGTGGACGTTTTCGCTGAATCTCTGTGCCAATTCCAAAACGTGTTCCTGGAGAATATCATGGATATAATCGAACTGGTCCTCGGATGGAGGCTCCAGGTGCTCGTTTTCAGGGCGTTTCATCCAGTTGATTTTCCCCACGTATACCATGGCCTTAAAGATCTTGGCCTGGTTCTGGAGCTGCCCCTCGTCGTCCATCTGCATCTGGAGCAAAATAAACCAGAGCACTTCCCCGACGTTCGGCACCAAATCCGCCATACTCACTTTTTTATAGTGAGGGCTGGCGTTGCTCAACACATTGACAATGTACTTGGCGTCGATCTGCTCGTCTTTGCAGAGGTAAAGCGCCATGATCCGAGGTAAAGTTTTGGCAATCAACTTCAATTTCGGCACGTTGCACGCCTCGGCGATTTCCTGGATAAAGTCCCGCTTGTAGTACTCGAGGAACCGAGGCGTGGTGTAGTCTCGGGTATTGCTGAGGAAGAACTTCTTGGTGATACCCAAAAGTTCGGTTAACCTCGTGAACATCCGGCCGTTTTTGACGATTCTCTCGGCGATGCTCGGCAAATATGGCAGGAGCATCTTATACGGCGTCACCAGCTTGGCCAGCGCCACGTAGAGAAGCACGTTATAGGCGAGATTCACGTGCTGCTCGTTCGGTTCGCCCAAACTATCGATCAACTTGATGAAAACCACACAGAGCCATTCTCCATCGCAAACTATGGCGAGTTCGGCAAGAGCAAGCAACGTGGACTCGGCCAAGTGGATCTCCGAGGTGCTATAGTTGATGCTGGTCACCGTTTGGAAGATATGCTTGAAGAGCTCCTCCAGAACATGGTCGTTTTGCCGGATAAGAAAGAGCGGGAGCGTCCGGGCCGCTAGAATCCGCACGTCCCGGTTTCGGTGGCTCTGCAAACACTGCAAAACAAACTGGAAACTGCCGTTGCTGGTCCCGGAGTCTTTTTCGGGGAGCCGGAACGTGGCCAAAAGATTGTAGAGCGCAAGCAACAAGTTCGAGGCAAGAAGCGGGTTTTCCTGGATACTAGCCCGGTGTTTCCCGAGAAGTAGGGGGCCGAAAATCGCCGAATAAAGTATATTGCCTTCACTCGAGCCCGTCACGTGTTTCCGGAGCGCCGAAACGTTTTTGTAGATGTTTTTCGAGCTCACGGCAGCACAAACCGTGCATTGGTGCCGTTTCCAGTCGTAATCCTCGGCGATTATGCATGGAACGTGCCGTAACACCGAGAGAAACGTGTGGCACACGGCCTTATTGGCCAAAAAACCGGGGTCCAAGCTCCGGACGTAGTCGAGCCACGTTTTCACGTCGGGAGCCAAGCCGTGCGTCGAAAGATACGTCTGGAACAGGTTGGGAGCGTCGATACAGAAGCGGAGCTCGGAGATAAGCCCGTTTTGGGCCCCCGCCATGATCTGCACCGCCAATTCGTCCAACTCCACATCCAGAAACCCTTTTGGCGACGAAAATGGCGCTGAATTTGGGCCTTTTGGCCCCGAACTAAGCCCCGAACTTGGCTGTTTTCGGCTTAGGATCTGCACCACGCTGGCCACATCGGCCGGAAGAACGGCATTTTCAAACTCGCTTGTCGGAAACGAATTATGGAAGTTCTCCATAAGCTCCTTCTCCTGGCAAAAGAGATAGAGCCGCATCACACACCGGCACGCGGACCTCGTAAACTGAACCAGGCCATTTTCACCCGTTTCAAGCGCCAACGCCAGGAAGTGCCCGTGAATAAGCTTCAAGATGAACTGCACGGCCGTCCAGCGGATATTGGCGTCCAAATAAACGTTGCTGGCCAAGTTCAACATCACCACCGACCTGCACGTATCGACGATGGCCACCAACGTATCGTTTTGCAGCGATTGAGCCGCCGAAAGCACGAAAAAGAGCCGCTTGGCCACCATGTCGAGCTGCACACGGCCCTGGGCCGTTCGGAGCCGGAGTTTGCCGGAGATATCGTAGTCGTTGACCACGGTGAACAAATGGCACGTGCAAGCAAGCAACAGGGGCAAATCCGGGGCGATTTCCAGCGGGATTTCAACGCCGGCGCCACCGTCAGGGGCGGTCACGTGCGCCACCAAGCTCTGGGACCCCTGGGTCACGGTATCGAGGAGAATCTGGCGGAGAACCGTCTTGTGCTTGTATCCGAGCATATTGATGGCCACAATGTTAATAAGCTCCAATAAAAACATCTTGATGGTGTTCGTAAGCGCCAAGTTCAGGGGGAACTGCGCTAGCCAGTGGAGGGCAAAATGTAGCAGCCACAGGTAGAAAAACGGGGGCTGGAGGCCGCCCCGGAGGCGGAAAAACGGCGATTTTTCACCGAACACATCCGCTAGCTCGGCGCTATCCACTGGAGTATTCAAAAGGTGCTTTTTCCGGCTCAAAACGGCTTCAATGGTGGCGAATAGCTTGGGGACGAAGGCGAGGGCCTCCGCATCGGGGGAAGACGCTAGGATCTGGAGCCGTTCATGGGCAAACGCAAAAAGATAGAGGGACAATTTCTTGAAATCCGTGGTGTCATCCTGGGCTATGTTTCGGTTAACATCCTGGAGAAACTGCTCGAGCTCAGGGGCTGAAAGCATGGTTTCAGACGTGTTTGGCGTGAGTGAGATGGGGTTGTGCGCCTGCATATACGCGCATGAATGTACAATTATACGAGGCGGTATATGCAGGACGCGACACTCTTGAAACACTCATGAAACACACATGAAACACTCAAGTACCCTACTAATCCACCGTCCATGGACCATCCATCGACCATCCATCGACCATCCATGGGGTTTTGTGACAACAAGTATTTCTATATTAGTTGTTTGCTACAGAGACTCCGTCGTGTCGACGGTTCTCTCCACACCATCGAACATCCACATCAGAAAGTTTATATCAGAAACTCTTGAGGTGATCCGCTGAAGGAAATCCATGGAACTACCCTTTTTCTTCGAACCTCTCTTTATCCAAAGAGTTTGTCGGGGAATTGAAACACGTCCGATGTTTTTTGATGGGTGTCCTGCATATAGTCGCGGAACCTGCACAGATACATGGAACCACCCAAATTCACCCTCATCAAACCATCTCCACCAGCATTGAATGTTCCGCCACTGAACGCCTTCATCGAATGAATAGCGCCAGGTGACGTGCTTTGGTGACTATCCCAAAGACGGCTTCACCGACCGTTTGGCCAAGGGACCAATCAGCACCATCAGAAACAGCCACATGCTCAAGTTCCTTGATCTTCACGTGACTCCAGCCATTAAAAAGACTAGCCAATGACGTGGCATCCTCGACGGACCATCTGAAAAGACCGACACACCTTCATCTGAAACCATCACCTGACCTGGCCAATGTATGACAGGCATTGTCTGGCCCACCATGTACTTCTTGCCAAGTACCATAAACGTCCATGAGATCCTTTGATGCAAATCTCCAGTCCATTTCCTCTGGACCTTCCATCCATCCTGACTTCCATATCTCTCCTTCATTAGCTCTTCATTAGCACCTTCAGACGCGTCGCTCATTCTTCCTTGATCCCTTAATCCGTCACCACTTCCTAGATCCCCCCTTAAAAACCCCTTAAAACCCCCCTTAACCTTCTGCAGTTCTAGGGCTCAAAATTGATGGCCCGCTTGAACAATAGAATGTGAGGTTCCGGCGCATGCGTCTCGTAGTGGGCCCAGCCGAGCGACTGGGTGATCCCCAAGCCACGCCACTCTTCCTCTAGCAAGATCCGCAACGTGCCCGTTTCGGGGTTGAAGTAGTCTTGGGGGATCGCCTTCAACATGTTCTTGGGGAGCATCACGTGGCGGTACTCGTTCTTGTCGTCGCTGTACCGCGGCGAGTAGTGGATCATGTCCAGAAACTCAAGGATCTTGGCCCGTTCCGTATCCGTTAGGTACCGTGGTCTGCTCATGTTGTCAATAGAAAAGCCACACTAATGAACAACCGCTGTAAATTGGAAAAAGGCGGTAAATTGGATATCAAAAAGGCTGTAAATCCAAAAAGGCTGTAAATCAAAAAGGCTGTAAATCAACAAAGGCTGTAAATCAACAAAGGCTGTAAATCGATGGTATCAAAAAGGCCGTGAAATGCTGATGGCGGTAAACCGACGGTGGGGTAGTAATTGACTAAAAGGTTGGACCAGCTGTAAATCCGGTAAGTTGGAGTTGGCTGTAAATCCGGTAATTTGGCTGTTTGGCTGTTTTTGGCTGTAAAAAAGAAAACACGTGATTGGCTAGCTGGGAAATGTGTCACGTGATACGCCGGGCGGGTCGAATGTCTTGGAGGTGAAATGTGGACGCCAGTGTCTTGTAATGTCTCCTGCACGAAGTGTCGTGTTGTGGGATGTAGTAGGAAGGATGGACTGGGAGATGTTTTTCGCACTGGTGTTTTAGGGGCCCGCACGACCTTTTGGGTTTGGGACTGCAGGCAAGACCCATTCTTCCAAACTGCCGCTCTTTCCGACGGGGCATGTAGACATTCCGATCAGTTCCGGTGAGTTTGGTTTTAATTTCAATTTAAGAGTGTTTTAGTTTGGGTTTGGTAGTTTGTCTAATTTGTCTAATTTCTGTCTAATTTCTGTCCAATTTTTGTCTAATTTCTGTCCAATTTCTGTCTCACTTCTGTCCAATTTCTGTCCAATTTCTGTCCAATTTTACCCTTTGTCTTGTCCAATTACCCAATCCGGCCACGCTGGCCTTTCCCCATTCAAGCTGCCAACGCAAAATGGCGCGCGTAGTGCCCTCTACAATTCCCGTTCTTGGTGCTACGTGTCCTTGTCTCGTGTCCTTGACTCGTGTCTTGACCACTTGCCTAATTGGGAACGGAACCCGGTCGCATCGCGCTGTGTGCACTCCCACAATCTGTTCTCCACGTTAACTCCAAGCACAAATCATGCCATTTGGAATCATTTTCGGGGGCTCGACTCCAAAACTAAAGGCAAATTTTTATATTCCTACGTTCCTGCAGATAAACGGAAATACGGTTTCAGACCTGCAGACAATCCCCGCTTCTACAAAAGCGTCCCATGTTTACCTCGGCTCGGCCCCGAAACCTGTGATCGCCGAGGTGCTCCAAACGACCGAGAAAACTGTACTTGTGGAACTTCAACAGCCACTCCAAGATTTTTTGACATTTATAAGGGGATGTACGGGTGTCACGTGCAAAATGTCGCCGAATGTCGCTGTTGTGGTTCCCATTCTGGAAAACCCAGACCTTTTCGGGCTCCTTAAAAACCTGAACCTCCCATTAGTGCTTCGGTACGACCTGCCTGTTTCGGACAAAACCTTAAAAAGATTAAAGTGTCTTCGCTATGACGCTGTTTTGGTCGCCAACACCTTCCCGAACGTGAACAAACCCCAAGTCTCGCTATTACTTGCCAAAAGCAGCGCTCCCAGCTTGATCTCCTTCGAACAATACATCCACAACCCCCAAGAATGGCAACTGTTAGCGACAGTCCAACTCCTGCCGTTTTCGGACATTCTTATCACGCCTTTACAGCCATTGGTGCAGGACTTGCCTCTTTCGGTATACCAGGAGTTTGAAAAAGATACCGTCAAGTATATGCAGTACCGCCATGCCATTTCCATGGCTTTGGGTGATCTCCATAACATGAAAAATATTGTTAAAGTTCTTGTGGTGGGGCCAGGCCGAGGTCCATTGGTAGAGATGGTTTTAAAGAGTGCTTATGTGCAGGACACAATCACCATAATTGAGAAAAACCCCAAATGTCTTCCCCTCCTCCAAACCAAATTCAGTGAAAACCCTCGGATTTCGCTTATCCATGGCGATGTTAGAAAATTACCCGATTTGGCGTCGTATGACTTGGTGGTTTCGGAGCTTTTGGGTTCTTTTGGCTGCAACGAGGCGTGTCCCGAGATTTTGAGTTTCCAGTCGGACGCTGTATTCATTCCAGAGAGTTTCTCAAGTTTTGTACACCCAATCTATTCGGATACGATTGAAAAAGTGTCCAAAACGGCTGTTCCTGCAGAAAAAAATGGTGCTTCTGCATATAGATCCTTATCTGCAGTACCTGTCACTCTATCTGCAGGAGACCTCTCTTTACCTGCAGTACCCGTCACTTTAACCAGTGTTTCTTCCCCAACCCAACCGTTTTTGGCGCTGCTCAACTCCGTGTACTCTCCCCATGACCCAGAAGAGACGTTCGAGTTCTCGTTCCCCGGAAAAAACCACTTGAACCAGAAAAAAACCGCCTTTTTCCCGGGAGGCACGGGTGTGCCCGCAAATGCCCTCTGTGGGTATTTCCAGGCAACATTATATGGACCCTACCGGATTGGGATCGGGCCCGGCTTACCTGCAGGCGAGACCTGTCTGTCGTGGTTCCCCATAATCTTCCCCATCAACGAAATCCTGTACCCAGTGACATTGGAGATGCACAGATGCAGTACCCGAAGTCTCCAATATACGTACAAGGTCAACGGACAAACGTACGTCACCCCAGAGATCAGTCTAGACAAACCTCCTGAAACAGACATGAAACAGACATGAAACACCTCTAAAAAAAGCTGAAACAGACATGAAACACTCTGAAACAAACCTGAAACAAACCTGAAACAAACCTGAAACACCTCTAAAAAAAGCTGAAACACTCCCAAAGAAAGGTGAAACACTCCCAAAAAAAGGTGAAACATGGTAACACGGTCAAGACGGAGTTGAACATAGTGAAACTTGCCGAAACCTTTGAAACACTTCTGAAACACTTCTGAAACACTCTGAAACAATATAAAGGACACCCGTGCACCGGATCCAGCGAAACAACTGCCGAAATTAACGGGAAATAGGTAACCTGCATGTAGAAGACAAAGAACCGGTTGTAAATCAGTACTTGGGCTCACGTGACCGGGAATTCTCCCCGGATCTTTTCCTTGAATCCGGGGACCGGTCTCTATGCAGGCGGCTTCCATGACTCCTCTCTCGGTCACTCCTCTCTCGATCACTCCTCTCTCGGTCACTCCTCTCTCGATGGCTTCTATGCGCACTTCTCCTCTCGCCATGACCTTCCCTTTCCGGTGTGTATCTTTTTCGCTCGCCATGACCTTCCCTTTCTGGTCTTTCCCTCCTCTCCCTCTCTCCTCCCTCTCCTCCCTCTCTCCCTCCTCGCTCTCGATCACTGTGTCTTCCACCTCTATCTCTCTCTCTATCTCTTCTGTGGCCTTCCCCTCTGTGATGTCCTGTTTCCTGCATATTCCCCAGACTTGGTTTCAGTTTCCGGATCATCAACAACGGATCATCCGTCAACACTGAAGGACCCGTTTTTTTGGCCCCCACAGACGCCACGTGGTCAAAACGACTGGCGGTTTTCTTGACGGCTTTTTCGCCATACATTAATTGCAGCATTTCCTTGGTATTGGCCAAGAAGTCCTCCTGCACCTCCCGAAACCCCGACTCGTCTTCCTTGGGTTGGTCCTTGGGGCCGTCGTACATCCAGCCGAGTTTGTTGAGTTCGAGTTTGTGTTTCAGGGGCAAAAGCGATGGGTCGGAGCCGTACTGGAGCCGGAGCATTTCCTCTTTTTCCCGTTCCAGGGCGATTTCCTTGGCTTTTTGCTTGATGGACTGGTACTCCTTGAGGGCCTCCTGCTCACGCTCCCAGACCTTCTTCTGGTTCTTGAGCAACGCGGGGTTCCATGATTTCTTGAGGTTGAGGTCGCCAGGCATGTGGTTTATAGTGTGAGTTGAGGAGACTTGATGTGCGGTCACGTGGGGATGGAAGTCATGTGAGAAAGGTCACGTGGGGTTGAGAGTCACGTGCGTGTGCGTGTCACGTGATTAACGCATGATCTCTCGTCACGTGAAATTGGTCACGTGCTGCGCACGTGGAATCGTCTACGTACACTTCTGGACCTACAACGTAGCGACGCTACTGGTTAGTCAAGGCTTATTATATAAACCGGCACGAGGCTGGCTCAGAACCCGTGGATCTTGATGTTCTTCTTGGGCATCATGATCTTGTTGACCAAAAACTCCGACACCTTAACTCTTTGATCTCCTTGCATCTGAATCACCTCTCCCATCTCGTCATCCTTGACAATGTTTCCATTGCAAGCAAAGTCCTTCTTCAACACCTTCAAGATTTTCTTCAAATCATACTCGCTGGGAAGGCCCTGCACAGTAGTCAAGGTCTTACGACCGTTACGCTGCTGGATACGGATATGGATGTAGTTGGTGTTCTGGGCTTCAGAATCACCAGTATCGGCGAATGGATCTGCGGTTAGTAAAGTAAACTTGCGGTTGGTGCTAACCAAGCGGGAACCCGTGCCGAGATGCTTCGGGGGGAATACAGGTCAAAGCCGGTTCCTGGGTCAAGTCAGAAACAGTTCCATCCGCCAAGGGCCCACGAAATGACCCTTGTTCGTCAAAGAACCACTGAAAAGAGACTGAGCCAACGGAATCAGCTGGAACCACTAAACGCCCCGAACTCCTGAACTCCTGGACTCCTGAACTCCTTGGACTCCTTGGACTCCTTGGACTCCTTGGACTCCTTGGACTCCTTGGACTCCTTGGACCCCCTGGACTCCCTGAACAAACCACTAGCTTTTAAAGAAACGTTACACCAAAAACATCAACCATTTGGTATCGTTCTTTCGGTGCTGTTCGCCCCTTTTTGGTCTTTTTCGGCTGTTGGGCTGTTTGCGCTGTCATTCCGAGTTTGAACTTCGGACCAAGGTTCACGTCCCTGAGGAAACCGGGTTTGCCCTGAAACGAAATGGAGGGGCCAGCAAAACACCTGAAGTGCAGATAAACATACCAAAGGAATTTAAGTTTTGGATAGTAGACATAAACGGATAAATACGTCAATAAACAGAAGTAGTTTGTGGTAGGGAAGGAAATCACGCGGGAAAAAAGCCCAAAATGTGGGAGGTGGTGCGACATTGGCACATTGCGGAAACAGGGAATGTCGCGGAAAAGACCCGCGCGCGACATTTGCGTCTCCGCAGGCCGCAGCATGCACCGCGACAGCCAAACACGGCTGGAGGCTCGCCTGCCAGGAACAGGCTATAAATGCCCACACAACTCATCATGAGTATTTCACGTTAGTAGCTTCACACATTAGCTTCACTTCTTGCATATAAGAACCTTCACTCCTTCATATAAGAATCTCCACACCTGAAATCCGTAATCAGTAACCTGCACCTAGCCTTGTGTGTATCCTTGGCTAAGCATCTCCTTCTTATCAACATTGTTCTGGCCGTCAACCACGCCAATGACCAACGGCAAAACCACATTCCGAAAAACAATACAGTCTTCAAACAGTCTTAGATTAGCCGTTATTTTCCCCTCTATTGGTTTCCTTCATTCCTTAATCCGAACCATAATTGCTGGTCATTAATTGCTGGTCATTAATTGTTGGTCATTAATTCCTTGCTCATTAATTGTTGGTCATTGGTAGCTTCTTTTTTATTGTGGAGACGGAGCGCGGGGGACGGGGAGCTTTATATATTTGCAGCAAAGCTGCACGTTTCAAACCTGAAACGGAGCGTGGTCACAAACGCAGAGTCTACATCCTGCAACCATGCATTTGCAGACGCACAACCCCTTGCCTCGAATATATAAGGCCAGCGATTCCCACCTTGATGTATAATTTTTTGTCATCCATAACTCCTTGATGCTTTGACTTGGCAATGTTTACTCTCTAGCGAAGACCAATTGAGGATATGAATAGGGACAGAATGTTTAAGGGCTTTGGCTTAGTGGTTTATCGGAAGCTCAAAGCTATTAAGGGGTGGTGTTTCTGCTGCCAATACATGGCTGCCAATATGGCTGGTATACACGCTGCCATACACGCCATACACGCTGCCATACAAGCAACCAATACAAGGAACCAATACAAGGAACCAATCAATTAGAGGGATTTCCTATTTGGAGGTGTCACCTGGTACGTGCCGTGCACATAACCGCGCTGATCTTCGCGGCCAAGTGGGAGATGAGATGAGTGCAGTGTGCGCAGATTTTCGCAATGCGTTACTACATTTCTTCAACTCATGGGTAAATCATTAAGATCCAAGCCCAAGTTGCGGGCCAAAAGCGTCAAGAGAAAAGGGGAGTTTGCCAAGTTCGTCGATGACAGAGACAGTCGGTTGGCTCAAAAGGGCTTGGAGCACTTGCAGAAACAACGGGAGAAGGCCGCCCAAGCCGCACAGGAAAAGGGCGCCGATGCCATGGCCGACGAGGCCGATGCTGCTGTTTCCAACGCCGATGTCGCCAAGGCCGACGCTGCCATGACCGATGCTGCCAGCACCAACACTTCTGCCAAGAAGTCGAAGGACAAGGGGAAGAAGAAGAAGGGCAAGAAGGGTGTGCGCAACAGAAAGAACCACCTTTTTTAGGTTCTTGTTGTGATGCCCATTTGGTGCAATGGCCAATGTTGGCTCCAGGATATACAATGTACAATAGATATTTGCAAGTGACTTTTTGTAGGTTACCGATGACCATCGCAGTCCCTGGTGCACGGGTGTTTTGTCCAGTCCATCTAGTCGATTTTGTCTTTTGTCTAGTCTGTCTAGTCTGTCCACTTTGTCTAATCTGTCTAATCTGTCTAATCTGTCCAATCTGTCTATTCTACTTTGTCTGATTGGTCAAATCTGTATAATTTCTGTCTAGCATACTTTGTCCAATTTATGTCTAGTCTACTTTGTCTAATCTGCCTAATCTGTCCAATTTCTGTCTAGTCTACTTTGCCTACATTGTCCGATTTGTCTAATCTCTCTAATCTGTCAGATTTCTGTCTAGTCTACTTTGTCCGATTTGTCTAATCTGTCTAATCTGTCCAATTTCTGTCCAATTTCTGTCTAGTCTACTATGTCTGCTTTCACTAATGCCTAATCTGTCCAATTTCTGTCAAATTCAAAACCTCACTTACTGCCGCATTTCCAGTCTAACACTAACGTTATCAAGACTTTGCCGCTTCAAAAAGGGTGTATTTCCAAGTAAAATGGATGTTTCCTGCATATAAGACACTTCCTCGGTTATCGGTCTAAAAACGCTACAAAATCATCCAAGCACTAAAATAATGGAAGTTAGACTTTTTTAAATAATTAAATGGGTAGTGTACGGTTCTATGTGATTGGTACTAATATCTGTGGTGTACTGGCCTGCTGAATGTTATGTTACGCGTTCGGAGGTACGGATGTTTAAGAGTTTTCAAATTGCGGTATGGAGGGTTACGGATGTGCTCAGCCCTGCCCAATTTACGGTGGCAAAGGTTAAACAACACAAGCTTAAGGACAAAAAAAAAGGGTTTTCGGTGGCCTTTGGGGATGCGACATTGTCGTTTTCCCCTAAATGTCGCTAAAAAAATATAACTACTTTGGCGACAATGTCGCCAGATGTCGCTCGATGTCGCAGGCCCAGTGCATGTGCTAATAAAGCAATACGCACTCCCGGGCCCGCGCTCAACGTCGTCCCCACCCAATCACCACCATAACATTCATCAGACATTGCATTCCTCCGCCACAGCCTTTTGGTGCCTTGAATTAGAACAACACGACATTTGTCTCCCTTTTTTACGACAATGTCTCTGGACCCTTTACCGCCGCACGGTGCCGAGCCCCTGGGCCGGGGCGTGCCCCCGAATGTCGCTGCCCCCGATATTGACAATGTCGCTGAGCCTCATCTATCAGGCAGCGCCACCACAACATCCCCAGCCGAATTGGGAAAAGACGGTTTGCAGTTAAATAACGTTGGGGACGCTTCCTCTTTGGGAAACAAGCTTAAACCGGCCAATCCGGCCCCGCCGGCCGCAACCGCCGCTGCCCTCGGAAATGGCGGCCCCACCCTCGGATCTGAGGCCCACCCCAAAGCCACCGCCAAAGTCCCCGCCAACGACCCCGCCAACGACTCCAAACCCCCCAAATCCTCGCCAATCAGTCCCCAGAGACTGGCCAAAAAACAGGCCTTCATCACACGCACGATCTGGTCGCTCGTGATGATTGCAGGGTTCTTGGTGCTCATCACGCTGGGCCATTTGCCCATGATCCTCTTTGTGATGCTCTGCCAGATCCTCATCTTCAAGGAAATCATCGCCTTGACGTCGGAGCCCGCCAGGGACAAGAACTTGCCCTTCAACAAGGCGTTGAACTGGTACTTTTTGATCACCACGGTGTACTACTTGGACGGCGAGCTGATCTTTGCGTTTTTAAAGGGCATCTACGCCAACGACGTGTTGATCTTTTGGTATAAGAACCACAAGCTTGCGGCCTACACCATGTACTTGGCCGGGTTCATTTTCTTTGTGTGGACGCTTAAAAAGGGGTTTTACAAGTTCCAGTTTGCCCAGTTGTGTGCCACGCACATGACCTTGCTTGTGGTGGTTTTCCAGAGCCACTTGATCATCGATAATATCTTTAACGGTATTATCTGGTTGATTTTGCCCAGTTCCTTGGTGATCGTCAACGATATCTTTGCATATCTCTGCGGAATCACGTTTGGGCGCACGCAATTGATAGCCATTTCGCCCAAAAAGACCGTCGAAGGCTTCGTGGGCGCCTGGGTGTGTACCAGCATCGCCGCCGTGCTCATCAGCGACTTCTTCTCCAAAATCGACTACACCATCTGCCCCGCCACCAACCTCTCCACCACGCTCTGGAACTACCCGCACTGCGAGCCCAACCCCGTGTTCATCCTGCAGTTGTACCAGCTCCCCGAGAACGTGGCCGAGGTCTTGGGCACCAAGGTGTTGTTTTTCAAGCCGTTGTACTTCCACGCGGCCATTTTGGCGACGTTTGCATCGTTGATAGCGCCGTTCGGAGGCTTCTTCGCCTCGGGGCTCAAGCGCGCGTTCGGCATCAAGGATTTCGGCGACACCATCCCGGGCCACGGCGGCATGACCGACCGCTTCGACTGCCAGTTCTTGATGGGCTCGTTTTCGTACTTGTACTACCAGACCTTCATTGCGTCCAGCAACATCAACTTGAGCAGTGTTTTGCAGATGGCGGTGTTTCACTTGTCCAACGACCAGATCATGCAGTTGACCAAGGCGCTTTTGAAGTACCTCCATACTAGCGGCGTGCTTGAACCGGAAACCGTGGAGAAGGTGTTTGAGCTTTTGGGGTGAGCAGGATCAAAGATTCAATCGGAGATTGGATCTTTGATTTAAGGACTGCACCTTTGATTGAATCTTTGATTTAATCAAAGACTCCAGGGATTTAATCAAAGACGCAATTTCTATCAGAGATTCAATCAAAGATCGAATCTCCGATTGAATCTCTGATTTAAGGACTGCATCGTACGGAGGAGCACCGGGTTTATACCGGGCCCCCGGCCGTCATTGGGTCACTTAACCATGCCTGGGTGCAGGACCGCCATGGTTAACGCGTATAGTTTCATTAAGCAAGCGGATTCGTGTGTGTAGAGCCGGTTAAGGTTAAGGCCACGAATCCTACTAGAGGAACAGAATCTTAATAAGTCACGTTTAAAGAGTTTTAAAGAAAATAAGCACCGGGAACAGCTGAAACATGGATGAAACATGGATGAAACATGGATGAAACATGGATGAAACATGGATGAAACACCCTGAAACATGGATGAAACATCGGTGAAACACCCTGAAACAAACCTAAAACATGGACCTGATATGGATCAAAAGGTCATCCATGGATCATACATGGATCATCCATGGTCATACATGGATCTAGACCTGATCTGGACCGTCTGGGCCTGGCCATTGTTGGGTGGACTTACCTTCAATGTACGGAACATGTGATTCTGACACATGTAGCGAACTTCCAAATACGAGCACAATAATGCCGGGATCATGAGCACGTATCCGGGCCAATTGTTTTCGGAAATGCACGCCAGACGTGTGACGTGGGAAAGGGGACCCACCAGCCGGAGTGGTGCATGGATCTCATTCAATTAAGGACAGGTGCCAGCGGGGACCTGCATGTGGCGCTGGGGTATGCTGGTGATTGCAGGGCCCAAAGCGCTAGAGGATGCCTCGGCCTGCATGCGCAGCGTCCCGATCCGGACGAGCCAGAACAAAAGTGGTTGGTGTTTTTCCGGATCGGGCGTGCGTAACCAGGCGGCCTGCAGATAGCCAGATCATTTGCCTAATCCGGTCGTATTTCGCAGCCATCCTGCGCTCTCCCGCGCGTTCTTGCAGAAAATTGAAGAAAAGTGCGTGGTACTGCACATAGTTAGTTCGGCACTGCACATAGTTGGTTTGGCACTGCACATGGATGCACATGGCTGTTCCCGCACTGCACCCTGGTCGCACCGTTCGCTGGTGGGTGCAACTTCGGCTCCAACTACCATCGCGCTGGTCGCTGCAGGTCCGGCTACTTTGCCTTCCATGGAATCTGGCTACTTCTCTTTACAGCGTTTTTTACAGCCATTCTTACAGCCAGTCACTCGCATATGCAGCCGCCCCTGGATCATTATAAATACCCTCCCCCCCCCCTTCCTTCGCTCTCCTTATCTGATCCTTCTCCCATCCCCTTCTATCAGGCTACATTCTTTCCCACACTCCTTGATCCCAACAACCAAGACTACAGCCACGCCCACAGACTGCAGCAACAAACACAAACGCAAACGCAAATACAGACGCACATCTTTGCCACAAACGCAAACGCAAACGCAACTATAAAGACCCCCGTTCCGCCATGCACTTTCTCCCGTTCTTTTTCCTTCTCCAGGTGATCGTGGCCATCCCCATCCCCATCCCAAGGCTTCTTACCAGATGGCACACCGCCGCCGCCGTCACCTCCACATCCACCTACTTCACCGGCACAACCACCGTGTGGCTCCCCCCAATCGAGATCTTCATCTCCGACGGCGTCACCTATACATACACGCTCACCGACGGCCAATGGGCCACCACGCAGGTGATCAACACCTCCACCTACCTGCCCACGGTTGCTGGCCAATCCGAGGCTACCCCCACCGCCGAAGCCAATCAGGACCAGAACAACCAAAACGAGAATCAGGATGGAAACAACGACCAGCAAAAGGAGGCTAAGGTTGTGTCTACTCCAGCTGCTGTTGCTGCACCAGCTCCTGCTCCTTCCACCACTTCCACCACTCCAACCACCACTCCAACCACCACTCCAGCCAACAATGCTGCTCCAGCCACCACTCCAACCACCGCTTCTCCAGCTGAAAACACTACCGAACAGCCTGAAGCCAACCAGGACACTACCGAGACTCCTACCGAGACTCCTACTACTGAGACTCCTACCGAGACTCCTACTACTGAGACTCCTACTGAGACTCCTACTACTGAGACTCCAGAAACTACTACTACCTCGCCTTCCGAAGATGCTCCTGAAACTACTACTGAGACCACTGAGACCACTGAGACTCCAGAGACTCCAGAAACCACCACTTCAACCTCCACTTCAACCTCCCAAACGCCTTCGGCCACCGGAGCACTTGCGGCCCCAGGCACGATCGTGTACTCTCCATATGCCGACGACCGGTCGTGCAAAACATACGAGGCCATCCAGTCGGACCTCGAGCTCATCAAGTCCAAAGGCATCTCCAAGATCCGCCAGTACAGCACCGACTGTCTCTCGCTCTCGGCCGTTCTTCCCCTCTGCAAGCAATTGGGCATCACCGTCAACCAAGGCTTCTGGATCTCCGGTGCAGGCGTGGACTCCATCGACGGCAGTGTTTCTGATTTGGTGGACTGGGCCTCGGCCAACGGCTGGGACCTTTTCGACTTTATTACCATCGGAAACGAGGCCATCAACTCGGGCTTTTGTCTGGTTTCCGACTTGATCTCCAAGATCTCCAGCGTCAAGAGTATCTTGAAGAACGCCGGCTACTCGGGCAAAGTGACCACGGCCGAGCCTCCCGTCTCCTTCATCAACTCCCCGGAATTGTGCACCGATTCCGACATCGACTTCGTGGCCGTGCAGCCACACAGCTACTTCAACGCCAACTTATACGCTTCGGATGCTGGAGAATACGTGGTGCTGCAGAGAGACCAGGTGGCCAAGGTGTGCTCCAAATCGGCGTACATCACCGAAACGGGCTACCCACACAAGGGTGACACTTATGGAAATAACGTCCCCAGCAAAGCCAACCAATTGGCTGCTCTCCAGTCCATCATGGAGAAAACCGGCGGAGACGTGACCATCTTGACCACCTACGACGATATGTGGAAGGACCCTGGGCCTCACAACATCGAGCAGTACTTTGGGATGATCACTCTTGTCTAAGTTCGTCCCTCCTCATTCGTCCGCTCCTCGTTCGTCCGCTCCTCATAATCGTCCCCTCTTGCATATAGATCTATTTCTTCCTTTTCTTTTAATACACTACACACTATACAGCTACCACACTACCACACTCAAGCTACTACACTCAAGCTACTACACTCAAGCTACTACACTGGATATCTTCACAGTGGGAAGTATCCTGTATATAGATACGTCGCACTGCATAGTGCATGCACAAGACGCGGGCTCGTAACCAGACTTTTCCAGACTTTTCCAGTTCTGCTTTGATTTCTTCGACCTGATTGGTTCAATATCCCTGTGGAAGGCTATTACCATGACATGCTATTGTGCTTTTGTCTTAATCTACTATCCTACATATAACGCGCTATCGCCCGCGCACTAAATGCGCCAAATGCGCACGGACTGCCGATCGGGCCGTATATAAACCCCCACCCATTTCCTCGAATTTGAACGCTCCCATTCCATTTTTTTCCCTAACCCCTCATTTCCCAAAACGGCAATTCAAATGGTGTGATTTTACATTTCGGCTGGGAAACCCCGGGTCGTTCCAGATTTCGGAGTTTTCAAAGCTTCAAAGCTAAATCCCCTTTGGTCCCGCCAAACTTTAATTGGGTTCGGGCCATGGAAAAAATATCCAAAAGAAATGGGAATTGAAAAAGGGATTTGAAAAAATGGGGAATTGAAAAAGGGGAATTGAAAAAAAGGAAATTTGCAAAAATGGGAATTGAAAATGGGAATTTGCAAAAAATGGGATTTGAAAAAATGGGAATTTGAAGGGGAATTTGAAAAATGGGAATTTGAAGGGGACTTTGAAAAAATGGGGTTTGAAAAATGAAAATCTCCAAACAAAGAGAGTGGGCGACTGGGGGGGGGGGGGGGGGGGGGGGGGGGGCTTTGGCTGTCATTTTTGAGATTTCTCTCATTTCCGTGACCCGTTTCCTGCACCCCACGCACAGGACCATTCTTCAAAGCAGGCCCCCCTCCAAGCCATAGTTTCCGGCCAGATGGAAGTTCCAGCCGGCACGTGAGCTCCAGGATCCGGTTACGTGGCAAACGTTATTTGCTTATTTGCTTATTTGCTTATTTGATTATTTGCTTATTTGCTTATTTGCTTATTTGCTTATTTGGTGATTTGGTTCTTTGCAACCATATAAAAAGCTTAAGGGGGTCCGGAACTCCTTGGTGTCCCTGGCTCCAATTCTTTCAATACCATCTTCCAGCAATGTTCCCCCGATCTCTCCTACTTTTGCTGTTCGTGGCGGTGGCCTTGGCGGCGCTGACCTCTTTCAAGGCTGCACGTGCCATGAATGACCAACCAGGAGTCAAGTTGGACTTTGAGATTTCATACAAGGGATCAGATGAAAATGGAAATGGAAATGGAAATGGAAATGGAAATGGAAATGGAAATGAAAATTCAGATGAAAAAGGAAATGGCTCTTTAGGCCAGGGCTTGGGATTGGCCAAACGTTCTCGTGGCCGGGTGAACCTCCCAATTCATAATGACATTGTCTATTACACGGCCAAAGTGTATGTGGGTTCCAGGCGAGACGAGTGTGAGCTTTTGGTCGATACAGGCTCGCCGGTGACATGGGTGATGGGCAGTGATGCCGATTGCAGCTTGCCCAGACAACCGTCGGATCACGTGAAGAGCAACCTCTTTTCGGATTCATCGGGTTCAGTGTCCAGCACCGAGAAAACCAACCCCCTCTCGGATTCATTGGGCTCGATGTCCAGCACCAAAAAAAACAATGGAGAGTTTCCAGGAAACAACTCTGCAAACATTGTTCTTGCTTCCCGAGGAAACCCATACGATTGCGATGCCTATGGCGTCTTTGACAAGGAAAAGTCCAGCACGTTCCGTGCGTTCAACACCAAAAACATCCTCCTCTCTCTGTACGTCGATGGCACGCTGGCCAATGGTACTTTCGGCAGTGACGTGGTGAGGACGTCGAGGGTCCACATGAGGATGTCCTTTGGGGTGGCCACCTTGGCGCTGGACTATCTTGGTGTTTTGGGCCTTGGGATGGACAACAACACCTCAAACTTCATCGTGTCGTTGAAGAAGGCGGGGTATATCAAGAAATTGGCCTATTCCATGTTCTTGGCCGGCTCAAGAAAGAACAAGGGCTCCTTTCTCTTTGGGGCTGTTGACCATGAAAAGTTCCATGGCTCTTTGGTCACCGTTCCGATTGTCAACGGCATAAAGCATGAAAACAGGAAAACCATTTTCGTGATGCTCAACGAAATTTATTTGGAGAATGATCACCAGAAAGTGGACCTTATGAACGAGCCAATTGCAGCTGCCTTGGATTCCGGCCGAAGCCTCGAGGCTTTGCCCCAACAAACATTCTTGACTTTGGTCCACGTGATGCTGGCCAAGTACCTGTCAAAGAAAAAGTCTTATCGTGTGGATTGTGCATACACGCGGAATGCGGGGTTCATGGTGTTCCAATTCACCGGCTTCAAAATCAAGGTGCCGTTGTCTGACTTTGTGGAAAATTCGAACGGCTTTTGTCGTTTAACGGTTTCAGGCGTCGATGACGATAGATTTGTCCCCACGGCTTTTTTGGGACTTACCGTTCTTCGACATCTTTATGTCGTGTACGACTTTGAGGCTATGGAGATTTCCATGGCCCGGGCGAAACATTCGAAAGACGAAAACTTGGAGATCATCTCCTCCACCATTCCAAGTGCAGTCAAAGCTGAAGGGTATTCGTCGACTTCAATCGTCAGCAAAGTGAGTGCCCCGACCCCGGTGAAATTCGAGCCACTCAATGAGCAAGCCACCATTCGAATGGCAACTGGCATAAAGACTGAAAGGACTAAGAACTGAGAAGACATCAGGTTCAGGTCTGGTACTGATTTCTAGCCTCCCAAAGGAAGGACTTGGAAAGCTTGGAAGAGTTTCTCGAGTCAATTCATCGGACAACGCTTTATTTCTAGGACCTCTTGGTATTAACGTATTTTTTTTGAACTTTGGTAGCTTCATGACTATGTGGTGTCGTGAGGCTTCCACATCCTGTAAATGTCCTTGGGTAGTCTTGATTGTTCTGTTTAGGGTACACTCCGGCTAGAGCTACCATCGAAAAGTCGGGCATATAGATATGTAGTCAGGCATATAGTCAGATCATCCGGTACTTTGTCAGGCTTCAACTAATAGACCGTTTAGCCTATTGGCTTGACCATGACTTTCTTACCGACTATGGCTGGATACCTAATATAAAGGAAAGCAGACCTGGGATGGTATGGTATTGAAAATTCTAACGGCCGTATTAGGAAAGTGGACATGAATTATATTTTGGGTGGAGTCTTGATGTCTTGATGTCTTGATGTCTTGATGTTTTGATGTCTTGATGTCTTGAATTTCTTGGATGGAGATGCCAACGGGCCCGAACGTTCCGTACGACAATATATATAGATCTCTTACTGTAAGTTTCAATATGAATAATTTTGATTGCTCTTTGTAGTAGAATAAAAAATTAATTGTTTTTTGGGGGGGCGAGGGCAGGTCTCTTATATATTCGCATGGCTGCAAAAGATGAAACCCCCCTTTCTACTTACATGCACACTTGCATCAGCTGCGAATATATAACAAGGCAGCTTCCCCCTCTTAATGTCCCCCGTTTTTTCTCCCCCTTTTTCTCCCCCTTTTTTTTCCCCCTTTTTTCTCCCCGTTTTTCTCCCCCAATTAATGCCATTTATATGGCGGATGTCTCTTGAGTCCCCAGGCCCACAAGCATAAATCCAGGAATTTCAATGATTGCAGTCAAAGATAGAATGCACTCAAAGATAGAGGGGAGTCAAAGATAGAAGGATGTCAAAGATAGAGGGGAACTTTGGCCGGTCGGACGTAACACCTGGAATTTCTCACTGAGCCTCCGACTCCAAGTGGAGTTACCAGAGAGGAGGTCTTCTCTGAGGAGTGAGCCCAAGGTTTTCGGCTTCTTTCCATCTCTTCTCTTTGAGCCATGGCTTGAAATGAACAAGTGCTGGGATCAAGAGATGCTCATTGTTCAAGAGTATATCACGGTCTTCAGCCTGGACATTGCTGAACTAGTATTTGCCAGCAAAACTCAAATGTCTGTCAAACTCAAGTCTGTCTGTCTGTCTGTCTGTCTGTCTGTTTAGTTGAAAACAACTGGGTGACTAGATGTGACTGGTGGTCAGTGGATATTCAGTACTGCAGAGCCAGGGTGGATATAGTACCGAGAAAGAGATGAAATGAGTCACCACACCTTGGTAGTCTGACCAGTAAGCCAATGGTCAGTATGTACTAAGGCCGGTACTAAGGCCGGTACTAAGGTCGGTACTAAGGTCGGTGGTGCTAGAAGTACTCGTCATGGATACCTCTTGGAAGTATCATGGTGAGCAGCACCGATATTTCCACCTCAAAGGAGTCGATATCGTATCCCTGGAAATGTTCTCTCTAGACTGATTTCAAAACTCCACGATTTTGTTGGGAAAAAACTCGTCGATGAGGTCCAAATAGTACGGCTTGAGGTCCTCGACATTATAGCGGTCGTCAGCCTTGGAATACAAGTCGTACTTGTTAAAAAGCCGCACCCACACAAGCACCTCGTGGTCGTGCTCGTCCATCAAGTACTTGTACCCATTCTCCTGGTGCCACGGGTAAAACAGGTGGTAGCGGATCATGGCCAAGGCCTCGTCGGGAAGCGTCAGGCTGGCCTTGGCCACGTGGTACATGTACTCGTCGTGCCCCCACGAAAGCATCACGGAGCCCAAGCCACAGTGCTTGGAGTAGATGCCGAACTTGGTGTTATAGAGCGGGTTGGCCGAGTCCGGGTTCAGCAGAAACGCCTCGCTAAAGATGTTCCGCCGCAGAAACCGGCACCCCACGGGGAACGTATCGCCCACCACGTCCCATTGACCCTGCAGATCAAAAAAATAGAGGAGCTTGCCCAAGTCGTGGATCAACCCCACCAACTGCATCCAGCGAGGCTGCCCGTCCCGCCGAATGGCCTCCGCCGTCTGGAGCGCATGGTCGATCTGCGAAAGCTCGGTGTCCGGGTCGCTATCGTCGAGGAGCTTGTTGAGTTTGTCAAGCCCTTCCCAGATA
This sequence comes from Metschnikowia hawaiiensis, assembly GCA_002370325.1. Classification (NCBI taxonomy): domain Eukaryota; kingdom Fungi; phylum Ascomycota; class Pichiomycetes; order Serinales; family Metschnikowiaceae; genus Metschnikowia; species Metschnikowia hawaiiensis. The sequence continues at coordinate 116,556 of NLAM01001052.1, forward strand.
CTCATCTTGGCCCGCGTCTTGGTCTTGAAGTTGATGCGCGCCTGCAAGTTGTAGGCCACCGTTTGTTTCTGGTGCTGCTCCTGGTAAAAGCCCTTGACGCGTTCGCACGCAAGGTCATATTGCCGGAACGTCTTGGGGTCCACCTTTAACTTGGTCCCAGGTCCATTGAGATTTTCTTCATTTCGATTTTCTTCATTTTCATTATTTTCATTTCCTTCATTTTCATTTTCTTCATTTTCATTTTCTTCATTTTCATTATTTTCATTTCCTTCATTTCCTTCATTTCCTTCATTTCCTTCATTAGCATCAGAAGTATTTCCATCATTTCCATCTCTCTTTCTATCTAAACTTCCTTCTTCATTTTCATCATTTCGATTATTTCGATTATTTTCATCATTTTCATCATTTCCACGATTTTCATCATTTTCATCATTAGCTTCAGAAGTATTTCGATTATTTTCTTCATTTCCATCATTTCCTTCATTTTCTTCATTTCCATTTCCTTCATTAGCTTCATTTCCTTCAGAAGTATTTCCTTCATTAGCATCAGAAGATTTTCCACTATTTTTATCTTTTCCTTCTTTTCCTTCATTTCCACGATTTCCACGATTTCCACTATTTTTATCATTTTCTTCATTTTCTTCATGAGTATTTCCACTCTTTCCTTCATTTCCTTCATAAGTATCTCCTCCTTTATTTCCTTCAGAAGTATCTCCATCATTTCCATTTCCTTCATTTTCATCATTTTCGTCATTTCCACCATTTCGATTATTTTCATCATTTTCTTCATTTCTTTCATTTTCTTCATTTTCTTCATTAGCTTCATTAGCTTCAGAAGTATCTCCTCCACTATTTCCATCATTTCCAATATTTCCACTATTTTCTTCATTTCCTCCTTCATTTCCTTCAGAAGTATTTCCATCATTTCCTTCAGTCTTTCCTTCAGTCTTTCCTTTATCATTTCCTTCTCTCTTTCCATCTAAACTTCCCTTTCCATCTAGAATATCTCCATGTCCTTCTCCATCTCCATGTCCTTCTCCATATATACTTCCGTCTCTATTGATATAGACTTCTTTCTCTCCAGTAGTATAGACTTCTGTCTCACCATCTATACTTCCCTTTTCAGTAATATAGAGTTCTTTCTGTCCATCTATACTTCTTTCTCCATTGAAATAAAGTTCTTTCTCTTCATTGGTATAGAGTTTTTTCTCTCCATCTATACTTCCCTCTTCATTAGTATAGAATTCTGTCTCTCTATTAGAATGGACTTCTGTCTCTCCAGTAGTATAGAGTTCTTTCTCTCTAGTATAGAGTTCTTTCCCTTCATTGGTATGGACTTCTTTCTCTCTATTAGTATAGAGTTCTTTTTCTCTAGTATGGAGTTCTTTCTCTTTAGTATGGAGTTCTTTCTGTCCATTAATATAGACTTTTGTCTGTCCATTGGTATAGAGTTCTGTCTCTCCATCTATACTATCATTTCCATTAGTATGGACTTCTCCACCACCGTCTTCTCCCTTTATACCATTCTCTGTATCTCTCTTTCCCTCTCTAATTCCCTCTCTCTGTTCTCCATCTCTCTTTCCCTCTCCATCTCTATTTCCTTCTCCGTCTCTATTTCCTTCTCCATCTCTATTTCCTTCTCCAATGTCTTTTTCTCCATCTCTGTTTCCCTCTCCAATGACTTTTTCCCCAATATCTTTTTCACCGTCTCTTTTGGCCTCGCTCTCTTTTTCCAGCCCGCGGTCTTGGTGCGACTCGCGGTTTACTGGACACTGACGCTTGGGTGGGGATGCACTTTTGGGGGCCGCGCTTTTGGAGGAGGATGCACTTTTGATGGAGGATGCGCTTTGTTCGTGGGAACCCGCACTTTTGGAAACAGAAGCTTTTTTTGGTGATGCCGTGCGAACATGTAGTTTCACTTGCAGTGGGTTTAAACTGGCGATGTTTTCTTGAGGTGTTTCTCGTTGCACCTGACCAACCCGATTTGGCCGATTTGGCCGATTTGGCTTTCCAATTTCGTTTTGGCCACTCTGCCCACTTTGCCCACTTTCCCCACTTTCCCCACTTTGCCCACTTTGGCCTTCACTAGGGCTTTGATAGCGTTCCTGGTCTTGGGGGCTTCGGCCTTCACTAGAATTTTGATGGCCTTCTTTTCCTTGAGGGCTTTGGCCTGGGGGGTGGTCTCTGCCGAGAATCTCCGCCCGTAGCCTGTTCACATACTGCACAGAATCATCTAGGTTCTCTAAGACCCAGCCGTTGAGCTTCCTACGCTTATACTCGTCCTCTTGCGTGGTGGAATCCATGCCGTGGAGTGAGGTGATGCCTCGTTGATATTATGTAGTCACGTGCATTTGAGGCACGTGACCAAAATAAGGTCACGTGATCAAAATAAGGTCACGTGTGGCGTTCCTCCTACACTCTCATCTCAATTATCTCTCTCATCTCAATACCTAATTCTTGTCTCGTTATCTTGTATTATGCAAATCTATGTCTCAGTGGTGGCCTGCAGGCATGGGGTTCTTCACCACCACTCCGTCCCTGATATTGCCCTCCTTCACCCAGCCTCCAGGCAAGATAGGCTCCTTCTCTCTTTTAAACTGTTCGATTCTCTCGAGCATCACCGGCTTGAACGACTTGATCAAGCCCTGCACGGGCCATGCGGCAGCGTCTCCCAATGCACAGATCGTGTGGCCTTCGATTTCCTTGGACAACTCGAAGATCATGTCGATTTCCTTCTCCGTGGCCTGGCCCTTGACAAATCTCTGCATCATATTCTGCAACCACGTGGTTCCTTCTCTGCACGGCGTACACTGTCCACAGGACTCGTGCTTGTAAAATGCAGAGAATCTCTGGATGGCCCGGATGATATCTGTTTGTTTGTTCATGACAATCACGGCGGCCGTTCCCAATCCGGATCCCTCATCTTTCAATGCATCGTAGTCCATCAACACATTGTCACACACATCCTTGGGCATCACGGGGACGGAACATCCTCCTGGGATCACTCCAAGCAAGTTGTCCCATCCACCTTTGACTCCTCCACAGTGCTTTTCCAACAACTCCTTCAATGGAATGGACATTTCCTCCTCCACGGTACATGGCTCGTTGACATGGCCAGAGATACAGAACAACTTGGTACCTGCGTTTCTCTCTCTACCGAACCCAGCAAACCAGTCACCACCTCTTCTCAAGATGGTAGGAGCCACGGCCACGGTTTCAACGTTGGCCACGGTGGTGGGACGCCCGAAAAGACCCACTCCGGCAGGGAAGGGAGGCTTCAATCTAGGCTTACCGGCCTTACCTTCAATGGACTCGATCAATGCGGTTTCTTCTCCACAAATGTACGCACCCATACCACGGTGGATGTAGATGTCAAAGTCGTAGCCCGACCCACAGGCGTTCTTACCCAAAAGTCCATCCTTGTAGGCCTCATTGATGGCCTCCTGCAAGATGACGGTCTCGTTGTAAAACTCACCTCTGATGTAAATGTACGCAGCGGTGGCATTCATACCTCTTCCAGCCAATAAACAGCCCTCCACCAACTTGTGGGGGTCTTTCCGGATGATTTCTCTGTCTTTACAGGTACCAGGCTCTCCCTCATCGGCATTGACCACCAAGTATCTGGGGCCCGGGTTCTTTTCCCATCCTGGGGGGTTCATGAACGACCATTTGAGCCCCGAGGGGAATCCGGCACCTCCACGGCCTCTCAAGCCGGATTTCTTCATCTCATCGATGATCCACTTGTCTCCTTTCACAATGATCTCCTTTGTCTTGTGCCAGTCGCCCATTTTCTTGGCGGACTTCAAGTCGTGGCCATAGGTTCCGTAAACGTTCTGGAAGATTCTGTCCTGGTCTTTCAAGCCGCCATGGATGCGGTTGGGGTTAGCGGCGGGGTCTGCAATGGTGGCCAAGCGCCTGAGGGACCTGGCCGGGGAAGACAATTTGCGGAGCATGGCCCGGGAGTGTTTCAGATATGTATCAAGGGAGTTTCAGATCTGCGTGTAAGGAAGCACACGAGGGATGTATTGCTGGCGTAGGAGCTAGTGACGAGAAAAGGCTTTTTTTGGTGCTGCTTACGGTGCGCGGTAATTGGTTTTGAATGCCTCCTATTGGCTGCTCGCGCCTATATGCAGGCACCCGTGCACCACGCCTTCAACATCAAACAAAGCCCGTTTCCTGAATGTGTCTGATTTAGTACTGTGGGACACTGCAAGACACTGTGGGTGGCATGCAAGACACTGTAGGACTTTGCCAGACACTGTATATAGCATGAAGACACGGCAACACGTACTGCATAAAGGCCTTACCATGGGTCTTTCACTAACCTCTCCTCTTGCTTCTTTCCTCTTACCACCGTCAAAACTCCAGTCACGTGACCTCCCCTTCCCAAAATCAACCCTCCTCTTTATATAAAATTTAAAGCTCAAAATTAAAAATCCAAACCCAAAATAAAATCTCCTCTATTCCTTCTTCCTTGTCTTGTAGCACACGTGACCCGCGCGGTGTTCATGTCTCGGGCTCAGTTCTCCAAACCCCATGTTTCTCCGCCCCGCCATTTCCATTTTATTGGTGGTGCTAGCGTTTTTGTATACGGATGGCCAGTCTCTATACCGTTTCCAGAGCGAAGCGCTAAAAGAACTGTTTCCTGCATGGACCCAGGACCACGGGCTCTGGACGACTCTACTGAGTCTATATTCGAGATCAGCCCAAATAGGCAACCGACAAGAGGAATCGGGGGGATTGGAAAGTATGGGAAATAGTGGGGGAAAAGACCAGGACACCACAACTCACAATTTGAAGTTTGTGGGTGACAAGGAAGACCCGGTGGTGGCCAAGTACGGGTACAATCCTGCACTTAGCGGGCAGCCGAAGCTCAGCTCCAACTCATACTTTGAAGAACTATATACCGGGCGGAATCGGCTGCAAATCGGAATCGAAAATGCCACGCTTGTCATGTTGGTCCGCAACTCCGAGTTGTCCGGAGCTCTCCTGTCCATGAGGTCCTTGGAGGACAGGTTCAACAAGCAGTACCGGTACCCATGGGTATTTTTGAACGATGTGCCGTTTGACGAGGAGTTCATGCAGCAAACCACGGCCATGGCCAGTGGGTTGACCTTCTATGAACTCATCCCGGAACAGGACTGGAACCCTCCTCCCCACATCGACTTGGACCGGTTGGAACGGAACATCCTCCAGTCCCACCACGTGATCTACGGCTTCCTGAGGCTGTACCGCAACATGTGCCACTTCAACCTGGGCCATTTCTACCGGCAGAAACGGCTCTTGGACTACCAGTGGTACTTCCGCGTGGAGCCCGACGTCGAGTACATGTGTGACTTCATGTACGACCCGTTCCTGCTCCTCCGCTCCACCAACAAGACTTATGGCTTCACCATCACCATCCCGGAGTACGAGGACACCATCCCGACGCTCTGGCAAACCGTGGAGGAGTTCATGGCCAAGCACCCGGAGCATCTCCACCCCAACAATGCCCTTGACTTCCTCACCACCAACGACACCGACGTGTTCCACCGAGTGCAGGTGGAGTCCAAGACCAACTACAACCTCTGCCATTTCTGGAGCAACTTTGAGATTGGCAACTTGGATTTTTTCCGGGGCCAGGCCTACTCCGATTACTTTGACCACTTGGACGCGGCCGGAGGCTTCTACTATGAGCGTTGGGGAGATGCTCCTGTGCACTCCATTGGGCTAGCTCTACTTCTAGACCGGGACGCCATCCACCACTTTGAAGATATCGGCTACTACCATCCGCCGTACATGTCGTGTCCCGGGTCATACGAGGTGCAAAGCATGAAGCGGTGTATATGCAGGCAGTTCGATGAACAGGGCAAGCACGAAGGAGTGGATGTGAGGATGCCCAGTTGTTTGGCGCGGTGGTGGAGGCACGGCGCAGGCAAGAGGTTTTTGAATGAGGGAAATTACCTTTTTTAACCAGAGTCTAGAAGTTGTTGAATGAATTGGACGATTACCATTTTTTTGAGAAGAGTCTTTTTTTTTAAGAAAACTAGTGTGTTTATGGGCCGCGCACGCCCGGCACTCATCGCACTCGCTTGTCAGGAATTTTTCTACCCACACATTTCCACACCAATGGGTAAAGGCAAGTTAAGTACAGCACTCAAGAATCACCAGATCCAGGAGTCGTTCAAGAAGGATGCGGCCAAGAAGAAGCCCGTGAAGCCTGTTCTCCAAGACCCCGAGGCCAGCATGGTCGACTCGTCCTCGGAAGACGAAGCAACCGTGGCTGCCAACTCCGACATGCCTCCACAAGACAAGCCCATGTCCAAAAGAGAAAAACGCCAGATGAAGAAGTTGGTGGCGCAAATGGAGAGCGCCGAAGAAAGCAGCAGTGATGGCAGTGAAGATGATGACGAGGACAGTGATGAGGAGTTGGATTTGGAAAAGTTGGCTGCAAGTGAGAGCGAATCGGATATACAAAGTGAGGGGGAAAGCGAAAGCGACGGTGAAAGTGAGGGTGAAGAAGAGGAGGGTGAAGAAGAGGGGGGTGAAGAAGAAGATGCCGAAGAGCAAGATGTGGCCCTCTCGGATGCCGAGTTCGATTCCGACGCGGACGTGGTTCCCCACAGCAAACTCACCATCAACAACATCGTGGCTTTGAAAGACTCGCTTGCCAGAATACAGTTGCCATGGGCCAAGCACTCGTTCGTGGAGCACCAATCGGTGTTGAGTGCATCCAAGGCCGAGGAAGGCATCAGAGACCTCTACGACGATACCGAGAGGGAGTTGGTGTTCTATAAGCAGGGCTTGGATGCAGTCAAGCAGGGCCGCAAGACGCTCTTAAAGTTGAAGGTGCCCTTCTCGCGGCCTCTAGATTACTTTGCCGAGATGGTCAAGTCCGATGAGCACATGGACAAGTTGAAGAGCAAGTTGTTGAAGGAGGCTGCCGACAAGAAGGCCAGCGAGGACGCCAAGAAGCAGCGCCAGTTGAAGAAGTTTGGAAAGAAGGTGCAGCACGAGACGTTACAGCAGAGGTCCAAGCAGAAGAAGGAGATGTTGGAGAAGATCAAGTCGTTGAAGAAAAAGAGAGGCGCCAACGATATGGAGAACGACGCCGAGTTCCAGATTGCCTTGGAGGAGGCCACGGCCGAGGAAAGGCCGCAGAAGAGACTGAAGCCCAACGGCAAGCGTATGGCCAAGGACGCCAAGTACGGCCATGGAGGAAAGAAGAGGGGCATGCGCAAGAACGACTCCAAGTCCGCGGCTGATATATACGACCAGCGTGGCAATGGCAATGGCAAGGGCAAGGGCAAGTCTTATAGACCGGGCAAGAGCAAGCGGAAGTGATCCGGCCACGGTGAAGTTCCAGTCTAGTGGACGTCAAACGACTCACTTCCAGATTCAGACTCACTTTCAGAGTCAGACTCACCTCTGGGCCCTCAATGGTTTGGCACTAGAACTAGGCTCATTACTGGCCACTGGTCATCATCAATATAGCACGACAAGTATGTGTAATCAAGTCTACTGTACAGTACATGGTCTTGTCCCTGGTGTCTACCATCTTCCCCACTCTAGTATTCCTGCACTGTACTCTATACCTATACTCTTTCTATGTATAGGGACTATAATTCGGATTATCTCTTTGTCTGAGCCCCGTCAAACCAATAGCCGGAGTTGAATGTTGAATAATCCCCACTAGGGTGTCTGTGTGCAGGTCCGCTTGGGGTCTTCTTTTCCGGTTCCAGCAATGAAAACCACCCCGAATTTGGAAAATAAACCGTTACTGCTGCTTACATAACCATGGCTTAATTTCATCTGGTTTCATCGCGTGGGTGGCCAGAAATTGACCTTCTCTCGTGCACTGCTGCTGCATTCCTGCATAAAACCTATCAATTCACTGTCCCCCTAAAATTCTACATATTAAAATAACTTTGAAAATTAGACTTTTCTTCCCTTTATAAGAAGAATCAACTCTTTTCTCTTACTAATCCAGTAGTCAATCAGCCAGTAGTGTAATATTGATGTACTTCTAGAGCAGTTTAGTACCTAGTAAGTGACTGTATAGTGGAGTATTTATCGAGTAGTGCAATAGAGCAGTATACTAGATCACTTTATTATATAGCATAATGGTATAGGGTATAGTGATTAAAATAGGGTTTAGTATAGGGCATAGTTAGTATAGCTTATAGTGTACAGTATAGCTTATAGTGTATAGTCTAGGGTATAGTTATTGGTATGAGGTTTAGTAGTAAATAGTAAATATTATAGGGTATAGTATAGCTTCTAGTGTAGTCTAGGGTGTATTCAGAGAATATTCATGGCATGGTGTAGAGAGTGTAAAGGATGGGTATCTCCACCAGCCACTCACTCACTCAAGTTCGCACCCACCAGACGTCAAACTGTAGTATACTGTAGACTGTAGACTGTAGACTGTAGACCGAGGGATACAGTAGATTGTAGTATACTTTAGACAGTAGTAGACAGTGTACAGTGGACAATAGATACAGTAGTATATACTAGACAGTAGCTACAGTAGATACAGTAGACACTATTTTACAGTGAACAGTATGTACATGCATACGCTCTCTTTCGCACCCTCACTCTCTCAATTTTTCTATCTCATTTTCTCACTCTCAATTTTTCTCACTCATTTTTTCTCACTCATTTTCGCACCCTCACTTTCTCATTCTCACTCTCTCATTTTACTCCAGTCCATTGACCATTTACCATTTAGATTCATGATTTATAATTTATGATTTATAAATTATGATTTATGATTTACACTTAAAGAGGAGCAAACGGAAATTACCAATAGCAAGCACTCGATATCAAAAATGTAATTCCAGGCTAAACCATTGACGCCTCTGTATTCTAGATTCTTACTGAGCTCCTCCACCTCCTCAGACACGCTCACCACTCATGCTCACTCACCACTCATACTGACTCACCATGGTAGAACCTGTGAAGTAGAAATTGGGATATTAGAAATTTAAAAAACTGGAAATTAACAAATTTGGAAAGTTAAAAAGTTCGATAATTAGAAAATTAGAAGATTAGAATGTAAAAGTTAGATAATTAGTGAATTAGAAATTCAGATAATTGGAATGTAAAAGTTAGATAATTAGAAAAGCAGAAAATTAGATAATCAGAGCATTAGATGATCAGATAATCAAGAATGTATGAAGATAATTGCGAACCTATGGAATTAAACTATGGAATTAAGGAATTCTAAAAAGGGAAATAAAACAGTGTGGTCCCTTGAAAGTGCCTTTTCATTACCGGGAAAAAAGTGTCTTGGATTTTTTGACTTCTGGACGTCCAACCTCCCGGAACCCAGCCCCAAGGTCCGAGGGACTAGACGTATGACCAGCTTAAAATCATTCCGAACAAACAAAGATCATTTTTACGTATGAATCAATATGGCATTAGCAATATTTAAGTTTGAAATTAGAGTGTGGAAACCCCACTAGGGAAAAAATTGGGTGGCTGGTTCTACAAGTGCTTCTTTGAAAGTGTGAGTGTTTCCTGTGGATTAGACCCTCCCACGCCTTTTTTCAAGATGTGGTACTATTCAAATTCCTTAAAACTTTTTACTATCAAACCTTTTCTGGTGAAGAAACCAGTGACTTCTGGAACTTGAATTGAAAGTAGTTGGACCAGGATTCATTAGTTTACCTGCATATACGCGCTCTTTTCGTATTTCCCCCATTTTTCCCGTAATTTCCCGGGAAATCCCATTTAAAGGAATCCATGGATATTTCCGGGTTTAAATCCAATATTAGGGGTATTATTTCCATGAATGGTCCGTAGCTGGATTTTTGCCGTCCCCTTAGTATTTGCACCCAGCAGCATTACTGCGAAAAACCATGAACCCACCAAAAACAGAACTCACCCCCCCCCTCAACACTATCACGGATTTTTTCACTATAACTTTTTACTATAATTTTTTACTATAATTTTTACTCTCCACCGCTAAATGCAATACGTTCAATTCTACTAAACTTTCAAACGTCCATTAATACTGCAGCCAGGGCTCATAACTATAGAGTCAGAGCTCATAACCTGCATAGACAGGGCTCACCAGTATAGACCGGGCCAAACTACACCCACTACACACCCACATTTTCCTCTTGCACCTATGGCTTTGACTATGAACCACAGACCATCGAGTTTTTTGAGAATGTAGAAGAAGACTAAAAGACCACGTGACCCGCCCAAGACTGCTAACATGTGCTTATGACCATTTAAGTGTCTGGAATATACGACTAATGTTTGGTTATTTTCAGGGCTCGTAATTAGGGTCATATTTAAAGAAGATTATAATTAGTAAATTTTTCATATTAGTGAAGGTCATATTAGTGAAGGTCATATTAGTGGAGGTCATAATTAGTACAGGGCTCACAACCAGTAGTAAAGGGCCACAGCCAATCTACAAAACTAAAATCTCCAGAGCTCCACTGAGACAAAATATTATTTTATCGCTGAGACCAAAAATAAACACTCAAGCATATGTCTAAGTAAATGTTTTTTAGTGCCAATACGTACCATAATTGACCCATAATTGACTCATACTTTTTGACTCATCTATGATTTCCAGATCGGAATTTAAACCCCAAAAAACTACAAATCTGAAACCAATTTCTCACTGAATATCTCAATATCTAATATCTGAATAACTGAAGATCTGGATATCTAAGTATCTAAGTATCTAAGTATCTAAGTATCTGAGTATCTAAGTATCTAAGTATCTAAATATCTGATTATCTGAATATCTGATTATCTGATTATCTGAATATCTGAATATCTAAGTATCTGAATATCTGGCCCTGGCCCAAACACTCGATTTGGGTAGACCAGGGTCATGTGACAGTGCCAACTAAATTGATCAGGATCTAATAGAATGTTCAAGAAAGGTACAAAGCATGTTGAGACAACATACATACATACGCAGAGGTCTGTGGAGAAGATGATTTCAAGTGGACTATTTCGGAACAAAGGACGATTTAGCTGGTGTGCTTCCAAAAGGATTAACGAAGCAACAGCATCAAGGACTTAGATGCAGAACCCTACAGGACGATGAACGTCAGATAAAAGGCGTTGCATCTGAGGGGAAGTGTTGAACGTGAGGACCCAGTTCATAGAAAACTTACCAAAGGAAACCCAAGTACGATTTTGTCACGGCCCCATTCGAGCCTCGGCCGATCCAGACAACTGAGGAAATAATTTATTAGCTCCAAATTTCTCTTTTGATGAAAACTTGATTTCGAACGCTGGATTTCCTCTGAACCCAAGGAAACTATCTGTTGACAAGTACCTGGCTACAACCTGCCTTAACCCTATAGAATAGCTCTACGCACCATCTTCTCTTGGAGATCAGAGAGTAAGAACTACCGGTAACGATCACCAGAAGCGAGAGATAACCAAGTTAAGGGATCCAACGTGACCATAGCATTTTCTATTTAGTCTTTGGAAACTTAACCGAAAACTTAAATTGTTTGATTAGCTTAATATCAAGGTTTATCTACCCCCCTCAGCCCGCTCACTGTGGGTTCACATTACACCTTTTGACACTGACTAACTATACAGACCCATTGATCATTGATCCGTTTTAGTCCCATTTACAGAATAGACTAAGGAATAGAAGCGTATAGTGTAGAACCTTATGGAGTAAAGACTAGAATGGAGTGTAGAATAGTATGGAGTATAGTGTAGAATAGAATTACTATGGAAAGGAAGAAAGGGATTTGTTAAGTTCCAAACCATTTCCTTATTTCACAGATTAAAATCTTTAGTTCAAAAAGATTATCTACAAACTATGTTAAAAATAGTTCAAAAGATTATCTACGAACTATCGTAAAAGAAGTCTGTAGATTACATAAATATTATGTATGTAGACAATTAAATGGGATTATATCTATAGAGATGATAATATGCTATTAAATAAATATCTTTGGTACATTATTAAGAATACGTTAACATAAAGAAATATAGGAGATATATATTAAGGAAGTTTTTCTTGGACGATACCATGAAACCTCAGTTACCTCACACTATAGTATATTAAGCGGATCTTGCCAAAGGACCAAAATCAAAATTCGTGCTAGTCAAATTGGTAATAACAAAATTTTCTTCTACACATATATCAGTAGAAGAATTTTGAATAAAAATGGCTTTTGGGGGGTTCTTTACCAGTACTACGCTTAGGACCAGTATCCTGCATATACCACAGCACCAGACTCCCAGCATCAGACCCCCAGCTCCACATCCACTCTTCGGTCTTTATTCATTAAAACACACTTCATAAAACCTAGCCACTCACATACTTTACCAAGTCCATAGAAAGCTCTAGGGTGTACTGGTTTGACAAATGATCACGTCTGAAGCCAAATGCCGTGGTGCACGGGTGCGAAGCAGGGCTCGTTTATTCGCATACTCCGGGGACTTCTCACTTCTCACCTCTCAATTCTCACCTCTCAATTCTCAATTCTCACTTCTCACCAACACTCTCTTCACCACCATAATTAACCCCCAGTCATGGACAAGGCAGCAGCAAAACAAAAGTTTGTGGACGAGTTCGACGGCCTTGTGGCCGAGTTGCAGCAAATGTGCAAGGACTACAAGATGCCGCAGGAGGCCGTGGAGTGGCTCACCAAGAACTTGAACTACAACACGCCCGGAGGAAAGTTGAACCGGGGGCTTTCGGTGATTGACACGTACTGCATTCTCAAAAACAAGCCTTTGGACACGTTGGACCAGGCCGAGTACAAGAAGGTGGCGCTTTTGGGCTGGGCCATTGAGTTGTTGCAGGCGTACTTCTTGGTGGCTGACGATATGATGGACCAATCCAAGACCAGACGGGGCCAGCCGTGCTGGTACTTGAACGAGGGCGTGGGCAACATTGCCATCAATGACTCCTTCATGTTGGAAGGCGCCATCTACATGTTGTTGAAGAAACACTTCCGCCAGGACCTGTACTATGTGGACTTGTTGGACTTGTTCCATGAGGTGACGTTCCAGACGGAGTTGGGCCAGTTGATGGACTTGGTGACTGCCGATGAGGAAGTTGTGGACTTGTCCAAGTTCTCCTTGCAGAAACACTCGTTCATTGTGATCTTCAAGACCGCCTACTACTCGTTCTACTTGCCGGTGGCTTTGGCCATGTACATGTGCGGCATCAACAGTGCCGAGGACTTGAAACAGGTGCAAGACATCTTGATTCCTTTGGGCGAGTACTTCCAGATCCAGGACGATTTCTTGGACTGTTTCGGTACGCCCGAGCAGATTGGGAAGATTGGAACCGATATCAAGGACAACAAGTGCTCGTGGGTGGTCAACCAGGCATTGTTGAAGGCCAATGCTGACCAACGCAAGCTTTTGGAGGAGAACTACGGCAAGAAGGACGATGTGTCCGAGCAAAGGGTCAAGGACTTGTTTGCCGAGTTGGAGATCCCCAAGATCTACGAGCAGTACGAGGAAGACACCGTCAAGGAGTTGCGCAAGAAGATCGACCAGGTCGACGAGTCGCGTGGCTTGAAAAAGGAGGTTTTGTCTTCGTTCTTGGCCAAGGTCTACAAGAGATCCAAGTAAATATTTCATCTGAGCTAGAGACGTCCATCCGGAGTAATATACAGTATAATTAGTCTTCAAGCAAGTAGGAAGCACAATGGTACTTGGAGATAAGACCAGCCTTATATCTAAACGTATTTGTTCTTTAACGTATTTGTTTCTGTTTCTGTTTCTGTATCTATTTGTCCTGTTCACAGTCTACACCAGACTTGTATGCTCTTTATTACTATATGCGAAGCAGCCTAGGCGTTAGCCTTCTCCAAATCCTCTCTGCCAGCCTTGGTGTACAAGTACTCGTTGTAGTCTCTGGCCTTGGCCCAAACGTTCCACACGATTATGGCGGGAATAACAATGTATGCGACCTGGTTCTTGGTTCTTCTGAAGGTGTTGAAAAACGCATTGTACAAGTTATCCTTCAAAGGCTTGGTGGCGTATGGCGACACCGTGTACACAGCCACGTTTTTCTGTTTAGGGCCGCCTATGGCGCCCCACCATCCCATGTAAGTCTTTGGCCCGGATCCTCCCATGGTTGTATAGATGAAGTAAGTAGTGGGTGATTTTTGCGGTGAGATTATTTTAAAGCGAGCGCGGCCATTGGCCAGTGGCGGTCTCATGGTTACGCGCGCCTCAGTTTATTCCAGCACAACATAAGGTGCTTAGAAAAACACATGGAAAGAGACCATATCTTGGGGATTTTTAAGTATGGCGATGTGTGTAATATTTATGCCTATTTCGTATGCCTGTATGGAACATATTTATTTTGTGTGTCTGTAATCAGTCGTTCTTATTTGCAGGTATTATCAGTTCCATAGTGAGTATTTGGTCTGTATATTGCTACGTGCAGAATTACTTGTAGTGATAATTTTACGGTTGGTTTTAGAATTTCTGGATTTGCCTGGACTGAGATTATTGACTGTAGACACCTTTGGTGTTAAGTTATGGAACCGTGGCTGCAGCGGGCCGGTTGGGGATTAGATCCGAGGGCGCTTCCCTGGGACTGTGTGCAGTTCCGGGGCTTATATCCAGTTCCGACCTATTGACTTGGGCCATTCAACTTGTCCCCACAATAAAACAAACCGCGTCTTTTAAAAACATTTGGAGTGTCCATAGCTATACGAGTGGAATTTCGTTTTGGGAACCTTGAATCTCGAGTGTATGGGGTAGTGGGGAGGAAGTTCGTTTGGAACGTGCATGTTACGTGCATGTCACGTGATTAGTACTACAGTGGCTAGTCATTCAACTGGCTAGATGTACAGTCTAGCAGTACTAGGATCCTAGTGTAGTTTTGATCGTTAAAGAAAGTTCCAGGATTTTAGCCTAGTCTTGATTTTTAATAAAGTTCCAGGATCTTAGCGTAGTCTTGATCTTTTAATAAAGTACTATGGAAGGATGGAAGTACCAGGACTCGGGATGAAGAATTTATTTTTTATTCACAGTTCACTTTCCACAAATTTAGTAGATGGAGTCCCATTTAGAAAACCATTGGAGTTCCATTTAGAGACAGTTAGAGACAGTTAGAGACAGTTAAAGAACAGTTAAAGAACAGTAGAGAACAGTAGAGAACAGTTGGAGACAATTGGAGACAGTTGGAGACAGTTGGAGAATCCTAGTGATCTATGGTACTGGAGACTTGGAGGTATGGAGGGTTGATTGTTTAATTCTTTAATTCAATCTTGGGTTCTATTCTTGGTTCAGTTCCAAGGACCGTGGTCAGGTTAGTCTTGAGTATCTCTTTACCAGCACATTCAGACCTACTGAACGTATCCTAGTCATTTACAAAAATGAGTCCAGATAGAACAAAAGAATCCAGATAGAACCAAAGAATCAAGCGAAAGAACCAAAGAATCAAGTGGAAAACCCACATTTTCCTGAATTTTCTACCGTCTGTTGAGTTCCAGATTAGGGCCCAGATATTAGTAGTCAGACTAGACCCCAATGCATTCCGAGAATTCCGAGTTACTGCTTTGATCCTTTATCTAGTGCCAAAAAGGTACTTAGCTGGTACCAGATTGGTGCTAGACTGGGAGAACGTAGCACTTGCACTACCAAGACGGTACTGGATCTAGCATAGTCAAGAGAACAGAAATAAACGGAGTGGTGGAATACAGAATCATGAGCTCCGGAAAGACCTCAAAATATATATTGTACTGGACTCACTCCAAAAAAAAATAGACTGGACACACTAGACTTACTCCAAAAAAAAAATAGACTGGAGACACTAGACTTACTAGAACTGGCAACAAGTGTAAGAAGCATCCGTCCACCCTACTCATTCCATGCTACCCCAGTCTATACCCTAGACTACTCCAGACCATCACTCATTTTACTCGACCCTTTATTCTACTGATGCTTGAAGCACAACTGTACAGTACTACTAGACTAGACATTAGTACTAGAGATACTTTACAGAGATATTGTACTAGACACTAGTAGTAGCACTAGAGATACTGTACTAGTAGTACTAGACACTAGTAATAGTACTAGAGATACTGTACTAGCAGTAGTACTAGACAGTACAATACTAGAAAGTCTAATACTAGAGAGAGTGTATTAGTGTCTTTATATTCCACCGTCACCTACTGCATCTACCATTCTAAGATGTAGCTTTGCGGATGTATCTCTACAGATGTGTTTCTGTGGATGAAGTGGTAGAGAGTAGTGTATATCCTAAGAATAGTCTTGGCCCATTTCAGTCTGGCACGCCATCACCGGAACCGAGGATCACTCCAGATCTGGACTGCGGTAATTATGTTACCAGAGACAAAAACTAGAATCAGAGACTAATCCCAGAATCAAATGTACGGTGTAAAAGATCAGTGTTAGTGATGTGAATGGAGATACTGATGTGAATGGAGATACTGATGTGTGGTCCACGTCTGTATGGTATGTGGTGTGTGCAGGATATATATACTATGGCCTATGGAACGTGTCTGGAACGTGGCCGTGCAGTCTCTTTCCAGCCATTGTCTGGCGTACCGGCTATGGATGGTCGGTAGCTTGGCTTATCTGGAGTATGTCCTGCAGACACTCCCCAGCCCAACGCAGTCACCCTCTGCTACCATCACATTATTACCAGAAGTATTCAATTTTCAATGACCAATACTTTATAGCCTAAATCATATTATTCTAATATTCTCTTTTTCCAGATTTTTTTCTCTTGACTCTAGTACTGATGGCTAGTACTGATGGGTAGTTGGGTCTATTAGTGGGTGGTCGCGGAAGGTATAGACGGCCGGGCTCCCAACCACCAAAGACCGGGGCTCCCAACCACCAAAAGCCGTGGGCTCAAAACCACCACAACGAGTCGTGGAAAAATAACCCGTCCGGCATTGGGCGGGCCCCGTGCAGGTGCCTTAATACATATCCCTGGCTCCAGAATATACCTCCCTTATCTGAAAGTATTTAAGTTCCAGTGGCTCTTTCTGGCTTTTTCTGTCTTTTTGTCCATTTCTGTCTTTTTGTCTTTTTGTCTTTTTCTGTCTCTGTCTTTTCTGAAGGACTGGGTGCGGCCACCTACTGCAAGCGCACCGATTCAGCAGGATAAACTGGGACCCAACATTAAGCGAGCATTGTCCCCTAGTCTTTAAAACACTCTTTTCCAAGCCCCACATCCGATAAGCAAGCTGCTATTTCCAGAGAAGAAAACTTGTCTAATTTCTTCAATCAATTGAGTTATTGGAATTCTGGAAGCCCCCAAATCCCCCAATCCGTCTGCCGTCCTTGCCGATTTGCACCCATGTCGTTAACAAGTCACTTGGCCCAGGTCCTTGGGTTCGGCTTGTGCCATACCTATAAGTTTTTTTTACGGGTGAATTCCTGCTACCGCTACTGGACAAATCGGCTCCAGCAGTCCCGAAACGAGGCCATGGCCATCTACTACGTGCTCCATAACGGCAACATCAACTAGCCCTCTTTCCGATTTAGCCAGGTCATTTACCGCCAAACACCAGAACCACTGCTACTGACTGCTACTACTACTACCGACAACTACTGGCTGCTCTGACAGCTACTGGATATAATTCTGCGGAATTGTATGATTCACTAATTGGACTGGATGCGGCTTTGGTACAGTCTGGGCCCTTCAGGTCTCCCTTACTGTCAATGGAACCCAATCCCGGGTTCCAGAGGTAGTGCAGATTATCCAGGTTCCGGTTTAACTCGGCAATGGCTTTAATGGCATTAATGGCTCTCAATGGCTGTCTTTCGGAGCAGTGGCTAAGAAAAATGAAGTGAATGATCACTTTAGTACTTACTTTAGTATTTACTTGGTGAGTGATGGTGATGGCTAAAAACAATTGGCATTTTTTTTAAAAAAAATATGGATACACTGTTTTTTTTTCTAATGGTCTGTTCGGTGTTGCTGAACTTGCTACTCACTCTCCTTCACCACATGCAACTGGTGACGCAGGATTCCTGGTAATTCCTGATGGAAACTTCTACTTCGGGAATGCAGATTTTTCTAATTGCAATTCTTCTTTTTTTTCACTTCCCGAATGGTCCAAGTTTCCTATTTTTAATTTTTAATTTTTAATTTATATGTCGATCCAATTCAATGGTTGGCCAGGAGTCCTAATTCTCTCCTCCAAAAGGCCATTTCGCAGTCTTTCTCATTTCTGCAGAGAACACCAGATGAGCCTCACTCAACCAGACCTCCAATACAGAAAATAAATAGTACCAAAAAGTATCAATAAAAGGACCAATAAAAGGACCAAAAACCAGTACATCCAGTCCAGATCTGGTCTGGAGTACTTACAATGTCTGTCTGAAGTACTTACAAGGTCTGACTGATTATCTGATTATAAGTTTGTCTGAAGGTCTACATTGAAGACTCGTGGTCCTTTCACATAGTGTATTATATATATGAATCAAGCGCCGATGCGCTCCATATAGGCCAGCACCCCTACTCCTGGGCCAAAGCCTTCTTCTCCTCCTTAGCAGCAGGAACTCTCTCCTCCTCCTCAGTCACAATGAGTTCAATGTGAGATGGAGAAGATTGGTAGGCGTTGACTCTACCGTGGGCTCTGTAGGTTCTTCTTCTTTGCTTTGGGGCCTGGTTGACCTGGATGTGGGTGATCTTCAACTTGGAAGCATCCAATCCCTTGGCCTCGGCGTTGGATTCAGCGTTTTGCAACAAGTCCTGGACGTATTTGACGGACTTGGCAGGCCATCTAGCCTTTTGGAGACCCCACTCCTTGGCTTGGGCGGTTCTACCGATGGAGTGGTTGAATCTTCTGAAAGGAATGGCTCTCTTGTGGTCCAAAACATCCACAAAGTATTCCTGGGCCTTCTTCAAGTTCCATCCGTTAACAGCCTGGGCGGTTTCTCTGGTGTTCTTGAAAGAAACTCTCAAGTACGCACCACGAGCGGAGGCAGACTTAGCTGGGTTAACTGGGGTAGCAGCGTAACGAACCATTGTGACTATGTAGTTTGTAGGAAGAATTTGTCAGAGGGAAAAAGGAAATTTTTTACTTTCGCGGTGGGTGCTGCGCGGCCTGTACCTAGCTTTAGGTCTTAGCCCTCACCGCGCGCACGTGACCCGACCGCTCCATCCTCCCCCTTCTCCACTTGCCCCACACGTGTCCTTTTCCCCACCCGTTTTTGCTTCCTTTTGGAATTTGGAATTTTTCACACTTGAAGGCTTCTCTGGAAAATACTCAGAGGCCCTGTACATGACTTGGCCGGGGGCTTGTTGTGTGCCTACTTCTCCGGCCTCGCAGCTCGGGGCAGTCACGTGCGCCCCATCAACATCACCACTATCAGACACTCTCCAAGCCATATTTCCACCTCCACCAAATCCATCAAATCCATCAAATCCATATATTGTGAAATCCCAAATTAAAGACTTCTTGTTTTAAGAAACCCCTGCTTCTCCTTTTTTTTTTTTTTTTTGCATGGTTTATCGTCGCTACGGCTCGCATACTATCAATCCAATCTGCGACTTCGCTGTAGCTGCGACTTTGCTGTAGCTGAATTTTCCGCACATACTGTACGAGCATCTCCAAGGGCCTCACTTCACAACCCCACCCTTCTCCTCTATTCCATCC
Organism: Metschnikowia hawaiiensis; assembly: GCA_002370325.1. NCBI lineage: Eukaryota > Fungi > Ascomycota > Pichiomycetes > Serinales > Metschnikowiaceae > Metschnikowia > Metschnikowia hawaiiensis. The sequence goes on from NLAM01001052.1 coordinate 136,142, forward strand.
CATCCACTCCCACCAAAAAAAAAAAAAAAAATATTTCTAAATTATTCAATATTTCCATAATTCAATATTTCCATATTTCCATATTTCCATAATTCAATTTTCCTATAAATCTTTATTTCCATAATTCAATATTTCTATAGATCTTTACTTCTAGAGTATCTTTATTTCTATGGTATATCTATTTCCATAGTATCTATGGTATCTTTATTTCTATGGTATCTATCACTATCTGGTGTACTGGTCTATGAGTGATACTCTGGTGGAGTAAAATCCAAAGGGTAGTCTAAATGAGGAGTACTACTGGAGTAGAATGGAAGATATAAAATAGTGTTACTCGTAGGATTGCAGTAAACGTCGGTTCTGCAGGTCAAGTGTGGGCTTCTTCTTAAGCTCAAGGAATAAACGGAAAATGGGAAGCACCCAGGAACAAGAACTGATGCTTAGACAACTATAGACAATAGACTACTACTATAGACAATAGACTACCACTATAGACTATTGGTACTGACTATAGTTTACTTCTAAGGACTGTTGGACATCCTTGGTGGTTGACTGGAGTATGTGGTAGTGCATATAGTGGCGCTCGAGCACTAGTAAAGCAGTACTTCTCTTGGTAGTGATTTTACTTGGCAGAAGATTGCTTGGTAGAAGATTGCTTGGTAGAAGATTGCTTGGTAGAAGATTGCTTGGTAGTAGGGTATAAATGGGTAGGGTATACTTCGGGTGTACTGGTCTATGGTGTGGCCTGCATCTTGCATCACTATCAATGTATAGAATGATTCCACCTACTCCAACACTTGATCTAGACGATTTATGGGAAAGAAAATCACCTGTAGGGCCTAAATTCCAGAATCTTCTAATTCACTTCTACACCTTAATTTTTTTTTTTTTTTTTTTTTTTTTTTTGGATCTAAAATATAATGTTCCGTGGATTACCTCTTCCAAGTATCCACCCTAAGGATTATATAACCACCTTTTACCGTAGAATTCACACCGTCTATACTAAGAAATGACCAGTATTCTAGTCCATTCCGATAGCCCAGTTTTTTGTCTTGTAGTCCAGTTTTATGTCTTGTAGTCCAGTAGTCGAAGCTCTAGTCTATAATGGGATCTAGTTTACTCTATGCACTACTCTTTATGAACCAGTTTATCAAATTTCCATTCCTCTACTCCACACTAAAATTACGCCACACTGACATACGCCACATTGAAATTATGCCACAATCCTATTTATTAATTCATCGCCAGCTCATGCTTAATTACTGTAGAACAGTGCTCATAACCAACACCAAGACCAGTGCTCGCAACCAGTGCTCATAACCAAGACAAATACACAACACTTGTTATAAGTGCACTCAATAGGTAAACTAGAGATACTAGACAGATACACTAGACAGATATAGTAGGATACAGGTGTGGTAGTATTAAATAATAAACTGGTATCATTGATATGAAGGTAGCGAACTGTATACAGTATAACGGCAGAAGCACTTCCACGAAAAAGGACTTGGTCAAGGAAAAATGAAAATATAAGAAAAATATATAAAAAGTTTCAAGTGAATTGAGGTCAAGACCGGGAAAAACAAATAATAAGAAAAATAGTATGATAAAAAAGAAAAAAAAAACTTCACTGTTGGTTGAGTAAAGTTAAAGGTTTTTCGGCCTTCAGACTTTAAGATACTGGATATATGATGGACTGGTCGCGGTCGCGGAGGGTTCGAAAAAAAGTAAATCTGCGTGGTCCTGGCTATGTGCAGGTCGGCTTGGGGTCCATTTTCAGCCTTTCAGCCATAGCAGCCAGCCTATTTTTGGGTGGTAACATGAGACAATTGTTTAAATGAGCTGGGTCTTTTTTCAGCCAATTTCATTGTGTGTGTCGCAAGAAATCTGGCCTTGTCTCTTTCACTGCTGCACGTTCCTGCACCCAGTCCATCTTCCATCCTCCATCCTCCATCCTCCATCCTCCATCTTCATCTTCCATCTTTACTTGTACTCGTTGCTCCGAGTCTTTAATCCTATTTCTTAAATTCAGTTTATAAGCAGCCTTCGGTAGTGATGTTCTTAAAAAATTTTACACGCCAAAAACGGCGGAATGAAGTCCCTTTTTATATCCCCTCTTTACGATTCCCTACGAGTTACGTAAATCTCAAATTTATAGCCAAATTAATGTGCTTTTCTTTTTACTTCAATTAACCACAAGGTGGAGAAGATTAGGGATGTATTTTTTTACTAATTTCTTCCATGACATTCATACACACTACACTCTAAAATACGGACTATACTATACAATGCAATAACTATACTCTCCAGTATATAGACTATATAGACTCTGCCTTACGTTCAAGACTTTAAGCTTTAGACTAAACTAAATTAGAATAGACTGTACTCCACTAGACTATACTTTACTAAACTAGACTAAGCTAGACTAAGCTAGACTATACTAAACTACACTTACTACATACACTACTAGTGGTACATTACACCTCCCACTTTTAGATCTATCACCTTCAGACACTTGCCGTTTCACTGTGTGGACTTTTCTGGGTCCAGTGCAATTTTTTCTGATAACTGCACGAGTAAAAATCACCTTTGACACTCGTGGTTCCTCATCCACATCCAACCCACTAGGCTGGATCTCGTCACCAAACCCGAATTTATCAATATATACCCAAATTTGAAAACAAAGTAGATTTTCAAATATATTAGCTTATTACTTTGTTTAAATCTGTATTTTTTTTTATTTCCACACCGAAAGTGTACAAGGTATTCAATTTCTCTCATATATACATTGATGAATTGATTTCTCGGGCTGGTTTTATATTCTAAAAGCAATTTTCTTTAATTATATCTAAAGGATTTATATCATCCATTAGCAGATATTCAATACCCATGAAATGGGCCGGCTGCCGGTGCTGGGACTCTGGAAAACCCACCCCAGCGGTCCTGCACATAGTGTGAGTCCTGCACATAGCACATATTCTACACATGCTTCTCGTGAATCTATCATAAAAGGACGAGTTCCCACCCATTATTTTTAAAAAAAGAACAATTTTGGTTTAGACGAGAAGACTCATTCTCGAGCTTTAGTTTGGGAACGAGATTAATAAAATATCAGAAAGACGGATTGTCCACATTACAGTACGTATTCCAGCCCACCGTATTTCCTGTCTTTCGAATTATAGTATATATTTAAAATGTGGCGTGATCAGATGACTCTGTAAGGCATGAAGTTGCAGTTTTCAAAAGTCCGTATTTATGTCTGTGTGTTGGGTATTACTTCTGTATATAACCCTGTTTCCGATGGTGTATAATGATCCCTATTTTGCTGTATACTGATTTCTGTTTCACTCCTGTACTTAACTCTCTGTAATTCACGATTCTACCGGATTTTTAAGTCTACTTTCTTTATTTAACTGTGTACTGTATCGATATATACTGCGGTGGATCACTAGGAACTGCTGTGTATTACTAAATACTGCTCTGTATTACTTAGTACTGCTGTGGAATATTTCATTTACCCTCTAGATCCACTCTGATTTTTTAATCTTCCATCTACTATACGTTTTGTTGGTATATCTCCAGTTATGTCCCCAGCCGCTCTATATGCACTCCGCGGCCATTTTTCACCACAAACGAATGTAACTACCTCCTACACCCTGTATTTATCCTTTATGTTTAAAACACTGATTGATGCGTTTAAGAAAATTCCATCAAAACTACTACCGAAGATAAATCTTTCTCTATTCGAATGTAACACTGCTTCAAGTGAGTCGGGCGCCCCAAGACCCGTACACCATCAAAAATGTCCATACATAAATACATATCTTACATATCTGTATGAGTACTTAGATCTATGTTCGTGTACTGCACCTAAGAAATCCCGTATCCCCGAAAATATGGCCATTATTTACAGTCACATTTACTCTCTACTCTCGTTTACTCTCGTTTTCTCTTGTATTCCACATATTTACTCTGGAAAATGTGTGCGGCGCACGACGCGCGCACCCAAAACTTCCAACCGTGGTAACACACTCTATCAACACATCCTCCAGCGCATCCTTCGTCCCAACCAGCCAATCCCAAGGTACCGTATTCCTCATTGGTAATCAACTCTTTTGGCATACGCAGGACTCCAGCACCCGACCCTTCCCTCTCTTTATCCTGCAGTCCCCCCTGCCTCTAGTCCCAGTGCAACCAGCATTTTCCACCCGGCACTAATCTGCTGCAATTGGCGCCTCTAACCCAATTGTACGCGTCTTTTCCCCACCAACCAACCCCAATCAAGCGGAAAACAGGCGCCAGCGCTTTTTTCCCGGTCCAAACAGACCCGTGTCTCCCCATACACTCGTACACCCATGTCGGACTCCGAATTGCTATCGCCCCAGCACCAAGACAACCAAGACAATGCGCTTGACATGATGCTTGACCATCCTGGAGATGCCCTGGGCGACGACATTTCCATGCATAACATAGATTTGGAGATGCAGGACCATGGCGTCCAGCACCAGGCGAATGGCCCTGACCACTCCGCAGAAAACGGCCACCTGCTCCTTTCCAAGGAGCCCTCCGACCCGGACCTGGCGTTTGGAATCCCGGATGCGGCTGACTCCAACAGCGAGATCGACCCGGGCCTTTTTGACCCCGACCTCGGGTTTTCCCACCCCGGCGACCATGATGATCATTCCAACTTCGCCCAGATCTCCGAAAAGTCCGACCACGATGGCCTTTTTTCCGACCTGGCCAGTAGGGATTCCTTCTCCAAGCCTTCGCCCACTGCCAACGACGGAAACTCGCTTTCGGCTGATGCAAATGGAGATGCTGACATGTATGACCTCAGTGCTCCTAATGAAGCAGAAAACAAGGACTCTCCAGACAAAGCGGAGCCACTGCAGTCGAGCGAAATGTCTCCACAAGAAAAGCACAATAGTCCCGTCAAAGAGACCGAGATGGAAGTTTCAGACCAGAGCCACACCCAAAACAAAGAAAAAGCCGACTCCGACTTGAAGCAAGAGTCTTTTTCCGACCGCTTTGAAGAGACTACCGTCAAGGAGGAGTCTATGGATGAGCTGGCACCCATCGACTTGGATGCAGATGACCATTCCCGAATACGTCAGTCCCATGCAATCGTGATTCCATCCTATGCCAGCTGGTTCAACATGAAGAAAATCCACCTGATCGAACGAGAATCATTACCGGAATTCTTCAAGTCGTCACACCCGTCCAAATCGCCCAAAATCTACGCCAATTACAGGAACTTTATGATCAACGCATACAGACTCAACCCCAACGAGTTCTTAACGTTGACTTCGTGCCGAAGAACATTGGTGGGAGACGTGGGCACCTTGATGCGTGTACACAGGTTCTTAAACAAATGGGGCCTCATTAATTACCAGGTCAACCCGCTGTTCAAGCCAGCATACGCTTTGGAGAAGCTCCCGAACGGGTCGCAGGTGGGTTTGCCCTACTGTGGCGATTTCCACGTGCTGTACGATACCCCAAGAGGGCTTTTTCCGTTCAATACATATAAACCTTTGGAGCTGGCAGTCAACGTCGACAAGTTGAAGCAGTTGGTGGGCTCTCCTGGCGAGAGCAAAAGAACTTCCGAGGAGCAAACTCCAGGCTCCAAGAGACAGAAAACAGACCTGACATCCGAGCAAAAGGCGGCCTCGGAGAACAAGGCTTCGGACTGGGATACAAAGGAGCTTGCCAGTTTGTTGAGTGCAGTTAAGACGCACAGAAACGACTGGTATGCCATCGCCAAAGCCGTGGGCAACCGCAGAACTCCTCAGGAATGTATCCTCAAGTTCCTTGGGTTACCGATTGAAGATGGGTACACCCAGGTGGACGACCGCGATGCAGGAATCCTCAAGTACGCCTCCAACTTCCCCGTGATGGGCGTGGATAATCCCGTGATCAGCAACTTGATCTTCATGACCAATCTTGTGGAGCCGGAGGTGATCAAGGCAGCAACGTTGAAGGCATCCAAGGTGATAGACGAGTCGGTCATTGAGCGTCTTGAGAAGCAAGAACAAGAACAAGAACAGGCGAAAACCAACGGCCAAAAGGAAAGTGAAGGTGAAAAGAGCGACGAGGATTTTGACAAGGCGCTCTTTGAGGAGGTTGGTGATGATACCAAAGACAATGACCCCGCTAAAACAATCCAGGAGGCCTCGACGGCCATCCTTGGCAGTGTGGGAGCGCGGAGCCATCTCTTCGCCAACTACGAAGAGAGGGAGATGCTAGCGCTTTCTAACACCATCCTCAACCAGCACCTCAAGAAGTTCGAGGTTAAGGTGGAGAAGATTAATGAGCTCGAGAAGGTGTACCAGCGAGAGCGGCGCAACCTAGCGCAGCAGCAGAGTGCCGTGTTCATCGACCGGTTGGAGTTGACCAAGTCCACCATTGGAATCACCAAGAAGTTGCGCGAGGCCGTGAAGGTGCTCAAGGACGCCAAGGAGAAGGACGAAGAGTGTCCACAGGCCAAGAGTATCAGCAGTATTCTTGACGATATTGAGGTGTTACTCACCAAGCCCACCAGTGCATCTCTTAATGCAGAAGACGAGGCCAAGGCTACAGAGGCGCCAGCCGTGGCCAGTGACGAGGATGCCGGCAGTGGCGACGTGAACCGGCCGATTTCGGTGGTGGAGCCCCAAAACTTCAAGGTATGGGCACCATGAGTCAGAGTGACTTACGGACATGACAAGTGCACCGCTCAAACACACCAGACCCCGACTCAAGGACGCAAAGACAAGTGGATAACCGGAGATATTTAACGGAGATATTAAAGCTTTGTATCAAAAGTAGAAAAGTAGGAAAGTAAACCTCAGGGCCGCCTGTGTGCCTGTGTGCAGGCGCGCTGGTCTGCGAAAGTACCATGGGTTAATCTCCGCAGCACTCTATACCCATGCCAACCCACGCTCAACCATGAACACTGACCCCTATACAGGCACGCCCAGCCAGCTCAGTGACGATGAGCCCACCAGCGCCCCGCCGCTGCATTTCGAAGAGCTCAGCAGTGACGACAACGACGACGGGGACAATCAGGAGGCCGGTGCTACATATAAAGACCCCACAACAGACCAAGCCCCACGCAAAGTGGCTGAAGGATCTGAAGAATCAACAGGTTTGGGGGTTCCAGACCAAGTACAAGCTCATCGTGAAGATATCCATGTTGAGGATATTGAAGATGGTCAGGATGTGGCAGATGTTGAAGAGCTACAAGGAGGAGAGCTAGATGAGGCCGAAGACCTAGAACAATTGGACCACGTGGAACACCCTGACCAATTGGAACACCTTGACCAATTGGAACAACTGGAAAGTGAATTGGGACTCCAGGACCTGGAACCTGGAAATTCTCCTACGGAAGTTGGTGGTGATGTTGATGACGGTGGTGATGGTGAGACTGAAGGTGGTGATGGTGGTGATGGTGATGGTGCCAGTTCAGATATCCTGGATATGAACCTGGACGATAATGAAAATGTGAATGGTAATGGCCATGGCCATGGGTCGGTTCATGAACCTGAGTTCGTGCAATCCCAGTCTCCCGAGTCCGATGCTTTACAGGTGATAGAGCTAGACAGTGAAGATGAGATCGAGAACCTTGAGGAGGATGGGGAAGGCGAGATTCTGGGGACTCTTGACTCCGAGTCCGGCGTGAAAAACCACCAACTCGTTCTGAATGGCATCGAACTTGCACGGAACAACGCTGACTCGGATGCAGGAACAGCTGTCTCTGGCCTTGATTCCGATGGTGAACCCGAGAAGCTCGGGGGCTCCATGTCGGAACCCATGGATACAGACGAAACTTACGAGTCTGTGAAGGCAGAAGTGACGGCAGAGCTGAAACAGGATGTGTGGCTCATATCCCCCATCATCATCAGTGTGACTGGAGACAAGTTGCTCCTCGTCCCCCACTTCAACGATCCATCGGTCAAGGACATGATCTCACTCTTTAGCGTGGATGAGGTGGCGTCCTGTTCGCTCCACGACCTTTTCCACTTGCTTCGGAGCGGGGATCTCATGGATGCATACAGTTTCCAGGCGGAAGACGAGTTGAAGTTCGATGTGCCCCAGATGAACCTCTCTTTCACCGAGGACAATGTGCACACCCGTCACATCAAGTTGGTGGAGCTCATCGATAGTTTTAACCAGCTTCGACGGGCCGAGTCCACCCTCACACTTGTCCTCACCACGCAAAAGCGCTTTATTTCCCAATTCAGACTCATGACTCGCCACAGAGACTCAGGCAAGTCTCTTGATGATCACCATTCACACAAGGAAATCCATGCGAGTTCTTATACGGACATGACGAGTCTACCTGACCTGGACGGGCCATTGAAAAAGAGAAGGCTTTCGTGAACTGTTACACTACTTTAAGAAGTATTCATTACTTCCAGTTGGTTTTTCATGGTACTATAATACCGGTTAGTTGATGATTCCACTCTGCTGCATCTTCGAGTACAAGGCCTGGCCCACATACTTCTGCAAGGTGGGCTCTCCGCTCAAACCCTTGCGCTTTCTGGTCTTCATGACAAAGTCACGAGCCAACGATGACCTCGGCACGGGCTGCATGGCAGGCAAATGGCAGTCTGCATCGAGAGGGTCGCCGGGGACAACGTTCCATTTGGCAAACTCCAAAGTGCAGAACGCCTGGCCCTGCGTGTTCAACCGCATATCAGTATCGAGCCCCGGCGAGTCGATCACTGGCACTATGCCTTCCACCTCAAAGAGTTTGGTGCCCGGCACTTCCTTCTCGAAAATCACCCATCCCCGTCTCTTCTCAAGCATCGTGTGCACGGCCGAGATGGTGTTGGAGGTGCACGTGACGTACACCTTATACATGGGCTCCAAGAGTCTTGGCGCCGCCGTCATGAGGCCACAATGCACGGCATTCCGTGTCATTGGTACCACCTGGCCTGCATTCTTCAACACGGCTCCATCAAGCACTGCATCGAGAATCTTAAACTTGGTGCGTCGGATGGGCTCATCACAGAGTGGCCCTTCGTTAGCTCCCATGTGGAACCCTGCCACAATGGACTCCTTAACGTGACGTAAGCCATTTTTATCGGTTTCTTCTTCAAGAGAATCGTCCAATAAAATCGATGGGTTTTGCATATCCGACGGACCAAAGGCCCACACGGACCTGGCAGCCAAAGCATCCCAATTGAAGTCTTCTTTCAAGATTTTGGCCATGACTTTCGGGGGCTGCGAACTCTTGAGTTGGCCCTGTTCGATGGCCGAAAGAAGCTTCTTGTCGGTGATTGGCTCTGCTATAACCGAAATCTCGGACTTCCCGTTTGGGGTCTGGATTGGGATCCTTGTGGCCGATGTCTCCACACAGGTCTCGGCAAACCGCACCATGGGGTCGCTGACCTTGATGGATAAGTATTCGGATTCGAAGTGACGGAGGTCATGGAGAAAACAGTCCAAATAAAGCTCTCCGGGGGCCAAGACCACGTGCTCCCCGCTCTCTTCAAGCTTGACCACGGCAGAAATGTAGCATTTGGACAAGTGCTGGAGGCCTCGGACCAACCGAGGCAAGTCCGAGGGGATTTCGGGCTCCACGGCAACCTTATACACGGACTTGTGTCCGATTTTGGAAGAGTGGATGGGGACTCGGTGGCTGTTTTCCGGAGCTAGAAGCGTGGCACTTTTGCCAATGGTCTCAAGCCCGGAAACTAGCACGACCTGGCCCTCGTATGCCTCGTCACAGGAAATATTGTACCAGCCAACTGGAATAGAGATAGCCAGAACCGTTTCTATTTTATAATCGGAGCTGGACGCATCTGCAAGAACGCACACTTTTTCTCCAACCCTCAAGGTTCCCTTGTAGACACGGACCAATGCAGAGAAGCCGGAGTCAGAAGCGCTCGAAGTGCAGTACAATCTGGAGGCTTTAGCCAAGAAAGTATTGTCCTGGTCCTGTTCCATTTCCTGCTCCTTTTCCTGCTCCTTTTCCTGCTCCTTTTCCTGCTCCTGTTTGTTTGGAACTGCAACAATCAGGTTGACCAAGTCTCGCAGGCCTTGGGAAAGAGTTCCAAACACCGTCCGGAGAAGCAGTTGTGGATTAAGCGTATGAGCATTTTTTGGAAGAGACACCCGGAACTCGCCCCATAGAAGAGTAGCGAGCGAACCCTTGGCCGAGTCAAACACAAGACTCTGCGTGACCAACTTGTAAAGAGGATCCACCACAAATTGCACGAATGAAGTGCCGTTTTGCAGCTTGGAAAAGCGGCCATTGGCAAAGCTCACGTCCCCCCACAAAAGAAGCGCCAATTTCCCGGCATCCATGTTGAACTTATGGCTATACAAGAGAGCCCAAGTGTGGAGCGAGAAGGAAAAGCCAAACACTCGCAGTGCAAACACCACGTTCTCTTTGAGCGGACTGAAGAGCGTTTCGTGGGTGTATGTGGAGATATGCTCGTTGTGGTAAACATGGGCATTGATGTCAGCGAGAACCGAGCGGATTTTGGCGTGGAACTCGGAGGGGGGGAGTCGGAGCTCAAGCACCAAGCGGTCGATTTTGTTGAGCACCACCACTATGGGTAGGTTTGCCCGTACAGCCTGGGAGAGGATGTTTTTGGCTGAGTAGGTAAGGCCTTCCAAGACGTCCACCACAAACAAAACGGAATCGGCCATTTGAAGCAGTGCATCTCTGTCTTCGTAGAAGTCGGGGTGTCCTGGTGTATCCAATACATGGCACAAGTAACTGCGGTACTTCAAGTCCTGTAGGAGTAGCGAGGCGGAGGAGGAGAAGATGGAGATGCCTCTTTCGACCTCGAGTTTATGCGTGTCCAAGTGGCGAGACGGGCCGTTGTTCTGGTTCAGAGCAGGATGCTTGTTTCCGTGGGTGGTTTGGAGCCCCGGGTGCGTTTCCTCAATGAGTTCATCCACCAAAGAGGTTTTCCCCGAATGCAAAGGCCCACACACCGCCACCCTCCGCATCCTCAGCGGCATTTCCTTGGCCACTTGTTTCATGTACTCCTTGGAGTATGTGGTTTCAGGCAACTGTTCTTGTGAGGCAGGTTCTAGGAGATACTGCGCTTGCGGCTTAATCACTGGTTCATCCACTCCTTCAAACGTCGGATCCACCACCACCGTCTCCACTCCCCCGTTCACCAGTGCATCCACCAATTCAAGTGCCATGCTCTCGGATGCTTCACCATGGCCATTCTCAACAATGTCACCTGCATCACTTTCATCAGCTGCCCCATCCACGTCCGCGTCGCCGGATTCGATCGCCGTGGCATTTGCAGTTTTGAAATCCAAGGACTCTGCATCGGAGTCGCTGGCGTCGCCTATGAAGTTGCCGAACTCATCGTAGAGATCCGAATCCATGAGGTTGGCGAGTGGAGAGAATCCAGAGGTGAGTGAGTGGAGATGCGTCGCGATGCGCACTCTCCATATCTAGCCACACCACTTCTCGCAGTCATAGTGCAGATCATGTCCATTTATTCTGTTCATGGGAACACCATGGGAATGTTATGAAATGGTTTAAGTATTGTAAGGGTTGGCTTTTTGGAAGGAAATTTATTTTCGATTGGTCCCAATTTAAATTTTCCTAGGGTCTTTAGGTGTGGCTTGGAATGGACTGGGCCCAGTGTGCAGGTTTGTGGGTACCTGCCATAGAGTACCCAATTCAGAAACCAATCTAGAGTTGGAATTGCGGAAGACTCTAAAGAAACACGAAACGCTCCTAAAAACGATTTCCAGAAACTTCTATTTTCAAAGAAATCGTTTTTCTGCATGTGTGAATTCTGGATCTCTGTCTGTCTCTGGATCTCTATTGCTAGCTTTAATGCAGGACAGTAAGAGAACGAATGAACTCCATCCAAGTTTGGATTGCTATGGACTGATTTTGGGGACAAACAAACTTTTGCTCCATATTTATATAATCAAACTAACCCATATTTCGTTAGAGAGTTTATAATATCAGTAACACCATAAATCACCATAAAACACCACTAAAAAACCATAAACCACCATAAAACACCGATAAAAACCAATGAAACACCACTAAAAACCACTAAAAACCACTGAAAATACTAGCCAAATTGCAAATAACAGAGTTAATGATAATTGTCAAAGGCCATGGAACTGATGGATGTGGATTGATGGGTTGGTTTGTCCAGTAAGACTTGTGGGTCCTGCATATAGCGCCGTCCCCTCCCAATTTCCACAAAACCCCCCAAAATTGCAATTTTCAAATTCTTCATGGTTTTCTAATCCTTAAACCAAAGTCCCAGGTCGATTTCCCCATTCTGTGATTTTTAACACCTAAAAAAAGCTGCGCACTCATCATTTCTCCAGCTCCACGCATTTCTCACTAAAACTACAATCCCACAACGCACCCGTTCCCCCCCCACTAAAAAAATAAACAATAGTGAAAATTTCAGAAATCAAAAATCAAAAATCAGCACACAGAAAAAACTGCACACAGAGATTCAGTTCTATTATAAATATATAGAAATTATTCAGACACATCATGTACAGGTTTATATAGATCAGGTGGTAGAGGAGTAATTAGTAGTGCGTGGTTAATCAAATTCATTAATTTTCATTATAAATAAATCCAATTGATGACGATAAATATTAGTTAATGGACCTTGTAATGTCTATTTTACGTTTCTATAAATAACCCGCATTTAATGATTTTCTTATTAATTCTGTAAACCTTTGATCACTAATTTTTTTAGATAATACATCTATTAATTTGTCATGAGGGTAGTGCGTGGTCAGTGCGTGGACAGTAGTGCGAGGTCAGTGCGAGGTCAGTAGTGAATATTCCCCAGTTTTACTGGGGAATTAATTAATCAGATTTTTACTTTAACGGTATATTTAATTATATATCTTATGAATAAAGTACTAATTAATAATAATATCAGTTTCCTGCATATAGTTTCCTGCGTTATATATAGATGAATATATATAAAGGGCCATCCTTGACCAAAAAATCCAAGTCAAAATTTATTTATCTTTATACACATAATAATAAATAAACCTTATGAAAATAAGCAAATATATATATATATATTTGAGACTCCGACTGTACATTAAACAAGTTAATATTTAAATTACTTCATCCATTAGTGAAGCAGTCTGTAGCAATTAATTAACTAACTGACGGTCTTATATTTAGGGTATTTTAACCGTACCACTAATGTTGCTATTATATTCATTTATTTTTCCTGTTAATAGTTTATAATAATAAAATCAATATATAATAACTAGAAATAAAGTATATATAGTGGTCAGTGCGTGGTCAGTGGTGAGTGAGACTGCACTCATTGGCCAATAAATATGGGTACTTTACTCTTTTACTATTTACTAAGATCAATATCCTTTAGGTAGACTTGTGCTATTTTTTTTTCAAGCTATTAAGAGTTGGCTGGTGGAATGGCTGCAAACCTCGGAAAAGGCCCAAAGAAGGCCCCGAGAAGGCCCAAAGAAGGCCCGCGAAACCCGTACACCACGCTACCCCAGGACAATTTGGCCCAATGCAAAGCACACTTTTTTCCATTGTAGTTTGATGAAAATGCGTTGAATGAAATGGTGCAATTCCGGACATCAAATTCCATGTTTTGGAGAGAATTTCCTATACTATGTGTACTGTAACGTGATAGAGCTTGAGTTTCCAGCCTCCAGTTCCGACCGCGGCCTCAGTTCCGGCCAACTAACCGTCTCGTCCGATCCACATATCGGACCACAACAAAAGTGTCCCTAGAAAAGTGGCCCAAAGTAGCTTTCTCAAGTAGCTTTCTAAAGTAATGTCTCATCCCAAATTCTCATTTACCCTCTTAATGGATCATAGACCAGTACACCCTAAGATTAATGAAACAACCGGTTTCTACGTGGTCGTGCACTGGCCATATGAAAGATAGTTTTTCGCTCAAAAAAAAGGAATGAGCTGCGACAAGCGAGATCGAGTCGGAGACATTGGCCAATTGGAGCGCGCACTCTTTCGGTGTGCGCACGCACACACCTTTAGCGATTTTCGCTCTCCACCTAAACCTCACCCATTAACCATGTCCGCCGTTGCCAAGACCAGCGCCACCAAGTTAAACTGGGCCCAGGTGATCAAGTCCTTGGGTTTAACCGGATCCACTGCTTCTTCGTTGACTGCCTTCAAGAAGAGAAACGATGAGGCCAAGAAGGAGCACCAGGCCTTGTCCAGCCAAACGGCCGAGGTGGACTTTGCCCACTACAAGAGCGTGTTGAACAACCAGAAGGTGATTGAGGAGATCCAAAAGGCCGTGGCTGAATTTAAGCCCGTGTCGTATGACGTGTCCAAGACCATCAAGACCGTGGACATCTTTGAGCAAAAGGCCGTGGAGAACGCCAAGTTGACCGAGAAGTCTGTGTTGCAGGAGATTGAGCAATTGAACGCCACCTTGAAGGACATCGAGAACGCCAGACCATTTGACCAATTGACCGTTGACGACGTGGCCAAGGCCAGACCGGACTTGGACGAGAAGGTCACCTACATGGTGCAAAACGGCAAGTGGGAGGTTCCTGGCTACAAGGAGAAGTTCGGCGACTTGACTGTTATGTAGGATTATGTTAGACATCATATACGAAACAAAGGACCATCGTAGACCAGCACTATCAAGAAGTATTGATGGCTTGCTTCCGGAAGAATGCCACCTGTGCACCTTTAAAGAGTTCGTGTGGTGTGAAGGTGGCCTGCGAAAGCTCCTGTGGATGAAGGTCCATGGAGTTCGAGTTGAAGCCCCGCTCAAACGCTACACTCCACATGGTCACTATCACGTTGCATGCATAACGCTTCATCATCTGGCCAATGAGCTTGTTGACTTCCTTGTACAAGTCACGTGCGCCGGCCTGTTTCTGGTGCCAGTAAAAGGCCGACATGTTCTCGATCACGAGCGTATTGAGGTTGTACCCGACCAATCGGCTCTTGTTATCGAGAATATCTTGGAGACTGCCCAAAAGGGCCTGGGACGTACTGCAGTTGGTGAACACCATCGAGTCACGTGCGCCTTCTGCTGTGGACCTTTCTGCTGTGTACCTCTCCATGCTATTCAGACCGCACTCCATAACAATCAAACACGGGTCTGCACCAGTGTCGATTTCTTGTTTTGAGCCTTCTTCTTCTTTTGAGCCTTCTTCTTCTTGACTCCCGGAGAAATCACTTTGTTGTAGTTCTTGGTAAAACTGCATCTTTTCCCTGATGTTCTGGAACACGAACACGGCATACTGGTTCTGGAGGTGCACCAGCAGGCCATGCCGGAACAGGAGACTCGACTTGGGAATCTCAAAGAGCTATTGTTAGAGCAACCAACCAAACAAATTCAACATGTACTTCACATACCTCCGAGAAAGAAAAACATTCCATGGGGAAGATGAAGAAAAGGAGCGCACCATGAGAGAGCGCCGCTATGTGCACTCCCCGCCTGCCATATCATATGAGTTGGTAAAGAAAATGGTACCGTTGGGCTCGTGGTCGAAGTTGAAGTCGAGTCCGCTGATCACCATCTTATTGATGCGGAGATTGGTGAAGCCATCGTTTTCGTAGCTCACCCGGTTGATATCTGCATCCTCAGCATCTCCACGATTCAAGTTGATCATTCTCCGGATCAAGTCGTCGAGAAAATGGGAAATGACTATGGGGTAATTGGGCAAGAAGGATTCCCGACGAAGGAAGCGGCAGTCGTTTTCCTGGTCTTCAGCGTCGAAAAACGGCTCCTCTGCAGTATCGTCTTCCATCTCTGCTATATCGTAGGTTTTCACAGGCAAACATTGGAACGGAAGCAGGATTTTGTTGGAGTGGAAGTCCCAGCCCACATTCTTCATGGGCATTTGAAGAAGAAAAAGATCCCCCAAGTTTCTATCGTTCATAATGCGTCCACTCAACACCTCTCCTATGGTGCGCACCATCTGGACCGTTTGCATGTCTTTGAAAACACGTTTTTCGGGATTGTAGTAACGGTGGTAGAGCAAGTACTCGTCGAGTTTGTCGAGGATCTTGCTGCAGTAGGAGCACTGACACCCGTTCCAGAGAAACGTGTTCATGGCCTGTTCATAGCATGCCAAGACAGACACAAATTGGGGGAGCACCAAATTGACTATGTGGTTTTTAATTTGGCTAAGAATCTTGGGGAGCACTATGGTGTAGAGCTTCACTTTGCGGAGGTAGTTTCCCTCGTAGCCATCGTCGATGATACCGTCAGCAGGGACATTATGGCGGATGCTCAAGTAGAAGAGAGCAGGACAAGTTTGTACCACGGACTTGATGAAGTCAAACGCAACAAGATCCCATTGCTCCGAGTACTTGTGGGAGGGATGGGCTGTTTCAACGAGCGAAAGACGCTTTAACTTCAGGAACTGAAGACTACCCAAAACAGAAGTCATGCACAGCATATTGCACAGGCTGTCCACACAGCCCATGGAGACCTGGAAGTTTTGCAAGGTGTCCCAGGCCAAAAAAGGCACTGGGCCAAGTTGGTGAGTCACCACCATATTGAATGTCCTAAGTTTCTTCATGACAAACGGTTTTTCCTGATAAAGCCTCAAGAGGTAGGCCAAGAAGCGAGAGTATACTTCCGGGTCATCCCTTATTTTCAATGAGTGGAGATTCTCGAAAATCGGCACCATTGCCACGTCCACCGGGGAGTCGAGCGGGAAATCAGCCACCACAAGCTCTTGCAAGGGAGTTTTCGACCCCGGCAAAGAAGCAAGCGGCAAAAACGTATCCACCACCACGGATTTCAACGGAAACCTCATGCACAAGGCTTGTAGTGACCGCCGTAGGCGATCATCGGAAATGTACACCTTTTCGACTGCATTTTGGGTCTGGAGGAGGGTTTTGAACAAGGCATCGAGTTCCACACGCACGGTATCGTCCAAAGCGCCTAGAACCTGGATCTCCTGAATATAACCTCCAAGCAGTGGATTCACAGCAAGCGAGTGGGTGAGGGTCTTGAGTTTTGCAGCCACCAACCGGCAATGGGCCTCTTTCCGGAACGATACATCCCGAAAACCACATATGGTCGACAGCGACAGCTCCAAAGAATCGAGTCTCAGGCGGGCGGAAATGGGGTCAGTGTTGCGCAACACGCTGGCCTCTTGCACATTGATCCGGCAGTACAACTGTTTCAAGCACGGCTCGTAGAAGACAAAGTTGGTGAGGGCAAGGTTGAGAAGCAGGTGCTGGGGTAGGAAGCGCACGATGCAGGACACCACGGCGGGCGGAAGGTCCACGAGAGAAGGCATGGAGGGTGGTGCTGGAGAAGAAGAGGGTGTGGCCAGGCCTGAGCACTTTTTGGGTCCATGCATTTTGGGCCCATGCATTTTTGGGCCGACTGGTGAGATCGGGGTCTGTACGCACTCCACGCACCGGCCCATCTATTCGCATCCCGCACCCCGGAACTCGCACCCAGATCCCTCGTACCCAGATCCCTCGTACCCAGATCCTCTCGGATCCACACCAGCCCTCGGATCCACACCAGCCCTCGGATCCACACCAGCCCTCGGATCCACACCAGCCCTCGGATCTACACTAACCCTCGGATCCACACTAAACCCTCGGATCTACACTAACCCTCGGATCTACACTAAACCCTCGGAACTCGCACACCCACCGTTGTCCCGTTGTCCCGTTGCAAAGAAGATATAATTATGATTAAGTATTTTTATTCTAGAGTAGAATGAGTATTGAGTATTTGTGGGTTTAGCATAAGGGAAATGTCTTGTGTGTGAAAGGAATCAGTGGACCTTTCAATGAGTCTGCACTGACACTCTCACAGTCAGTCGCTTTAAAACTAGCCACTTTATGAGTTGTGCACGACCACTACAGAATTGGGTTCTTTCCACTAATCCCCACTACCCCCCCTATTTAACAAATTTAATCTTGTGAGTTCAAAAAATAGATACAAACTATGTTAAAGATAAAATGATAGATATAGTAATATAGAGATATAAATAGTAATATAGAGATATAAGTAGATAGTAATAATAGAGATTATAGAGTATAGGTTCGGAAGAGGATCTGCAGCCGTTCACGTCCGTTAGTAAGCAAAATCCTCTCTTCAAACCCCGGAATGGGTTCATTAGTTCGGCAGAGTCCTGCATACAGTAGACACCAAAGTATACAGCATCCAGGCACAGAAGACTATATTATATATAGTAGGAATATATATAGTAGGAATATATATAGTAGGTAAATTATATAAATAAGTAGGGTATAAAAAATGACATTACAGTTAATCCAGAACATTGCCTGAGTTGGCGAACTTAAGGAGATGATAAGTCAGTTCAGAGATCCAACCAACCAACCAACAATCATACCTAGTCTTATGGAGCCAATTCATTTGAGTCGCAGAATCTCCTGGTGGTGGAAACACTTCAGATTTTCCAGGAGGGAACACATCCACGTACAACCATGTCGTGAGATTGATATTGATACCATTGGACCCAAAGATTGTCTTCGCCGTTTGGGAGTATAAACGAGCAGCATATCGCTGTACTGCTTCGCCTAGGTATAATATACCAATGATCCAAAGTGTATTTTTTTCTTGAATGCCGGTGGACTTTGATGTTTTCCATAGATCAATGGGTCGTTTGCCTTGTGTCTTATCAAATATGAATCCATTTTTCTAAAGATGATCTTTGGAGACTTAATTCTTGGTCTGGTACAACTGTCTTCTTGATCTTCTTGGCCTTGTCTGGACAGACCTTTGCTTGGCGACAACGGGAATACCTGGCTATTACTGGAAAATGAGAAAAATCCATAAACACAGAGATAGAAATGGAGAAAGAGAAAGAGAAAGAGAGAAAGAGAAAGAGAAAGAGAAAGAGAAAGAGAAAGAGAAAGAGAAAGAGAAAGAGAGAAAGATGCTAGAAAGTTTATATCAATGCCCATCAATCAGGCTTATGGCGGAGTCGAGACAAGATGTGATATTTATATATGGTTCGGGAGCTTCATTTTGAGTCGTCTTTCTATTAAACAGTCTTCTATTAACAGTCTTCTATAAACAGTCTTATAAACAGTCTTATAAACAGTCTTATAAACAGTCTTCTATTAACAGTCTTCTATTGAAAAAGAATTAGATAATAAGAATAAATGGGAAGTATTTATCTACTTTTTCCAGTCTTTGAGCTTTATTACGGGACGTTTAAGGCAAGATGAATCTTCATGGAGAAATTGGATGAGAAATTCATTAGGTTATTATATCTATACATTATTATATGTTGAACTTTAACCTCTGTTAAAGTTCATTAGCTGGAACTCTTACGATATTGGTTTCTAACACTCTCGTCAGCGTGGCACTTCGTTGCCACGTCAGTTATATGTATTCTGGTCAGTCTGTAAACTAATACTAGGAAATGGCTATTTCCTCTCCTTAACTGAGCTGACTCGTTACCCGTAAAACCCTCTGAGCGGGACCTCCTTCTTATATGTTCGCGCTGTTGCCCATCGGGGCCACACCATCCGGTGGCACCCGATGGCTCCTGCATGTAGAAGACCAAGACCTGTTTTATCTGGACATGCTTATATGCAGACACGTGAGTATGCAGTACATCTCCGATGTACTGGGTCCTCACATTCAACATTATATACTATACATTATATTCTATCATAAATATATCTTATTAGTATTCATAACCCTGTGTTAATAGGTATCTAGAACTATACTTCTTTTTATCTTGATGCTTAATTGACCATTTTCATGAACCTCACCGATAACATATTATATATAAATATAGAACTGTCATTTCTATAAATACATGACTATTATTAGCAAAATCATGGTTATAAATTCTTCATCCCCATCCCATTAACAGTATAGCTATACGATTCATATGAAGGAAATGTAAACCTGTTAATGTATAAAATGTTGAACCATATACTCCATCAGATATAGGAAATGAAGAAAACATGAATTCTAGAATTTGGAATATAACAAATATAACGATTCATAAAGCGGAATTGGCCGAGAAATTGACCAATCTTTTTTGGGAATAAAACCTATTTTTCTTGATCACTACTCTATAAACCAAGCCTTTGGTGAACCAGAAACTGAACCCAACCCTAGGAACTGCATATAAAATATATCTCTATAAATTGTATTGAATCTTATTAAAGAACGTTGATGGGAAATTTGCATTAAACTTATAAATTCAAAAGGATTTGTTCCCAGTCCAAATTTTTAATGGCTTTGGGAATGATTTGGTGCCATACCCGGGGGCCTGGTTCAATCCATATAAAGGGTTCTTGAGCCTGAGAACCAAGTGGTCTTTTCCTAGTTGAACATATTCCTCCCACTGTCTCGTATAAATTTCTTCCTCTAAATTAGAGGTGGTAGCTTAAGTCACATTTTTGCTAGCGATAGTTCTTCGGAACTAAAGCAGTAGTTCTAAATCCTGTCAGTTATTGGAGTGATTCTAGGACAATAG
Organism: Metschnikowia hawaiiensis; assembly: GCA_002370325.1. NCBI lineage: Eukaryota > Fungi > Ascomycota > Pichiomycetes > Serinales > Metschnikowiaceae > Metschnikowia > Metschnikowia hawaiiensis. The sequence goes on from NLAM01001052.1 coordinate 156,554, forward strand.
CTGGCGTGGTCCTGGGTTGTTGGAGCATGAAAAAGCGTGTAGATTCCGTTTCTAGTCTTGAAAACCCAAGACGAAACTGCTGTACTCGAACTGTACTTGAACTGTACTTGACTGCTACTAGAGAAATCACCATAGAAATCCAGGTATTAAGCATTGAGTGGAATCTGTATACTATAGGTACTACGGATAGAGCTCTAGATCTGGGAGAAAGTTCCGTTCAAAAATGCAGTCGGGTCATCCATTTGTCTGATTTTAATTCCTATTTGACTGCAATGGCCAAGACCATTTTCGACTTCTTGCACCTTCTTAATCATCGAAAACAGAAATGGGATCAAGTGTAAAAGGATCAAGTGTAAAAAAAGAATTAGAATGTGTAAAGAAAGAATTAGAATGTGTAAAAAAAGAATTAGAATGTGTAAAAAAAGAAGCTAAGTTAGTTAATTGATCTTTAAAGATATTTCTATGGATGAAATTGGAATAGAGTGATATTTATCTTAACTCATAATGCACTAACTTGATTTGAACTATTTTAGTAAAGACATGGACTTTTTATTTTAAGTAACTGATTCCGAGGCAAGGTTAAAACCTATTATAGAAAAAAAAATGGAGATGTGGGGCAAAAGGTATGAGTTAAGATTACATAGATTAATAAAGCGAGCAGCACGACGGGCCCCTAGATGCAGGAACCACACATTACAATACATAAAGTTTCAAATAACAATCAGTAGCACTATTCTCTAAATCCACACACCAACAAGTCCAGATCGGACGTTCATTTGAGACAATTATGGAGACAATTATTGGAGACAATATTGGAATTAAGTATTGGAATTAATTATTGGGATCAAGTATTGGAATAAGATCGTATATGAGCTCGTCACGTGAGCAATTGGCAGAGACATATAAACAGACACCTCTAAACAGACAACAGACGAAAACGGATAAACAGACGAGTCAAAAAAGAGAATCATTGTTTCAGGTTTGTTTCAGGGCTGTTTCAGGTGTTCAGGTGTTCAGGTGTTCCGGTGTTCCGGTGTTCAGGCGTTCAGAATCCTGGATGTGGAGTCATGCCGTACAGTTTGTATTCTTAGACCAGGCACTCCACCGGATCTCATTCCGCATACCGTTCTCCATTTGTCCAGGAAACCATTCTGTCCACTTCTGTCCAATTCTGTCCACTTCTGTCCACTTCTGTCCATTCTCACCCACTCTCTTCTCATTTCCTGTCTCATTCTCATTCTCATTCTCATTCCGATTCCCATTCTCATTCCAATTCTCATTCCCATTTCGTCATTCCTGTCCCTGACAGACTCCGCTAACAAAAATTGGATGTAACATCCCAAACTCCAAACTTCCAAACTCCAAGCTTCCAAACTACAAGATCCCCGTGATTAATGCATTCAATTATATACTGGCCGCTTACTCGTCCTTGATTCCAGCAATGGCTCTGCCGGTGTAGTACAAGCTTGCGGCGGTGGTGAAGGTGAAGAGGGCGTAGAAGGGGTACACCATGAGCTTGGCGCGGGGGCCTCTCATCCACAACTCCTTGTTGGAATTCTGGTACAACTTCTGCAACTTGATGATTCTTTGTGGGTCCATGGCGGCGGTGGGAGTGGTGGTGGGAGTGGTGGAGGAGGAGGGCCTTTTTTCTCATCCAATGAAAAGACTCTCGTTTGTTTGGGCCGCGCACGCTCAACCTCACGCCACATGACTCCACTCACCACCATACAATTATGACCTACCATACTATGACTGATATACTACCAATTTATGACTGTACTAACTACCAATTTTATGACTGATATACTACCATACTATGACTGTACTAATACCATACTATTACTGACCGGTCATACAGTACTGTGAATGTAGTGTATACTTCTGAAGTCTTAACGGTCCTCAGGATTTATACATTTGACGTGGTACTTTATTTGACTTGGTACTTGGGTCAGTTTTAGAGTCGAAAAAGTGTCGATGCTGAGTATACTCAGCACTCTATGCCGGAATACCTGGATATCAGAATAGATAAGCCTCGTAGACTTGGACTAAGCCTCGAAGACTTGGACTGGGCCTCGTAGACGTGATGCTGTTGGAGTAATGGACCGATCGCCCAATGGGGTCGTTACTGGAACCTCTGGCTCCTCCCACTCGACTGTATGATCCCAGAAACAAATTGTCTATTGTCTTTAGACATTGTTTGGAGACTATGACTCGTCGTCCAGGCTAATCACATTGATGGTGCGCCGCCGTCTTCGGTCAGTATAGGATTGTTCCAAGTCGCGTTGGTGCTCGTGGTTCAACTCGTTCTGGAGCGTGTTGGACAATTGAAGTCTTCGTATGCCGGACTCCGGGGAACGTGCTTCGTGCACCTCGTCATTGTCGGAAAGCCCATTCCACGGGCTCTCGTCATGCATGGACCAGCCTTCGTCATCGTCGTCGTCATCGTAGTCGTCTGCATATAGACACTGCAACCTCTCATTTTCTTCCGCTTCTTCATCCTCCGTGACACGGTTCAATTCCCACTCCTCATCCGGGTCGTGCACGTATCCATACGACTCCACCCACTCTCGCTGGGTCCTCTGTCCGGGCGTCTCTTCGTGCAATTCTCCGTCGTCCACAAAACTGTCTGCACTATCGTAGGCATCCACATCTTGCCCTGTAATGCCCTGCATATACGCCTCGTCTTCGTCCTCGTTGTAGGCGTCTCCATCCTCGGAATCGTAGTACAGGTCGCTCCGAGGGTGCCGGAACAGAACCCCACAATTAAGACACACGGACCCGTGTGCTTCCCAGTGGCAATTGCCGCATCGGGGCACTCCATCGGACATGTCCACCAACGTCGGGGCCGACGTGAAGGCTTGTCCAAATAAGGCTTTGGACAGGCTGGCGGTCTCGTAGTCCGAGATGAGCTGGTTCCTGCTATCTTTCAAGAGGGCCCTATGCTTGCTATCCTCCAAAGTGTCTATGATCAAGTCCGTGATAGACTTGACGGTCTGCCTCAACAGAATATTAAGCACGGGCGCCTCGTCCATGTCCTTCCTGCAGGTGGGGCAGTTGACCTTGGTTTCAAACCATGCATCAAGGCATCCGTAGCAGAACGAATGGCCACACGACGCCAAGAACGGCACGTGCATCACCTCAGAGCAAATCAGACACTCCAAGTTCGACACAAGTTTGACGAGGAGTTCATCCTTGAGCTGCGTATCGATGTTGTGCCACACTCGCCTATCATCATACGAAACAGGCATGCCAAAAAGTCAACGACAAAGGAAGGATTGAATGTCAGTAGATCACTGAAGATATATGAAGCAGTACTGACAGTATGAAGCACCCAAGATAGTATGGAGCACTGAAGATATATGAAGTACTCAAGGTAGTATGAAGGAGTCCTGACAGTATGGAGAAGCACTGACAGTATGGAGGAGTACTGAAGATGGCTCTGGGGATCAGAATGGAAGCACTGGAAGCACTGGATCTGAGGATCTGAGGATATGAGGATATGAGGATATGAGGATATGAGGATCAATAAGAGTCTGTCCACAGTAGAGCCGGTGTCGAATCAAGGGTAAGTATTAGGGTGGGGCGGCACTTGATGGTAGTTGGAGTGGAGTGGAGTGGAGTGGAGTGGAGTGGAGTGGAGTGGAGTGGAGTGGAGTGGAGTGGAATGAGACAAGTGGAGTGGAAGGAGGTGCGCGTGGTGGGTGCAGGAATACAATGACTTCCTTCCCATGGACATAGCTTGGGTTTCTGGAGCCAAAAAATCCTTCAGGAAAAAAGCCTTTAGGGAAAAAAAGGGTGGAGTTTTTGATGTGATTGGTCACCAATCGAAAGTCAGGTTGTTTTTTTTTTGGTTCGAAAACATGGACATTTGGGTTGTTCACTTGGGTTATTCACTTGGGTTTTTCACTTGGGTGGTATTCTCAAACCTACCTAAAGTACCTGAAACACCTGAAACAAATCTGAAACACACCTGAAACACACCTGAAACACCTTTAGCTAGTCGACGATTGGATCTCTAAAGTTGCTTAAAAACGGATATGGCTTTTTCCAGTTCCTGGCTTATGGCCTTTTGGTTTCGCGTAGCACTTTCCAAATCTGCATGGAGTTTTTCTGTAGTTTGGCGGACCATTTCAAGGGTGGCTCGGAGTTTTTGGAGACTGGCCACTTCGGCCTTGTTTTGTTCCTGCAGGGTTAGAAATGTTTGGCTTCTAAATACACTCCTGAAACATACCTCGGACATTTGGTGCTGGATGGGCTTGGTTATTTATTGACATGAGTGTTTGGAGACGACCGGGGACTCCATGTCGAAACGCGCGTTATATGCAGGCACACCCAATATACCCACATTTATTATTCACGAGTGATTTTTCCAAACGTAGTGTGTTACCAAATAACCGTGTCTTCTCTCATGTTATGCTTGCATTGTTTTGTTTCTTAGATTTGGTGTTGATTGCTGGAAAATTTGTTAAAGTAGAGGACCCTCGGAACTGTCACGTGACACGGATATACTAAAGGTATTAATACGTGTACACTGCAGATTTCATGTTCCCTTGAAGATATAAAATTTAAAAAACCATATAGAACCGATGTAGATTTGAAAACCAGGGAAAATGGTTTTTGGTGGCAGGATGAAACGGCCCAAGTCAATAGGTCGGAACTGGATATAAGGCCCGGAACTGGATATAAGGCCCGGAACTGGGGCCCCGGAAGTGGCAGTTCCGGCCCACGCATCACTTCTCCACGCAACGCTTACCCCTAGGCCCCGAAAGCCATTATTGACTACAGTCCCAAGCTACTATAGTTTTTAAGAAGGCTTTCTGGCCAATTTTAATAAAGTCGTGCGATACTCATAAAAGCGCAAGTGTAAAAAATCCAAAAAAACCCGTGCATCGCCGCGCCCTACTCAAGCCACCTTCCTTTCACACTTTACTCCGCAACCCCATGAGCACCGAGTCCAACACAAGCACAGACTACTACTCCGTGAGCTCCGGGTCCAAGCGGAGAAAGTTATCCAATGATTCAAGTGGCTCAAAATCGGCGCTTCCAGACGCCTGCATCGAGTCCGTCCCCAAGGTCTTTTCCCTGCCACTGGAGGACCCTCACTCCACATCCTCCTTGGCTGCCACAGCTAAGGAAGAAGGATTGAATGGAACAGGGGAAAAGGGTGGTGTTTCAAAAGAGAATGGGACTGTTTCAGAAGAGAATGGGACTGTTTCAGGTGAAAGTGGTGAAACAGATGTCCATGTTACGGAAGGAGGGAACAAGCCAGCAGAACAGACCCATTCCTCGAGCAGTGCAGAGGCCGACAAGACCAAGACCGAAACCAAGAAAGTGGAAGGCGATTCGGAATTACAGCCACCACCAAAAACGGAAGCCAATGCAGAACTGAAGGAGTCTACGCAACCAGCATCCTCCAAACCCGTTTTTGGTGCTGCCAGTGCGTTTGGAAGTGCTTCTTTATTCGAGAAAATGAAGAACAGAGTCAATGTGTTCGATACGCCTGCTGCCAAAGAGAGTGGCGCCGAGAAAAGCAGCCAGGATGGTGCTGAAAACAACGGGCTGTTGCTGTTCACATCCCAATCTGCCACCAGTGCACCAGCAGAAGTGGGGTCATCGACGACATCGTCGTTTGGCAGTTTTGGCGGGTCGTTTGGAGCCAACTCTGTTTTTTCCAATGCTCTTCAGAAAGCACTGCAAAAGAAATCGTTTCTTGACGAGCCGGAGGCAGAAGCAAAGCCCTCGGACTCGCCCAGTGCTCCAGCCACGCAGGAATACAAGCAGGTGGACTTGAAGGAGACCGTGGTCAGCACGGGAGAAGAAAACGAGGTTTCCGTGTTCAACGCCAACACCAAGTTGTTTGAGTTACAGTTTTCCAAGCTCGCCGAGGGCTGGAAGGAACGCGGCGTGGGTCCTCTACATTTGAACAAAGCTTTAAGCGGAAAGGCCCAGGCACGGCTTGTGATGAGATCCAAAGGTTTATTGCGGGTGATTTTGAACTTTGGAGTCAGCCCATCCACCGAGTTTTTTAAGGGCTTGGAGGCCAGTTTATCTCCCGGCAAGTTCTTACGCATGAACGCGATTCTGGACGGCGAGCCCGTGCAATACTTGCTCAAATTCGGCAACGAGGAGTTGCGGAACGAGCTCTTTGATAAGGTGGAGCAGTTGAAGGCCGAGCTTAAGGCCAAAGGAGAGGAGTCTACAGCTGAAAGCTCTAAAGAAAAGGCGGAACCCAAATCGACCGAGGAGAAGGTATCGGGCTCTCAAGCCAAAGCAGAAACGGGGTTCCGTTTTATTGATACAGACACTTCGCCAGACTCCCACGACAACAAGAGCCATGCATGAGATGGAACAGACGGTAAGGGCAGAAAGAGTTGTCGAGAAAGAAGAAGTGCTTTTCTCTATAGACCTGGGGTTGGCACGTTTGCCTATGTATTTTATGATTGTCTATAATGTCATTTTAATTGTCCACGCAGTACCAATAATAATCTAAGATCTGTCCCAATGGAATGGCCGATATTAATAGTATGACCTTCTTTTTTTTTGGAAATGGATCACTCTGCAGTCTTGATGAATGCTATGCTGCATATAGTGGAGCCCTTGGCCCCCCCAAACTGAAACGAAGGGTATTGGATGCGTTGCCATACCTTCAAGCCATTGGAGTTGTTTTCCGTCACCACGGAAACGAGCTCCTCTTCGGTGAAATTGCATGAGGTGATGATCAAAAGCGAGTGCTCATGCATGATTTTTTGCACTTGGCCCGGGTACACCTGAGAGCCGATTTTGGAGCCGAAGCCGGGCACAGGGTCGTTGTTCAAGGCAATGGCGTCGAGCGTGCCCTTATCAAAAAGAACGTCGAATTTCCCCCTGTTTTCCGTCAAGTAGTCACACGAGTGGCTCAAGAAGTCCACGGTCTCAAACGTGAACTTCTGCGCTGGGTATTTCGTGGTGGCGATTTGGGAGGCAAACTCCACGGATTCAGGCGAGTAGTCTATGCCGTGGTACTCCAAAGCCGCATCAGGGGCCTCCTCCAAAAGCGACTCGTAGAGCTCAAAGAGGAAATGGCCGTTTCCAGTGCCCAAATCCACCACCCGGCACGTGGCGTACCTGGGGTCTTCCTGCACCAAGTCCGTATAGAAGTCGACCACTTTCTGCTCCGCATTGGAGTCGTCGAACCAGCACTCGCCCGTATCGTCCTGGTTGGCCTGGAAGTTCTCAATCTCCCGTTTGTAGAAGTCGTTCCAGCTATGGTTAGTACTGAGAGCCTGGGGAGGGGGGGAGGGGGTACGTGTCAGACATACTATTGGCGAGACCCCAATTTGGAGTCATTCAATCTGATCTCCTCACTCATTTCGTCAGGTGTATGAGTAGAGAGGAGTGGAGTGGAGCAGAGTGGAGTGGAGCATGGTGGAGAAGTGCGGAGATGAGATCAAGACAAGTGCGAAGGTTCATATTAACTAGCGACCGGATGAGCATCGCACGACCGGGATTAAACCAGCCACCGATTGTAAAAGAGACGTCCTATGCCCCAGCAGTATTTAAATAGGATTTAATAGGATTTAATAGTGTTTTAATAGTGTTTTAATAGTGTTTCATTGGTGTTTCATTGGTGTTTCATTGATGTTTCATTTCCGATTTGGTGGTTCGTGGTGCAGGATTCCAGTGCTTCACGTAGTGTTTCTTGTCTTGGTGGCCCGCACTGATTCCATAATCTCGTCAGTGCGAATACTACTACCCCACGTATGAGCGACGACGGGCAGACCACGGTGACTGCGTCGGCCATTTCGTATAAAAAACGGGCCAAGGTGCAGGACCTGCCTTTTCCAAGCAACGGTTCGCCCAAACCAGACGAACCGGTCTCCGTGAATTCGCCTCCCTCCACCCCCGGAACTCCCAGTTTATCCGTCCCCGGTACTCCCAATTTATCCGTGCCTGGACACGCCACACGGAAGATTCTGTCCCGGCGAAAAGCCCTCCAGGATTATTACAAGTTACAGGCCCAAGGCGAGGCAGGAGACATTAAAGGTATAGAGGATGGCGGGGAGGAGAATGGTGGGGAGGATGCAGGATTGGGCATTCTGGAGAGGGAAGTTCCCGAGGATTTGGCCAAGGCTTTGGCCAATGAAACCACGTTTCGTGATAGTTTCAAGACCTCGAGTCTCCAGGCGCTTCTCCGGGCTCGCAACCATGCCAACGGCAGGCTCAACCACCATGACCTGGAGAAAAAGTCCATCATCTACGATAACTACCTGGACTTGATCAAGCTCAACGATGTGCTCAACGATATCAACCAGGACAAGCGTCCTGCAGATATTTTTGGCCCGGCCTCGGCCAGTGTCACCAATCAGGATGTGGATAAGTACTTGAATGATCTCGCTGGGTTTTTGGAGTCGCAGGCCACGGTGTTCAACCAGGACTTTGGCTCGGTGGTGGACGCTCTATGCGAGGATACGGATGGGGCGGAATCCATAGCCAGTGTGAAGGCTCTTAGAGGTTGAAATTTTGGTTTGGCCAGACGAGAGGGGTACAGATGGTAAAAGTGTCCAAAAGTGTCCAAAAGTGTCTGGAGTGTCTGGAGTGTCTGGAGTGTCTGGAGTGTCTGGAGTGTCTGGAGTGTCTGGAGTGTCTGGAGTGTCCAGAGTGTCCAGAGTGTCCAGAGTGTTTCAGGCCTAAGTGCATTTCCATGGTCAGATCATTTGCGCTGAAGAAGGTTTTATTACCTCAGTTTGCTTGAAGTGAGACCATAGTGTTGATTGACAGATTGACACGTGGACAGAATACGCTCCTTAAAATACTGCTGAACGATACACACTGTTTAATCGAAACAGGAAGAAGTGATTATTTCATGGCTCTCGAAATGCAAAAGATCTTGACAGCTTTATAGCGAAGCAGCGAGACAATGAAGCAGCGAGACGTGAAGCAGGACTTTATCAATGAATGGACTCAAACATCAGAAGTGTCTAGTGTCCAGATTGGTCAAGAATAGGCTATTTTTTGATGCCTTGATGATACTGAATAGTCTTTTGGGACAGAGGTCTAGTCTGAAAAGACCCAAAAAGGCAATTGAAGCTGTTCTTAATTTTAGACCAGCTTGTACCGACAATGGCCCTCATCAACCGATAAGAAACCCAAGGCTACTCCATGATTATACTGTTTCCAAGAGACGGAAAAAAACCAAGAGAATCTTGGATTTTTGAAACTCCTGGATTTCTGAATCTCTGGGGTCTTGAGAATGATTGAGATAATGGAGCATCTTACTTTCCTATTAAATGAGCCAATAGGTTTCGATCTCAATCAACCCCGAAAAGACACGCCAAGATCCAATGGCCAGAATCGGGGTTATTTTATGTCACGTGCTAAACTAGACATGCTTATTCCTAAAATATGAACTTTTTTCATTGAGTTTCTTGGGAATTGGAAATGATTCATAATCAAGGGTCTTGAAGAGTCATGACCATTTGTTGAATTTTACAGTTGTTAAATATTTCATTTGTTGAATTTTACATTTGTTGAATTTTACATTTGTTGATTTTTACATTTATTGAAATCACATCATTGATTTACATGAAATTCAATGACTATTTCTTTATAGTTGGTCTAAGAAAGCCCGAGACCAGGTGCAGGACCGTCCATATATCGAGGAAAATTTCCAGAAGAATTTAATGCTGTTTCAGGCTGGACTGTATAATGGCCGTTTCATGCTGGACTGTATATTGGCCGTTTTAGGCTGGTAATTAATTTGAATTTTTGTAGTTCTCAAAACAATACATAATTTATATGACGAAGATGTGAGGTTGGTTTGGCGAGGCCTGGAAATGGCTGCGAAACACCCGTGCACCACGCTTCCCCAGGGACAAAAAAGCCTAACCACCAAGGGCCCCAAATGGGTGATTTTTCTTGCCGAAAAAAAAGGGTCCTACCAAAAAAGGCAACCCGAGCTCATTTCTGGTCTTGGAACCCCCATTTTTTGGTCCTGTCTATAAAGATCCCTGTGTTTCAGTTTCCACAAGGCTTTCGCTGAGCCGTACTTTGCAGGACCACGCGCACGCGTCCCACATCAGACAGTCAAAAGACACATCCAGGCCAAGACAAGACCCACCGAGGTTCAGCATTGGTACCATACAGGACACGGCAAGCCGTTTCATATTTGAAACAAACACAAACGCAGCATAAACAAACACAAACGCAAACGCAAACGCAAACACAAACGCAAACGCAAATATATATAAAGACCCCCCATATCCCCAGGCATGGCAGAGATCGCGGAGGAGACCCTGGGCCCTATTACCAAGGAAGCCCAAGACAATTACAGGGTGTTCAAGAAAAACACCCCCTTTCTTTACGACTATGTGTCTACGCACACCCTTTTATGGCCGTCTCTAACGGTGCAGTTTCTTCCCGATATGGAGGCCGGGCTGGAGGCCGGGCTGGACAGTGCACAGGAAGCTTCTCCAACGGCGCTTGGAGCCGAGGCGTCCACACAACTCGCCTACCAACGGCTTCTCTTGGGCACCTTCACGCTTGGCCAATCAGTGGACGTGATCCATATCCAGCAACTAGCCTACTACCGCAACTTGAACCGATGCATCAATACGGAGACGTGGCGCTATGTGCCGGAAAAACAGGAGTTTGAGCTTCCCGCCGTGGGGAAAACCCCGCTTCGGCTGCTACAATCCATCAACCACCATGGCGACGTCAACCGGTTACGGTACATGCCGCAGAATGCGGACGTGGTGGCCAGTTCCAATAACGTGGGCCATTTGCTGGTGTATAACCGCACCAAGCACTCCACCATCAAGAAAATCGGGCAGGAGTTGGATATAAACGAGCCGCAGCTCCGGTTGGGCGGCTCGGCGGATGAAACGGATATCTTTGCCTTTGATTGGTGTCGAACCAGCGAGGGCCGCATTGCGTCTGCATCCATGGATGGTCAGATGTGTGTTTATGATATCCGGCGAGATTACGAGAAACGAAACGAGAACCGGATCTTGCCGTTTTGGGAGCTGCGGACTGACGTGGGCATCAATGACTTGGAATGGGTTCCTGTGCACGACTCGGTGTTTCTTACTGCCGATGATCTGGGCGTGCTTTCAGTGTATGATATCAGAACAGGAACCACGGCGCAAAAGAAGACCCAAACAAGCAATCCGATGAGCGGTGGAAGTATTCCGCTTAATAGTGTTGGCTTGAATGCAAACTCCGAGTTTGCTCTAGCTACCGGCGACTCCGAGGGCTCCATAGCCGTATGGGATCTCCGGGCCTTGCTGCAGAGTGCACACACGTTCAGTGCCCATGCAGACTCCATCACGCAAGTGAAGTGGCACCCGAAATACGCCAGTGTGCTTGGGTCGTCCTCCACCGACCATAAGGTGAACCTCCACGACGTCTCGCATGTGCAGGACTCCCTTTTGTTCAGCCACAGCGGGCATATGCTTGGAGTCAACGACTTTGACTGGTCATTGCATGAGGAGTTTATGGTGGCCAGTGTGGCCGACGACAATACGCTCCATGTGTGGCGGCCGGCCGCAGCCATGCTCAAGAAGTTCCAGTCCCGGTGAAAATAGTCATTGAGAGAAGGGAAGAGGGGAGGAAGTGAAAGTGAAAGAAGAGAAGAAAAAGAAGAAGAAAAAGAAGAAGAGAAAAGGAAAGAAAAAGGAAGAGAAAGAAGAGAAGAGAAAGAAGAGGAAGAGAAAAGAAGAGAAGAGAAAGAAGAGAAGAGAGAAAAGGGAAGAGGAAAAGGAAAAAGAGAAAAAGAAGAAGAGAAAAGGAAGAAGAAGAGAAAAGAAGAGAAAAAGAAGAAAAGAAAAAGAAGAAGACAAAAAGAAAAAGAAGAAGAGAAGTGAAAAGGAAGAAGAGAAGTGAAAAAGAAAAAGAAGAAGAGAAGAGGAAGAGGAGAGGAAGAGAAGAAGAAGAAGAGAAGAAGAAGAAGAGAAGAAGAAGAAGAGAAGAAAAAGAAGAGGAAGTGAAAGAAGAGAAAGTGAAAGAAGAGAAAATAATCATTGAGAGAGAAGAGAAGAGAAAAAAGGGAAGAGAAAAAGAAGAAGATAAAAGGAAGAAGAGAAGAAGAAGAGAAAAGAGGAGAAAAAGAAGAAGAGAGAAAGAAGAAAAGGAAGAAAAGGATGAAAAGGAAGAAAAGGAAGAAGAAAAGGAAGAAGAGAAGAAGAAGAAAAGAAGAAGAGAAAAGGAAGAAAAGGAAGAAAAGGAAGAAGAAAAGGAAGAAGAGAAGAAGAAGAAAAGAGGAACAGAAAAGGAAGAAAAGGAAGAAAAGGAAGAAGAAAAGGAAGAAGAGAAGAAGAAGAAAAGAAGAAGAGAAAAGGAAGAAAAGGAAGAAAAGGAAGAAAAGGAAGAAAAGGAAGAAAAGGAAGAAAAGGAAGAAAAGGAAGAAAAAGAAGAAGAGAGAAAGAACAAAATAGAAAGAACAAAATAGAAAGACAGGAACTACAATTTAAGATTATCACCGTAACCTGGTTCAGAGGATTGGATCCTTCACATTGTGACCTTATGTGTATTCGTAATAGTGTTTAAGCCTTGGCAAAAATCTTCTCGATCTCAGCAACAGACTCCGCCAAGACTCTGTCCTGGAACTTGGGGGTGCCGATTTCCTTGTTGACCTTGTCCAAAACGGACTTGATCAACTGCTCCTGCTCCAATTGCCTTTGCTGCTGCTCGTATCTGACCCAGGAGTCCAAGGTGGATCTGGCCTCGTGAGCAACGGCAAGCTTCTGCTTCAACTCGAAGTTGTCGGCCTCCAACTTGGCGGTTTCTCTGGAAACCTCGAACAATTGCTTGGTGGTGGCCACCACGTCCTTCAACTGCGACACGGACTCGATTCTGCCCTTGACGGCGGAAACGTGTTTATTTCTAGACTCGTTCAAGAGGTCGTTGACCTTCTTGATTTCTCCGTCGGCCCACTCGGTGTACAATGGAGCAACAAACTTGGCGCACAACGCAACAAAGGCACTGAACGTAGCAAGCAACACGGTTTCGTCGTGGATGATCACCAACTCGTTGGAGATGCCGTAGATGGCGGCCGCGGCGGACGTGGCGAGGATCCCGGTCTTGGAGATCATGTTGTTTCCTGGCAAAGCGTTGATGATGGAGTTGGCCTTTTCCTTGGGCTCAACTGGGGTAGACAACGAACGAACACCAATGCTAGAGGTTAGTATAAAGGCAGAATGACTAGATAATGACTAGACAATGACTAGACAATTAATAGACAATTAATAGACAATGACTAGACAATTAATAGACAATTAATAGACAAGGAACGGTAGACAGGTGAAGATTAAGCTTGGGTCGATTTAGGCAGGAACCATTGGATAGACGAGTTGGATGTTTTGAGAATGTCAAAGCAATTAATTCGTGGAGTAATCGAAGAATGGATATATGGAGTTTCCTCCATGAAGTAATCAATGGGCAATAAACAAATGGATAAATGAGTAATGAACAAATGGATCAATGAGTAATGAGTAACGGATAAATGAGTAATGAGTAATGATGAGTAACGGATGGTGAGCCATATGATTTGTTTATGATGAACGAATGGATGGACGAATGGATCATTGCATAGAGACGATTTTCTGGAATTCTCGGAAAAGACCCGGTGAGGCCTCAACTCTCTAGACCTAGCCCCAACTCTCTAGGTGCTATACTCAATCTGACCTTCTAAATTCAATTTGTGTTGTTTTTGGATCATTTTTCTTCTGGTAAAATTCGGATTCTTTGTCTTATTCTGGCGAAATTCGGATCTGTCTCATTCGATTTTGTCTAATTCGGGTGTCTAATTCGGGTGTCTGGAGTCTGGTCCATGGCTGGCCGGATGGGAGATTGGCCCAACATGACCCAACCACGGGGAACAGGGGCTCGGGATCAACATACGTAGAGCGTGCAGCAAACACAGCTGGACGGGCAGCTCTGGTGGCAATTCTGGAAACAAGGGCCATTTTGATACTGGAAACAGAAGAGTAAGATTTTTTTTGGCTTGGGTGGTGGAGTGTGCGACGAGTTCGGGCGCGGCCGCGGGCATGCGTTTCTATTGGCGGGTTCCTGGTGCACGGGTGCGCACCCCGGTCTCCAGGCCACTCTCCAGTCCAGTCCAGTCTCCCGTCCCTTCCCACCAGTACAGCCTCACTCAGTATAAAACCTTATTATAGGTGATTCCATGACTGCCAGTAAATTAGGGGGAAGCAGAGGGTTCGGTGAGTTACGGGTTCGTTGGGTTACGGTAGGTGCAGTGCTCACGTGACTTTCTCCCTCGGAATGGGCGAGTTCCGGGGCTTATATCCAGTTCCGACCTATTGACCCAGGTCATTTTATCCTCTCCACAAAAAAATGTCTAGACTCAAACCAAGCAGTTCTGCATTTGTTCGAGTTTCGTCAATAACATTTCTTCAAGAGAACCTGGGATCTCGTTTGTGACAGACGATAAACGTGTGAATAGTATGGTCACGTGACACACAGGGCCGGAAGTAGCCAATTCCGACCTCCAACTTAGCGTCTCATCCCCACCCCAATCCAAATCAAACCCATGAGGTCCCGTTTTTGGGTGGAGACACAGTGGGTGCCAGCCATAAAGATCATTTAGAATAAAGCTAAAATTAAGATATCAGAAGGGTAAAAATGAATACATAATAAATAGTTGTGTGCAGGACACCAATACTTGAAGCTAGATCCATTAAAACAAAAGACGTATTTACTTGTCAAGGGGATACTCATTAAAGCTTATATTGAGCTAAATTGGAGCTGAACCAATATGATAACCCCATCTTGTATGCAGTAGCATCTAGACACAGGATTCGGCTGACCGTACATCCATACCAACTAAAGACAGCAAACCTGCACTGATCTCTAGTGGTCTTGGAGTTACTCTTGTCAGTACTCGACCCTTGAGCCATTTAAAAATCACACCATTCCAAAACCTCCACAATCCATGTCAGGAACAAATCCCTCTTTCCCGTTTTGGACATTTCTCCTAGGCCTCATCCTCAATGCGTTTCCGGTACTCTTTCTGGATGTACCTGTTGATGGCACTTTGGGTATCTGCATGAGCTCTGTTCAAGTAAACAGCCAAGTCTTCCTTGAGGTCACTGTTGTATGCATGTTTGGAGTACCCCACACTTTCATTGGCCGAAACCCCAGACGACTGCAGAGAGTCTCCATTGACCTGGGAGTTTTTCTCCAAGGAACCTTTGGTCTCTGAAGAATCTTTAGTTTCGGATTCTTCACGAGAAACTTCCTCCGTCTCCTTTCCTTTCTCTTCCACTTTCTCCGGTGTCAGTATCTCATTCAGGTTCTCATTCACTTTTTCAGGTGCCAGTTTCTCATTCAGTGTCTCATTCAGTTTCTCATTCAGTGTCTCATCCTTTACTTTCTCTAAAACACACTCTTTGCTTTTATCAGTAGACTGTGCAGGAGTCTCGTCAACAGCCTCTGCCTTTCGCTTTCTTCGGAGCTCAGCTAAACGTGCCACACGGTCCGACATGCTGGAGAAGAGAGAGGACGAGTTCTCAATGCGGTGCTACACCCGTGCACCAGGCACCACGAGATAAGTCTCGACCAAGTGTTCAAGCACATCATCGGGAATAACCATATGTTCGGAATCAATGGAATGAAAATGAACTTTATCCGCTTCATTAAGAGTCTTTAACCCAAGCCAGTTGTGCATATAGAAGTCTGTCTTGTCGAAAGGCACCAACGGGCCTGTCTGCAGGACATGGTATTGGAAATAAGCACTTTCCTTAGGCACCAACGTCTTGTCCCTTGCAAATGCAACAAGCACCAAATTTTCTAAACTTTCAAACCTCGATTTCTGCTCCCCGCTCAACTTGTTTGGTCGCTCATTATTCACATCCGCCAAAAAATTGGAGTGCTCCAAATACTCATCATACTGGTCCATGTCCCGGAAGTACTGTGCAGGCACTAGGGTTTTTTGAACCGAGTCCCGCCACACTTGCAGCTTCAACACCAAATTCCGCCGGTGGCACGACCAATCAGAGGCATCGTCACATAACGGAAGATCCATCACCCCCATATGCGGCGAGCCAAAGGTCATCAACGTGGACACGGTGATGTTGGGACACCTTTCCACCAACGCACGGAGGAAGAGTCCTCCTTGAGAGAAACCCATCGCATGGAACCCGTGGCCCAATTCGGGAATCTGGGCCAATTGCTCACATGCAAGTTCAACTTGCCGATTAGCATCGCCGATCATAGAGGCCCTGCGGTCACGTGCGGGGTCTTGGTCCAAGTAAACCGAATGAACAAACACATTGGGGATTTTGCGCCTCAAGAGGTCTGCTGTTGCCGCTAAACCTTCGGAGTCGTATTGGTCTCCCAAACCGTGCCATAAAACCACGGCAGGGTTGGCTGCGTCTAGAGGTCCATTTGGAGGTATTGGTAATTCATTGAGGTGATGTGTTTGAGTAAGTGCCAACACTAACTGATGAAGTAACCTCATAAAGACAACTAGACAGAAAGACAACTAGACAGAAAGACAACTAGACAGAATGACGCTGGACAGAATGAAGCTAGACAGAATGAAGCTAGACAGAATGGCAGCTAGACAGAAGGGACAGATTAGACAGAATAAGAGCTGGACAGAAAGGACAGATTAGACAGAATGGCAGCTGGACAGAATGACGTTAGACAGAATGACGCTGGACAGAATGACGATGGACAGAACGATGATGGACAGAACGATGATCTGGTGGGAGACCTGGGGAGAACTGGAGTTAGATCAATGTGGGTCCAGTAAGGTTGTGTATGGCTTTGGAACAATGGCTATCCAGCAGTAGTGTATATAAGCAATGAGTAGCTAGCAGTAGTGTATATAGCAACGGTTAGCTATTAGTAGTGTATACAAGTGTGTATAGCAATGGCTAGCTATTTTGCAAGGTGTAGCGAAGATTGTTTGGATTGTGGTTTGTGAGATTTGAGGATTGAGGATTGAGAATTTGGGGATGAGGACTGTGACGGAGGGAGCGAAATCCGGGGTAGCCACGTGACGCGCGGGACGAAAAACGAAAAGAGAGCGATGCCCTTGATCAAGACAAAAGTACCATGTTCTTACTCGGCGACGAAGCCCGGGAAAACGCCAAGCGGTCGCTCAAGGCACTCAAGGCACATGCGCTTCGACGGGAACAACCAGGACACACCCGTACACCCCACGAGACGGTCTACTTGGTGCTCAACACCAACCGAGAGCTCATCCACCAAAACGACTATACTCCTCGCGTGATCCCCGTGTCCCACAAGCTACACCTGGTGGAGGAAAAATCGATTGCGCTCATTGCACGTGACTCGTCGTACAAGAAGCACCTTATGGCACCCGATTCGGTCACCGAGGACATTTTCCACGAAATCGTGCCGTTTGATAAGCTACGGTCCATTGCCAATAGTAAGGCCGCGTCGGTGCGGCTCATGAAGGAAAACTCCCTTCTCGTGGCGGACGCACGCATCCACAGCAAACTTCCGGGGGTCTTGGGGGCGCGGTTCTACGGCAAAAACCGCCGCGTGCCTTTCAAAATCCTCATGGCCGAGCCGCAGCCAGGCAAAAAAACCCACGGCCGCACCGACCAACTGTGCAACCCCAAGTACGTCCGCGCCCAGGTCAAGTCCATTCTCGCCAACACCTCCTTCATTCCGCCGGCCAACGGCACGTGCATCAACGTTTTGGTGGGCTACACGGATTGGAAGACCTCCGAGCTTTTGGCCAACATCAACGATGTGGTGGAGTTCTTGACCAACCCTGCCCATCGGCCCAACGGCGGCTTGGTTCATTCCATTAATGGGTTGCATAGTGTATTGGTGAAGACTAGTGATAGTGTAGCCTTGCCAGTGCGGCCCAAGAGGGAGCGCGAAGAGGACAGCGAAGAGGAATAGGCATTCAGAAGCCTAGGCATTCAGCAAGCCTAGGCATTCAGCTTTTGCTGAATGACTGGGCCAATGACAGGTAGAGTGAGAGAGAGTGAGTGAGTAAAGGAATCTGAATGAGTAAAGGAATGTGAGTGAGTTAATCTGACGGAGTGTGAGGAGCTAAACTAGTGGTCCATATTAGACACAATACAGAAACGGTAAGACAGAGAAGTCTTCCTCAACTACTGACTACTACTACTCCAAGTACTATACCAGGTAGTACTAGTATTGATTATTACTGCTACTACTAAGTACTACTCCTACTACTACTACTACTACTGACTACTACTACTGACTACTACTACTGACTACTACTACCACTAAGTACTATGTACTATACCAAGTGGTACTACTGACTATTCCAAGTACTATACCAAGTAGTACTAGTATCAATTACTACTGCTACTACTACTAAGTACTACTCCTACTACTGACTACTACTACTACTAAGTATTAAGTACCATACAAGTAGTACTAGTATTGATTATTACTGCTACTACGACTACTAAGTAGTACTGACTACTAAGTAGGCAATTATGCATGGGCACTGTCCACCTGGAATTGATGAGTACAGTGGGGTCTGTTTGGTGGATAAAGATTGAAAGGAGGGAGAAGGATAATGAACAGTATCAATGGCTCGATTATCTGTTTAAAACTCATCCACTAAAAGTCTTAATACTGTCTTAATACTGTCTAGATTCTGTCTAGATTCTGTCTAGATTCTGTCTAGATTAACTCTATCTATACATGAATCTGTCTAGATCCAAGGTCCAGTTCTTGATATACAGAGAAAGAGTACTAGGAAGATAGCAGAGTTAATGATATTATTGGTATATTTTGGGCTAGTTTCAGAACATGGTGGACCTGGCTACAGAAACTACTGGGTCGTTTAAATAAAGGGTTGTTATAAATAAAGGGTAGTGATAAGAGGGTAGTGATAAGAGGGAGGAGTTTTTATCAGCAATCTTGACTTGCCTGACATACTATAAGCGAGATAAATGATGGTGCGCGCTCAGTGCTGGGTCTTTGGTGGTGGTGGAGAAGCCATGGAAATGAGCATAAAATCGGCGTAGAGGTGACGTAAAAAATTAAATTTCATTTTATTTGAAGAAAAATTGGTTTTTACTGGCTTATGTGCAGTCCCAACTTCTTGGGCCAGGAAATTCACGAAATTCACGAAATCCAGGAAATTACCGACTCAATTGTGAAAATATGAGGTTCCTCCATATATCTTCATCACGAGAACTCCGACCTGGATTAACACCCACATCTTTCCATATTCAATTTTTTCCAAAAAAAAAGACCAATTTATAACCAAGAATCAAGCAAGGTCAATAAATAAAAAAAATGAATCTTTTTTGTTCTTTTTTTTTATGATGTACGGGTGTCCCGGAATTGGGGAGGGGACCCATGGTAAAACCGCCCACACGTTATTTTTAAATCTCCTAAAAAACAGGGAGTGTGTCCGGAATTCCAGCATTCCCGAAAACTAATTTTTATAACCAAAACAAAGAAAAAAAGGGGTATTGCGTTGGGCCTTTTTCTGCTGACCTTGTCTGGTGTACGGGTGCGGTGTCCCCGGAATTGCCATCCGGTGCGTCAAAATGAAAGGCCCTCATTAGGAATCGGGGTCTGAGGCCGGCAAAGTACTGAAATAATAGCATTTTTTGGGATTTGAGTTTTTTTGTTCTTTCCTTTTTTGGTGTCTTTTTCTATATTTAATTTTTACGAAAATGACCTAATAACAACAAGATTTTGAAAAAAGACAATACTGACCAAAAAGATAAATTTCTGAAAAAAAGACAATAATCTAACAAAAAAAGACAATACTGACCCAAAATAGACAATAATCTCACCAAAAAAGCTCGTAATCTGACCAAAAAAAAACGTACTTTGACCGAAAAAAACCCGGAAATCCAAAAAATTACTCCTACAGACTTAAATCAAGAAATTAGCAATTCACTAGTTTAAAAATGAATTTTTCTTCTCCTGCTAATTAACCGGGCACTACGTCATAATTATTTCACGATTGATTCACGAGCAAATAGCGAATGCGGGTTCGGCATTTGGCAATCGTTATGCGCGCAGCGCAGCCTACCGCCCCACCCGTTCCATCTCTCTTCTTAACCTACCACCATAATCTTCCTTCCCTGTACACAAATAATCCTTCCATTCGTTATTACTAAATCCTCCATTCCTTAACATAAATTGCATCAATTCCGTCCATTGCATTACTTTCATCAATTCCTGATTCCTGATTCCTTCTTCCTGATTCCTTATTCCTGATACTTGCATTCCCTATAATACAATATTCCACCCCCTCCTTATTTATTCATATACTGTTAACATGAGCCGCCTACTACCCGAAATGGGGGCTTCCTACGTGTCGAATACGTTTTCCCGCCTTGGGCACGCGCCGGCTTCGTTTGTCAATAGCTTGCTCCATGAAATGGACGATGAAGAGGCCGAGCACGTGGAGCACTTCAAGTATAAGCAGGACCTCGACCGGAAATTGACGGTCACCTCCATCATTGGGCTTGGCTTCACGCTTATGGGCGTCCCGTTCGGGCTCAGCTCCACGCTTTGGATTCTGTTGGTGGATGGGGGGAGCGTGACCATTTTGTACGGGTGGATCTTGGTGGGCTTTTTCAGTTTCTGCGTGGTGCTCAGTCTTAGTGAGATCATCTCAAAGTACCCGACTGCTGGAGGCGTCTATCATTTCAGTGCCATTCTCAGTAACCCTCGTTACTCGCAGGTGAGCCTGTGGCTTACGGGCTGGTTTCTTCTCATTGGCAATTGGACTTATGCCGTGAGTATCTTGTTTCTGGGCTCCCAGTTTGTGCTTTCCATCTTTGGCCTCAAGAACGTCTACTATAAACAGGACCTTGGCTGGGTGCTCGTGGTGTACTTTCTAATGCTTGGCGTGGTGGGCTTGGTCAACCTCAAGTTTGCCAAGTACTTGGAAAACATCAATAAGATCTGTATTGTTTGGTCCATCAGCACGGTGCTTGTGGTGGACATTCTTTTGATCTTGTTCTCCAAACGCACCAATTCCGTGAAACACATCTTGTCTCACTTCGATAACCTGCGTCTGGGCTGGCCTGACCCTTTGGCTTTTATGGTGGGCATGCAGAGCTCCAGCTTCACGCTTACGGGTTATGGAATGCTTTTCTCCATGACGGATGAGGTGAAGAACCCGGAGAAAAACATGCCCAAGGGTGCCATCAGTGCTATATGCATGTCCATCGTGCAAGGGCTTTTCTTTATCATTCCCATTTTGCTCATTCTCCCGTCGCTTCTGGTGTTGTTGGACTCCACCCCGGAAATCATGCCCATTGACTTGGTTTTCAAGACTGCCACGGAGTCGTACGTGGTGTCGTTTCTCTTGGTGATCTTGCTCATTGGCACCGTGCTTTTCCAGGCCATCGGGGCGCTTACTACCGCTTCCAGAAGCACCTATGTGTTTGCCAGAGACGGAGGCCTTCCTATGAAAGACTTGTGGACCGAGGTCAACAGCGTGGAGGAGTCAGTGTTGCCCAAGAATGCATTGCTTCTTTCCATGGCGGTGATTGGCCTTTTCTCGTTGCTTGCATTGTTGTCTCCTTCTGCTTTCAATGCTTTCATGGGAGCCTCGGTGATCTCTCTAGCCTTGGCCAATGGAATCCCCATCTTGTGCTTGATGCTTAATAAGAGACGCAAAATCAAGGGCTCTGCTTTCCGCCTCAAGTACTTTGGCTGGGTGGTCAATGGGCTCTCGGTGATGTGGGTGTTTTTCTCGTTCTTCATCCTCTGCTGCCCTCCCAAAATCAAGGACTTGTCCTGGTCCACAATGAACTATGCCAGCGTGGTGTTTGTTTTGCTAGCACTTCTCTCGGCCATCGGCTATAAGACCTGGGGAGCCAATGTGTTTACGGGTCCTGCTATTGATACGGACTACTTTGAGTTGCACAATATGGAGGCACAGGCCAAGGTGGTGAAGAACGCTGGGGGGGATGGAGAACATGATTTTGGTGAAAATGGAGGAGATACTTTTGGAGAAGAAAATGGAGGAGATACTTTTGGAGAAAATGGAGGAGATACGTTTGTCGTGGGAGACGAGGAAATCGAGGAACAGGATGAAGGGAATGTGGCTAGAGATCTGGAATCATCGGACTCACAAGCACACAATTCGAAAGTTCATTCTGGCCCACAACCCAAGTCTGAGTACAGCACCATAGAAGGAGCAAAACCCGAGCATGGGACATTCAACACGACTGGGTCTTTTGACAGGACGAGTGATACGGAGGTGGAGACCATTTTCGACCAAGATGCCGAGGCCGAGAGGAAAAAATAGAACAGAGAAGAACTGGAGATAATTAGAGGATATTGGACAAGAGATTATCGGAATTAGAGGAGAATGAAGGAGAAGAGATTATCGGTTAGAGGGGAAAAAAGGCTCAGGGATTAACCGAGCGGAATTCCCAAGAAAACACCATAATTGGAGGATCCAGAAGACGTATTACGAAAACGTGATTCTCGATACAGCTAATTGACAGGTATAGAGTCAGTTAGCATACAATGAGTAGAATGAATCGCAGCTTTCCAATAAGTGGATGTACATAGGCAAGTCCCAATAGGGAAACTATTATTTATAGAAACCCCAAAAGGGAAGTTATTATCTCATAGAAAATCCAATAGAAAAATCAATAGAAATCCAATAGAAATCAATAGGAAAGATTATAGAAAACCTGGTGGTTTTGGTGGAGATGGGAGACGTCTTGAGAGAAGGAGTGCATATGCGCTGCTGAAAAAAAGTGAAAAAGTGTGAGAAAACAACCCCATACTAAACCTTACTACACTACACTACACTACACACCATGTCCGCCGATCATAGCAGGGATCCTTGCCCAGTGGTGATCTTAAGTGACTTCGGAGGCGCCTTCTCCATGGGAGTCATCGGAGGCTGTTTCTGGCACGGAATCAAGGGGTTCCGCAACTCGCCGTACGGCGAAAGATCGTATGGCAGTTTCAGCGCCATCAAGGCCCGTGCGCCCGTGGTGGGGGGCAACTTCGGAGTCTGGGGAGGCTTGTTTTCCACGTTCGACTGTACCGTCAAGGGCATCAGAAAGAGAGAAGATGCATGGAATGCCATTATTGCCGGGTTCTTCACGGGAGGTGCCTTGGCCATCAGAGGAGGCTGGAAACACACGCGGAACTCGGCCATTTCGTGTGCTTGTTTCTTGGGAATCATCGAGGGCGTGGGCATGATGTTGCAGAGATACATGGCCCAGCCCACCGTGGGGCCTGTGTTCCCGGAGGAGCCAATGAAGGCCTAGGCCCGGAGAAGACTCCCGGGGAGTCGTGTATATAGAGGTAAGAGACCATCCAGAATTTACAAACAGTATGAGTTATAGAGACGGGGTGAATGCAGTAGGTGATTTGATTTATTGTTTTGTGGGTGGGAAGTTGGATTTGATTTCGATGGACGGGAATGTATTGTATTCCGAGGGCACTCCAGCACCCACCACACCCGTACACCAGACAAGGTCAGCAGAAAAAGGCCCAACGCAAACCCCCTTTTTTCTTTGTAGTGGTTATAAAAATTAGTGTTGGGAAATGCTGGAATTCCGGACACTGGCCCAGTTTCTTGGGAGATTTGGAAATAACGTGTGGGCGGTTTTAGCATGGATACTTTCCCCAAGGGCCCTCGGATATGGGCCGTTTCCGAGGCCCCCATTTCGCACCCATCCACCACCAAAACACCATACATTTCGAGAATCTACTGCTACTGGAGTCATTCTCAGTATCGATTTATGTCCAATATAAATCTCCAAAAGTGTTCGGTATCCAAAAAAAGGGTTTCCACGTGCAGGTCCGCCACCCGTTAAAAATTGATTGGATACCGACTCTAGAAGCTCAATCGGATGATTTCGAGAGAGTCCCCAGGTTCCAAATGAGCATTATATCTGTTCAGACCAATCATACAGTCACCAAAGATTTTTTCCAGAAAAAATAAAAAATTGATGTTTCAAAGCCCAAATGCATCTATTGTCAGAAAATTGGTCATACATCCAGAACATGCAGAGTGCCACGGAAATCAAGAGATGAATGTATACTGAATGAACAGAAGGCACTGTATCCACCACGAGAGTGAGAAGTGGTCTTGTATGACTCTGGTAGACCAGTACACCCTAAGATTCAAATCGTAAGTTCCCAAAGTGTAAGTTCCCCAAAGTGTAATAAATAAAGTGTAGTAAATAGGTGTAATAAAGAGGTGTAATAAATAAGGTGTGATAGTGTACCTTGGTCGCATACTGCATATAACCCTCACTCTATGGACTGTAGTATTGGACTTTACATTAGAAGTAAAGAACAAACACGATGAAATTGATATTAACGGTTTTTATAAAGTATCATAATATAAATCATTAGGTAATGTTATGGTATCTTTATTGTTATACCTATGATTTTATCAAATCTTGAGGTCCATCTATGTTTGGATTCCAACATACTAAATCTGAGCTGAAATACATTTTGGATTCTTTTTATATTTCTTACCAATGCATTTCTTACTTATTGCTAATGTAAAATCAAACCATATTTATGATCTATAGCTATTCCTGGCCAAAAGAGGAACTGATCAATGGGCCAATTCCATAATATAACCAAGTAGTACAGGATGGTCAAGAGTACATGATGGATGTTACTTTGAAGCAGAATCCAGAATGTAGAGTATAATTAGGGGTATAATGATCCCATGGAATAGTACTGGAATGGAGTGCATAGTGAAGCAAAATTGGTTAAACAGGATAGTAAAATCCCCGGGTCTTGATTCAGTCATCGTCTCTTTAAGTAGAGAAACTGACTGCAAAGGCAATCTTGGCCTGTTTATGGCTTTGATTTACATGACTATGATGGAGTGGAGTGACACGTGACGTGGACTTGTGTGACGAGTTCCTAGTTAAAAATTTAGTTAGACAATTAGACAATTAGACAATTAGACAATTAGCCAATTAGACAATTAGCCAATTAGACAATTAGCCAATTAGCCAATTAGACAATTAGAGAGGATTAGCCAATTAGACACAATCAAATTTGACAAAGGAGGAAGTAATCTGGCCTGTACATTGCCCACCGTTTATCCAACAATGCATTGATGGATGGTTTGAAACTTGCCCACTTACCGTATTCGGAGTTGCTGCTCTGCGCGGACTGCACACACGCACACTCCGATTTGCAATATCAATTCTCCATTACCAGATTCGAAAATGTCTTCTCCGTCTGGCCAAACATGAATTACCAAATCATGATTATATGGCCACACAAAATGAGAAAGTGCCATTGAAAACGGGCAAGCGAAGGGACTACACGAGAATGCCAAGACGCCAAAACCTGGAACCAGAAACTCCCATTGTCCAATAGAAATTGGAGAGTGATTGGTAGAGTGATGGAAAGAGTAATTGGTAGAATTATCGGCAGAATGATCGGCAGAATGATTGTCCAATAGAAAATTTGATTTGTGGTAAAAAATTGGGGACATTTTTTTTTTTTTTTTAAAGGATTGTGGGAGTGGGAGTGGGAGTGTGGTATAGTGGAGGGTGGAGCAGTGCTCGTGACCGTCAAGAAAAAAGTGGGCCCGAAAAATGAGAAACAAGAAAAGACCAGATGGACCGGATTCGTCCGAAAATTCTTCCCTATAATTTAAAACAAATACACTGAATACAGTGGACACGAGCAGACAAGATTCGACGGGGTATTCGGGTAAATTGCCGGATTGGGTAATTTGGGTGGACAGGCTTATACCGGTTAAATTGGTGCTGGGCTGGCGTTGTGTGCAGTGCCAGGACCCTGGAGCGGTGAGTGAGTGAGGGAGTTGCTTCATGTGGACCGAAAATCGAGCAAACACCAGAAATTATCGGGTCCACAGTCTCACAGTAAAATCGGACCAGAGTCAGACCAGAGTCATATTTGTCCTGCACATAGTAAAGAATATAGAAGAGTATTACATACAGGAGTATAGTCAGAAAGCAAGAGACTAATTCAAGATCATTGAGACTTTTACGAAGAACGTAGCAGTTCAAATTCAAGTAGGCAATTATAAGGCAAAACTTTTAAGTGTGGTGGTGCATACAGCAAAACAAGCTTAAACAGTGGATTTAACATTTTTTTTTTTTTTTTTTTTTTTTTTTTTTTTTTTTTTTTGACTTTTGATTTCATTTGAAGAATTAGTGGCTCGGTCGTTATACTAAGGGTACCTCATCTGGTGGAAAGAGGGACTATGCCAATAATCATAGGGCCATACTCATGCACAGAGCTCATTATAAGTCAGTATGGTATAATATAAGAGTAGACTATAATATAGTATAGTACAGTATCACACAGTATGGTAAAGTTTAATGTGGTATAGTAAAGTACAGTAAAGTATAATATAGTACAGTATATTACAGTTTAGTACAGTACAGTATAGTATGGTAAAGTATAATGTAGTATAAAAGAATATAATATACAAGAGTATAATAAAGTAGGGTAGAATGAAGTATAGTATGGATCACACAGTATAGTGAGTAGCGTATAAGATGAGAGTAGAGTACAGTATGGTACAGTAGAGTACAGTATGGTACAGTAGAGTACAGTATAGCACAGTATGGTATAGTATGGTCTAGTATAATATAGAAGAATACCGTTAATTTTGTTAGTAGGTTAGTAGGTTAGTATAATAAGAAGAGTATGGTTTTTGGTTAGTATGTTAAAGTATGGTAAAGTATGGTAAAGTATGGTTTTTGGTTGGTATGGTATGGATGGCGCGGTCACTTATCGGGATGCGTCTTGAGCGGTCAATCGGCCACGCACCCACGCTGCACAGCGCCCAAACCGGCCAGCAAGTTCCCACGCAAGCCCTCACCCAAGCAGCGGACGAATGGTGCCAGGCGACCCGCGAGACCCACCGCAATTAGCTTTCCATCCTCCTCCTCCTCCTCCTCCATTGCCCCTTTACAACCTGCAGTTCCGTGCACAAACACACCGGGCCCGCCTATAAATATCCCCTCTGCCCCCCCTCCACCAGGCGTGCTGATTTTTTTTTGTTTTGCTCCATCCTGTTCCCCCCCAACCTTCCACCTTCGTCTCTCGCAGATCTGACCCCACCTGGCCTGGCCAGCCCGCGCGCGGATCCCACTAATATCCACGCGCTCTCGACTATTCCTACCACCTTCTCTCAGGCCACTTCATCTATACTTGCTGTGTCCCGCTAGCTTTGGCGTGTTCCATTCCTGCTGCCATCCATCCAGCCCCGTGCCGTCCTTGGTTCCGCCCCATCTTTCTTGTCTGAGACTGAAGGGCCTAATTCGTTCCCTTGCTCCATTTCATCCACTCCACTTCTTCACGGGCCACTTCCTCTTGGCACTTGCTGATTCGGGTCTTTGAACTAGTTCCAAGGATCTACCGAACCCGCCAAAAAACTGATCCCTGCTTCTATTGTGTCTGTCTGGATATAACCCCGTGCCTATTTTGATCACCTTCTATTGTTCACTTTACCTGGCCGCTGACTAATTTATAGTGGGTCTTCCGACTACTTTTTGTTCAGACCGACCTAATTTCGTCCTAATCCGACTTTCACTCTGGCACTGGTCAACAAAGACTGATTAATAAAGAGTGATTTTCAAAAGCTGAATCCACTGCCTAATTGATATCATTGAATAGTGGACTTTCGAACCCCACGCTGATTACTGACAGACTCTATTCATTCTATTGATAGATTCCCCCCTTTAATCTGCTGCTGATTTCATTGAGTTGATTGCCGATAGATTTCTGACAGACAAATTACCAACTGGGTGTGGAGTTTCGGAATTCCGGCCCATCTGTCTCTAAACCTGTCCGATTGACACTGTCCAAGATGTCCTACAACCAGTGGAATAACCAGGCTCAAGCTGACCCGCTTGACCTGTCAGGGTTCCGCAACCCATGGTATTCGCCCAATCCACCCAACCCACCCCACCCGCAGTTTCCGAACCAAAACCTCCTGGTGCCTCAGATCCCCAATGGTGCCAACGGTGGTCTGCAACCCCACCAGCAGATGCCCATCCTAGGCCTTCTGAAAAAGCACTCCTTTGCCAACCAGCTCCCGGTCACCTACGAGCTTGATGCCCAGCAGGGCTTGCCGTCTCCCTACGACCACCCACCCACACGGGCCGATAATCCCTTCAACCAATACTACACCAGCCAGGAGGTTTCGCTTAGCAACTTTCCCGACCGTCGTATGTCTACAGCTGTGGATGGGCCTGTTTATTCGGCCTACCACATGCAGAACCCCGCCATGGTCAATAATCATGCCCATGGCGCCGTGGCTCCTCCAGAGAATCCGCTGCTGTTTGCATTTGTGTCGGCCAACAACATGCCAGCTTCGGCCCGGCGCTCGTCCGTGGCTCTAGGCTCGGGCCTGTACCAAAACAACCTGCTCAATAAGAGGTTCATGTCGCCACAAATCAGCCCGCAAATGAGCTTCAAGTCCCCCAACTACGGCTCGGCCCCATCGGCTTCTCAAGTCACCCCACGGGCCGTTCGGGTCAACTCCAAGGCCGATTTGAGGCCCAAAATGCACAATCAGCCCAAGTACAGGCGGAGGTCCGTCAACTCGATCCATATTTCCCCTACAAATGCCTTATCAGTGTACTTGACCGAGTCATATTCGATGTGCCAGCCACAAAAGTTCTCGTACTCCAAGACATCCAATCCCAGACGTGTGCTTACAAAACCCTCTGAACCCAAGTTTAACAATGGTCTCGATAACGAGGATGGCGACTACATTCTCTACGTTAACGATATGCTTGGTGCGGAAGAGGGTAGGAAATATGTGGTGCTAGATCTCTTGGGCTCGGGAACTTTTGGGCAGGTGGTGAAGTGCCAGAATTTGGCCAACCAGTCGACCGTTGCAGTTAAGGTGGTGAAATCCAAGCTGGCATATTTGAACCAGTCGCTTTTGGAGGTGAAGATCCTCGAGTTTCTCAACCGCAATGCGCAATCCAAAAACTTTATCCGGTTGCTAGATACCTTCATGCACCGGGAACATCTCTGTCTTGTGTTTGAGATTTTGGCGTCCAATTTGTACGAGCTCATCAAGCAGAACCAGTTCCATGGCCTTAATATGAAGCTAGTCAAGTCCTTCACCAAGCAGTTGTTGGAGTCGTGCTTGCAGCTCAAGAACCTCCAGATTATCCACTGCGACCTCAAGCCCGAGAACATTCTACTATGTCTGTCGGACAAACCAGACATTAAGGTGATTGATTTCGGCAGCGCATGTTTCACGCGGAGAACGATTTACTCGTATATCCAGTCACGGTTCTACCGGTCCCCAGAAGTCATTTTGGGTCTTCCATACACCGAGGCCATCGACATGTGGTCCTTGGGATGTACGGTTGGGGAGTTGTTCTTGGGGTTGCCCATGTTCCCTGGATCCTCTGAGTATAACCAGATCCTTAAAATCGTTGACATGATGGGCAATCCACCAAGACACATGCTTGAGCACGGGCGCAACCTGCTCAATTTTTTCGAGAAGTTGCCGTCGACCACCATAGAAGGGAAGTCCACATACAAGCTCAAGTCGTACGAGCAGTACGTGGAATTTTTAAGGCGAGAGAAAGCCGACGCCAAGGAGGAGCAGCCCAACAAGAATTACTTTGACCACCGGCATCTCGAGGACATTATCCTCAACTACAAGATGCCATCGAAGAAAATGACGCAGGGTATGATTGACCACGAGTTGAAGCAGCGGAAGTTGTTGGTGGACTTTTTGCTCAAGGTGCTTAATTTGGATCCATTGGAGAGAATGTCTCCTTCCGAGGCTTTAAAGCATCCTTTCGTAAGCGGTGTCGAGAGAGACGACCAATGACAATAGAGAGAATGAGAGAAGAAGAGAAAAAATGAGAGAAAATGAGAGAAGAAAAGAAAAAGTGAAGCTTTTTAAAAAAGAATTGATTAGAATTAAATGAGATTGATGAATGAATGTGATGATGAGAATAAAGAGAAGGGTTGAAGAAGAATTGGAATAGTGTGGAGGACCGCGACTAGGTGCAGGCGCAGCGAGCGGCGCACCAAAAAAACATTCGTGGAACAGAAGATTTAGACTCGTAGTACAACATTAGAAGCGCCGTATATAAGCAGCAGCGCAATATAAGTCCACACCATAGTGCCAAACAAGACAATCAAGACAAGTTAAGCCAAACGTAAGCCATGAATGTCAGTCAAAGTGCGTTGGGAGTCCGGCGCAGAAAAGCCAAGGGCCAAAACATCGACGACGAGGAAAACGCCTCCACCCTAAAACTAGGGCCCGAATTCCAGGTGACGCAAATCACCAACTCCGGCGACACGGAGCAGTTGATTGCGCTCAACCTCTCGGAAGCGCGGCTCTTGGTGCGGGCCGCGTTGAAGGAGCGCAAGGCCAAAACTGACAACAAGCCGTTTGCAGACCCCGACGAAAACGACGACCTGGAACGCGAGGACGAAATGTCCAACATCGAGTTGGCCGGGCCCAACTCCAACGAAATCGTCCACAAAACCTTGAACTACCTTTCGATGTTCAGCCGTTTCAAAAACGCCAGTTCCGCTGAAACCGTGGAGAAGCTTTTGAATGATTTCAGTAATCAGACCTCCGAGCCGTTGCACCCGTTTGAGTTGGCGCAGTTGGGCAACTTGGAGTGCGAGGATGCGGAGGAGGCCAAGTCGCTTATTCCCAGTTTGGGCAACCGCGTCTCCGATGTGCAGTTGAAGACCTTGCTTACGGAGTTGCGGAAGTACCAGACCTTGTCGTAGTGGCAACTGCAAGGTCTCTCCCAGCTTCCGAACTCAGACTTTCAAGGAAAAGAAAAGAAGTCCAAGGAAGATAAAAAAGACCAAGTCAATCTTGGTCATCTCGCCAGTCTATCATTGTCAGTTTATCATTGTCTATCATTGTTGGTCCTTGTTGGTCCTTGTTCTGGGAAGTAGAGACTGTCTGGGACTGACTTGGGTGACTGGGGTGATTGGAGTGATGGAGTGATGGAGTGATGAAGCAAGGGACAATGTGTGAGTGGATGTGAATGTATTATGGTGTTCTGTTGAGCTACTACTACTGGAGGGCCCAGAGACGACTGGTAAAAGGGTACTACTATTGAGTTAATACGACTGAGCTGATCGGGAAGTCATTCGACTATGATTTTTATGTGTTACGAGGCATTACGAGGCACTATGATATTACAATGTCACTATGAGGTGTCTGAGGCTACTGAGGCTACTGAGGACTGGTGAGACTGGTGAGGACGGCCAATAGGGCTCATCAGACTAAAACCTTACCGAATGGACAGCATGCTGACGAACGGACATAAAGAGTCTCAAGGGACTGGGACTAGTACACACTTGGCAGTATACAGTTATCCATTAGTATGGAGCAGTGAACGGTGGTGGTCAGATGAAGGCATAGAATAGACGAGAAAGTATTCAATAATGTACTGGAGTAGAAGTCTTTAGTAGAGTCTGAAGGAATAGAGTCTGAAGGAATAGAGTAGAGAAGTATAACTAGAGAATACTATACTTGGGTAAATACCCAGTTTATAAAGGAGACGGTATTTTCAGTGTAGACCAATAAAGCATATAGAGTCAGGATTTACAGTGGAATAGCAAGAATAAAGAGTAGAATATTTGACCCAACATTAAAGAATACTGGTGTCCGAGACTAAGGTGTCCGAGTATAAAGTAATGGAGGTTTCTCGGTTTCTCACTAATTTCATCGGTGCATATATAGCTACAGGTAAAAGATCCAATCTTGGAGTTGTAAGTGTCACATTTAAATAAGAATGTCTGTAATTTACTATTTACACTATAAGGTTTGTCTAATACCGTTTATTCAAACGACTGTTCAAAGACTAATCATTGAAAGTCTTGGAAGATATGGAGATAAGGTCTTCTGGAAAATAACACCTTTAGGCATATCTTTATCAGTCACTATACTTGAACAATTGGTATGAACTGTTGTAGGAGTGGAGCTGTAGTATAGAGTTCAGGCTACAGTTGCAGCTAAGAATTCCACACATGATATGCCATTTATTTATTTGCAAAGATGGTAGTTCAGTGGAATTTAGGAGTATGTTTATTAGTAGTATTAGTAGTATTTATTAGTATAGTAGTAGTATTAGTATTAGTATAATAGTATTTTTAGTAGTCTTTATTAGTAGTAGTATTTATGAGTATAGTATAGTGGTATTCATGAGTATAGTAGTAGTAGTAGTAGTAGTAGTATGTTTCTGGTCTCTCCCCGGACCACGTGGTAGTTAGTACTGGGTTCAGATGGTCTTCTGGTGCTTTCAGAATTAACGTACATACCAAACAACACCAGACGGAAATACAAGGTGATTTAGATCTTTAAAGTCGTACCTTTAGCGAATCCAAACTCACCCGACTCACTAGATGGAATCACTGGAATCGCTGGAATCACTGGACTCACTGGAATCACTGGAATCACCGGAATAGAGACTGGAATAAAGACTGGAATAAAGACTAGGGTATATTGGACCTTCAAATCCATAGCTGTTGTCGATACAACTGTCACCAAGAAAAGACCAATGACACCAATACTAACACCAAGATTTCTAAGGTTACTGCTCCAAAGCCTACCAAGAAACTTCTCTCTCTGTAAAGACCATGGATGTGCTATTGCTGCTCCAGTCCACCAAGCCTAGGAATCACAGTTGGACAAGTCGCTGCACAAGTATAAGCTCTGGACAGTAGTAGATAGCAGTAACAGTCTTTATTAGCGGTCTTTATTAGCAAAAGCAGTATAAGTGGAAACAGCATTTTGCAACACTGATTGAGACTAGAATAAGACTAGTACAGTGGTAGTAGTATTTATCAATAATATTTATTAGTACTAGGATTTATTAGTAGTATAGTAGTAGTAGTAGTAGATAAAGTGGTAATAGTCTTAGTAGTCTTAGTATAGTAGTATAGTAGTATAGTAGTATAGTAGTATAGTAGTATTTATTAGTAGCATTTATTAGTAACAAGAGTAGTAGTAGTCTAAGTATAGTAGTATTAGTATAGTAGTAGCAGTACAGTAGTAAGGCTTCTTAGGGTTATCAATTAGTGATAGTAGTAGTATTTTTTTTTAGGATTTATGATTTTATTATTATGGTAGTATTAGTAGTATTAGTAGTATTAGTATTAGTATTAGTAGTATTAGTGGTAGTGTTATTATTAGTAGTACTAGTATAGTAGTATTAGTATAGTAGTAGTAGTAGAGGTCTATTTTAGCATCAATGTCACCCGTCAATAGCCAATAGTCTGTGTAGAAAAGAAAGGCCTTATTAATGGTTCTCTTGGGGTATAAATGTAACCTTGGATTAGCAAGTAGTATAAGAATCTAAAACTCTAGCTTGCTGGATTCAGCTAATATTAATTCGTATTAGTTCTATTCAACAACTACTGTTTGGTACTAATCACATTTCTACATAAGTACACTACTGACTATTCCATTTCAGTGACCCAAAGATCCCACTAAGACTGATACACTCTGAAATAACCAAGATGCCTCAGCATGTTATTTTCTTCCAGACCTACTGGGTGACAAAGACTGCCCCCACTATGCTACTACTACTACAACCTCCATACTAAATACTATAGAAATGGTAGATTTGGCAGACGAGTTTCTAGTAAATGTGAATGCCCAGAAGTCTACCAAATCACCACACCACATACCACTACTCTTCTACTACTACTACTGCTATACTATTACAAGTCCCAAACTACTACAGACTACAACTACTATAGTAAGCACTAACCTGACTTTGAATTCCTATGTCTACAGCTAAATACAGACAACTTCAACTTCTACTACCACCTATGACTACTATACTTACTACACTACTAGACTTACTACTCTATACTTACTACTACTCTATACTTACTACTCTAATACTACTACACTACTAGACTTACCCACATGGCAAATGATCCTGCTGGACCTAGTCTATGACTTCACCAAAACAACTACAGCTTGTGAAAACTACATCTTAAACTACAGCTTGAACTACAGCTTGAACTACAGCTTGTGATTCAAAAGGATATAACTACGATGACTTCAGCCATAAATGAACTACTACTATTACAAGTCTCAACAGAAGCACTGCTGACTCAAATGGAAATAGGGAGCAGATATCGCGTCAGGAAGTCACGGGGAAGTTTGGAGAGTACCAGTTTCTTTATTTTCGACCGAATAACTGGAACTGAATCCAGAAATCATTAAACCGAAAATTAAAACATTTAGCGAAATTAAGAAAAATACTAACTTTGGTCTTGTCAAACGAAAACACATGTTTGGAGCTAAACTCTCTATTAAACTCTTTAAATTATATGATTCAAAACAAAGGTCCCGAGTGATAGTAATAATCCACACTATCACTTCTACATCCAAAAATCACTTCTACAGTACCAACATCCATTATAAACCCCAAGGATACTCTCATTCACCAGAGTATGAAGTATGTGTAGAGTAGTATAGAATGTAGTATAATATATTAAAGTAGTATAGTAGATTATAGAGTGTGTAGTATAGTAGATTATACAGTTTGTAGTAGAGTAGTAGAGTAGTATAGTAATATAATATAGTAGTGTAGTAGTCTAGTAGAGTAGTATAATAGTGTAGAAGTATAGTATAGTATAATATAGCAGTGTAGTAGTATAGTATAGTATAATATAGTAGTCTAGTGTAGTAGTATAATATAGCAGTGTAGTAGTATAGTGGTATAGTGTAGTGGTATAGAGAAGTGACTTCTGTATGGAGAGTTTGGCAGTTGAGATAAATCTACAGGATTCACTTGAGTCTAGCTATGAGTAGCTTTTGTCGAGTGGTAATAGTAAGGCAGGGGAGTAAGGCAGTACAGGTATATGGATACAGGTAGTGGACATCGCTTCTATAGAGTCGTGGTATAGAGTGATGGCAGGAATAGTGGTAATGGTTATATAATCATACTACCTATATATCTTATCTAGTACTTTACAAAACAAGTACTGGCTATTGAGGCTAAAACCATTATATTTATTTGAGTTCGAGCTGCTTTGCCTAGAAAAGTATATGATCAAAGAAGACTTGGATTCTGACTTCTTTTATATTAAAAGCTCAATACTCCAAGTGCTGATTTTATAAGGTGAGCTGAGGCCAGATTCCTATACTTTCATATTCTAAGAAAGACCCACGTTTCTAGCTTTTTTTGAAGCTAGACTTTTTGACCAACTGTATGGCTATACCATACAAAATACAAATACTAAGTACTAATCTTTATTTGATCAACCGTATAAAGTGGGTAGAGCCAATACCCACTAGCAGTTAAGATTGATAAGCTTCAACCTAAAGAAGTCCTTTTTATAAGTCCTATTAGATCATTAATATTAGTCATTCTTTGGTCTAGGTATAATATAACAGATGAGAATTATATTGTTAAACCGGCAATACATGGATTCTTAAATTAAGACAACAACTCTAAATAATACCAAAGGATTTATAGTCACTGACCGTCCCATGCCTCTCTATTAACCATTACTACTACTTATTACTCTATTACTCCAGGATACAGTACTAGGAGTAGTAGTAGTACTTGATAACTAGTGCCATTTAGTATTTAAATGGATAATTGATTTAATTATATTTATCTTCACATTGAAGGTTTGAACATAATGCCACTAAAAGAGAAGTCCGTTCGAGTCTCCGATTAATTATATCCACACATTACTCTATTACTCTATTACTCTACTCTATTACTCTACTCTATTACTCTTCATTACTCTATTACTCTATTGCCCTACTCTATTACTCTCTATAACTAACATACTTTATTACTCTATTACTATTACTCTATTACTCTACTCTATTCCTCTTTTACTTTACTTTACTACTCTATTACTTTTTTACTTTACTACTTTACTACTTTACTACTTTACTACTTTACTACTCTACTACTCTATTACTCTACCATTCTATTACTCACTCTCACTCTCTATAACTACCATACTTTATTACTCTACACTACTCAAAACTCTATCACCCTCTCTACTACTCTACACTATTTCTCTATTTTCTACTACTCTACTACTCTATTACTCTACTACTCTATTACTCTATTATTCTATTACATTATTACTCTACTACACTATTACTCTACTCTATTACTCTATAACTCTATTGCTACCATACTATACAATTCCTCTGTATTTCCACGCGATGGCTTTGATGTTCGCGACGGCCTTTTGGTTCTCTGACCGTCTGACCGTCTGGCCCTGACACAGTGCGACGTGCGACCATGTGTTGTTAGCCGGTGATTTTCGTGCACCTTCGCCTCCGCGCATCAGCGCAAACCGCATTCTTCACACCTTGTAGGAGTAGTAGATCAATACCAGGATCAACATTGTCCAATATGTTTCTTTTATGTTTCAGTTATGTTTCATGTCTGGTTCAAGAAGTTTTATTTATGTTTCATGTCTGCATATATTTTTTGGGGGTTTTGGAAGAGTCAAATACAATTTCGGACGGTTCACGGGCCCCCAAAAAAATCCGTGTTCATCAACCCATTTTTCATGAACAGAAGTCTATTTATATTCCTCGTTGTTTGGTGCGTCTGGGGCTCGTGTTCCATTCGCGCACGCTGCACCTGCTTCTAGCGATCGCGTCGGCCGCAATGTCTTGATCTCCGTACCCGTCCCACCAACCACCGTGGACCAATTGACCAGGAGAAAAAACCCCCAGTGTGAACCCCGGATATTTTAGCCCCAGTATAAAATCTCCTCTTTTCCCACCATTTCTTCTCCCTCCACACTCTCATTGACTCCTCGTTGACTCCCCACCATGGCTCCTCAGATGAAGGGCTTGACCCAGTTCATCTTGGACCTCCGAAACTCCAATAATGCCATTGAAGAACGCAAGCGCATCAACCTTGAAATCAACAACATCCAGGCCAAGTTTGCGCTGCCCAACATGAACTCCTACCAGAAGAAAAAGTACGTGTGCAAGTTGATCTACATCCACTTATTGGGGCTTACGGATGAAGTCAACTTTGCCCTTGACCACGTGTTCCCCCTCGTGGCGTCGAAAAACTACCTGGAAAAACAACTCGGCTACATTGCCGTGTCGGTGTTTCTCCGCGGCTCGTCGTCTCCTCGGGAATACCTCGATGGCTGGATCTTGCGCTTGAGCAGGTACTTGATCAAAGATATCCACACAAACTCCGAGGAGACCAATGCCTTGGCCTTGCTGTTCATAGCCTCCTCGCTTTCGGGCTTGGCCCCCGACGTCCGCATCCTGGATTCCGACTCTTCCGTCGATATCTGGACCGACTTGTCCGAGTTGGTCTACGGCTTGTGTGTGTCGCCCATCTCCGCGCCCATGGTCCGGAAAAAGGCCTTGCTAGCGCTCCTGCTGCTTCTCAAATTGTACCCTCAGCTCGTGGTGGCCAACGATAATTGGGTCCCTCGGCTCTTGACCTTGCTAGATGACCTGGACCCGGGCTTGGTGTTGTGCGTGGTGCCATTGGCTCGGCTTTTGACCTCGCTCAAACCCAAGTTTGCCAAGTCCTTGACTCCAGCCATAGCGAACCTCTTGTACACTTTGGTGGTGGACGGCAAATGCCCGAGAGACTACGTCTACTATGATGTACCTGCTCCGTGGTTGGTGGTCAAGTTGTTGCAGTTGGTGGAACACTTTTTCTTGCTCGAACCACAATCGGCTTTGGAACTAACGTCGTTGGACCTGCAGACTGTATCACACCTTCGCCAGGTGGTGTCGAAGTCGATCCAGAACGCTTCGAAACCGGCCCCTGGACAGCCCCACAAAAACTCCCAGGCGTCGATATTGTTCCAGGCCGTGGCCCTTGCTTCGTTTCTCGATGCTTCTCAGGAGGCTATTTCCGGTGCTACGCTAGCTCTTATACTGCTTCTTGACTCACTTGAAACAAACACTCGGTACTTGGTTTTGGATGCATTGATCAAGCTTTCCGCTCGCTCGGCACATAGGGCTCCATTCAAGGACTACTTGGACAAGATCTTCCACTCCTTGAACGATAAGGACATCTCGGTACGGAAGAAAGCTTTGGACCTCTTGTACATTATTTGTGACGAGAGCACGCACACTCAGATTGTTGCCACGCTCTTGAACTACTTAGAAAGTGCCGAATCGGCTCTCCGCAACGATATTTCCGTTAAGATAGCGGTTTTGGCCGAACAATTTGCCACGGACTCCATCTGGTATGTGTCCACCATGCTTCGTTTGCTTTCTGTGGGAGGCCATAGCTCCAAAACAAATGCTGGAGTCAATGGCTTATCGTCGGGCGGGGAAGTGTGGGAAAGAATTATCCAGATCATCGTCAATAACGAGGATCTCCAGGTCAAAACGTGCAAGTACATCATGAACCTTTTGAAGAGACAAGACTCGGCCCCTCCCGAGAATCTCGTGATGGTGGCTTCGTTTGTGTTGGGGGAATTTGGTTATCGCTTGAACGACGATCTGCCCGAGAATTTTGGTGTCCAGGTCCAGTTTCTAACTCTTCTGAAGTGCTACTCGTCGTCTGTCTTGCTGACCCGGCCTCTCCTTATGAATGCGTTCCTCAAGTTGCTCACGCGGTTCCCCGATGAGGACTTTGTTCCAGACATTTTGGACCTCTTTGAGCTGGAGTCGTATTCCTTGGACTTGGAGGTGCAGACGCGAGCACACGAGTTCCTCAAGGTGGCCACGATGCTTGTCAACGGCTCCGAAAAGGAACGAGAGTTTGGTCGCTCGTTGGTGCAGCCCATGCCTCCATTCGAGAGCAAGAAAAACAATTTGGTGGAAAAATTGGGCCATCTCACGATGCTTGGAGGAAAGTCATCCACATCTCTCAACGTTCAGAAATCCGACCTGTCTAAAGGTACGCGAACGAAGCTCGATGAAACGGTCGTGGACGGTATGCTGGAAGAAGAATCCGATCCATTTGGGGACGAAACACCTGCTCCTCCTCTTTCACCCAATTGGTACGACGGCTACCACCGCATGCTCCAATTTGATGTGGGGATTTTCTACGAGGACCAATTGGTGAAGATCACTTACCGAACCGTCCGAGACGGAGCCACAATCAAAATCAGCTTTACAATCATCAACAACGCAGCCAAATCGGCCGATGCTTCCATCACCGCCTTCTTGGTGCAGGACTTGCACATACCCAAATTCCTTGGACTGGAGCCCAAGTACTCCGTGACATTGACCAAAATACCCACCCTGCAGATAGCCCAGAAATCGGTGATGGAGCTCACGGTCAAACTCCGAGAGGTGGTGGAGAGCAAGGCTGGGCCGATCGTTTGTATGAGCTACAAGTGCAGTGGGTCATTCAACACGTTGAACTTAAAGATCCCCGTTGTTTCCACCAAGTTTGTGTCGGGCACGTCGATGAGTTCACTTGAGGAATTCAAAAAGAGGTGGATTCAAATCGGTGAAACCTTAGGCCCTGATTTGGGTGAATTTAAAGATTTCATTACAGGTACTCACCGCAGGACCAGCTCCAATATAGTGATCATGCTCCAACGGTTGGGGTTTGCCATTATCCAGAGCACGCCGGATGAAAACTCACGTGTGGTGGTGCTCGGTGCAGGAATCCTCCGGACGCTTCTGGCCAACTATGGAGTTTTGTTATCGATGCGAGGGGAAGACGATGAGTCCAAGAAAATCGAATTGACTGTGAGAAGCACCAGTGAAGTAGTGCCGCGCATCATCTTCAACACTATCCGAGAGGTTTTTGAATTGAAGCACTGAGGACATAAATCTCAGAACATTTGACTGTGAATAATACTGAGTGATTTGAAAAAATCAATACCTGTTGCTATTACCTCATCCAATATCTGCATTACCACATCCAATATGTGCATTAGCTCATGACGGGCATAAAGTGCTTTTTCCTATTTCAGATAGTGCGGAAACGAGTTTTGCCTAAAAGGGCAAGTGCTGCGCGGGGCGCTGTGTGCAGGCCGTTTTTGCAGCCGGCCCGCTCTCTTGTTTCCAGATCGGGTAGTGTTCCAACAGCAGGCGGGTTTCCATCTTCTCCACCGCTGCAGATTTATAAGTGAGCATTTGCTGTGAAGCAGGATTCAAGACCTTTTTTCCAGATCTCAATCCTTCAGTTCCCCTCCCTTCAGTTTCCAATACCCGTTCGCACTCCGGTCCTGGCAGTTCTCTCACAGCTACATCCCCCAGCTACCTACGCCCAGTCACAGCCACCTTTACATTTATATTTCCTCACTTTTCCCCAAGTCGTTTTAGCTACACTTTGTTCAGCATGTGGTCGATTTCCGCTCTAACGCTTTTACTTACCATACTACAGATCACCGTGTGCGCGCCGGTGACCAAATACCAAACGGTCACTGCCGTCACCAACGCAGATGGGTCTCTATACACGTGGTCGCCGAACCAGGTTGCCAGCGAGGCCACTCCCACTGCAACCGTTGCAGCACAGGCTGCTGCCACCACTGCTTCCACGGGTTCATCTTCTGGGACCAACAGTTTGATGAGTTTTTTGAATGGCCTTTCATCGATTTTCTCTAATTCTGGTTCTTCTGGATCAGGAAGTGGATCCGGCACGGGATCACAAACCTCTGGAGTCTCTTCCGACTCCTCGAGCTCTTCTGGTTCAGGCTCTACGTGGGGCTCTCTTTTCAGTCTGCTTCTTGACAAACTCGGTGGTTCTTCTGGATCAACCAAATCTGCTACAACGAGTGGTGTTTCCTCTGGCTCTTCTGGTGCTTCCTCTGGCTCTGGCTCTGGCTCTAGTTCGTCTTCGAACTCTGGTTCTGGTTCTGGTTCTGGTTCTGGTTCTGGCTCTGGTTCTTCTGCTGCTACGTCGACTCTGACCAAGACTCCTTCCTCAACGTCTTCTTCATCAGACTCGTCCAGCTCAGACTCCAGCTCGGGCTCTTCGGGTGACATCTACGATGCCATCTACAACTCCAGTGAAGACATCGACAAGAGCTTTGCCAAGGCCATCCTCGACTCGCACAACAAGTACAGGGCGTTGCACGGAGTCGGCGAATTGTCTTGGGCTCTGGGGCCTTACCTGTACGCCAAGAAAAACGCCGATAGCTACGACTGCTCGGGTGTCTTGACCCATACGCACGGCCAATACGGCGAGAACTTGGCCGCAGGCTTCTCCACCGGCCCTTCTGCCGTGGAGGCCTGGTACGTGGAGGGTGAGACCTATGACTACTCCACGCACAATGAGTACAACCACTTTACGCAAGTGGTGTGGAAGGCCTCAACGCAGGTGGGCTGTGCCTACAAGGACTGTTCTGCCGAGAACTGGGGCAAGTATATTGTGTGTGAGTACAGTCCGGTGGGTAACGTGATTGGCCAGGAGGAAGAAAACGTTCTTCCGCTCACCTCGTGAATGCATTTACAAATGCATTGACTCTCCAGCCCAGTTTACCCCAGAATCGACATTTCTGGGGTTTGTGGGTACACTTGTTACGATATTCATGAAGCTACAAGGTCTATGGAAAACATAGCACTTAGAAGCGTTAAAAATACAATAAAACCTAGACGTGTGTAATTGGTGCTACGAAAGCTGATCTCTAGATATTAGATAGACCTGGAAACCTGTAAAAACCGTTTTGAATATGAGGTGGAGGTTTCGATTTGTTATACTTGGACCTTTATACGATACTGGAATTTATGAGATGTACTGCTATGAAAGTTCAGTAGACTATATACCGGAGCATACAACAGTGCACGAAGAAAGGGCACTTGGTGAAAAGTACTGAAAATTCACGTACCCTTTATGACCAGTCTCTAGACCTCGAGCCCTGAATTTCATCTCGCTATCGTTTCGGGAACCCTGAAAATAGATCACCCAATGTCCTGCACATACCAACATCGTTCTAACGTATGGCATGTCCAAATTTAGAGCTTTTCAACCAAAAAAGAATCTTCCAAAAATATTTCAAAAAATTAAAAAAAAATATTAAAGTCCAATTATCAAAGATCATGGAACAGTCAGTTAAAAACGCAATTAGAATTTTTTTAGATTACTCAAATCCACACAAGAATACGGACTGACACGACGGATCCATATATTAATCAGGCCCAAATCGTCCACCCGTGCACTCCAACTTTAGTCGTTTCTTAGTCCTGACTTCTTTGTTTCTAAAGCCTTTTTTAATGTGTTTTTCTGGAGTTGACCTTACCCTCCATTGAAATGGGCCAGAATTGTGGGTTTTGTCCAGACACATCTTGCTGTCCACTGAGAATAGTACTTCGACCATTTAGACAACTTTTTTGAATTGAACATCAAATTCACCTCTTTTCATGCAATACCAAGTCGTTCTTCGTATTCCCGAAATCTGCCAGTTAAAGTCTCTATGCAAGCAATGGGCACTTGTATGCACTTGGAGTCGGAGTTCTGGATGCTACTCTAGAGATCCAGCTATGACCTGCCGTTTGAACCGTCTTAATACCTTTGGACAATCCTTTCGACCATCTGACGATCCTTAGCCCTGGATCTTGATTCCGATTTATCCCTGCGGTTCAAATACGGGAGTTTGGGAAAGTAGCCCGGCACAGTGGTGGCCCCCAAAGTATTTTCAATCCGTAAGCCCCTAAGCAAGTCCCCCCGAGACCAGCCACGGTTCTGATCTTCAACTGCGTCAGTTATCAACAGATTTGTCCACGTATCTTGACACACCTTCTCCACTGCTCCTCTCATGTACGATTGAAGAAGCATTTTTTGCTCTTCCGTGACTGCATAGTCGTGGAACCTGAAGAAAAAAATGCCACTGACCTTTGCAACACCCTCATTGCCGGCCACCTCATGGAGCATCTGGTGAAGCGTTCTTTTGATAAGCTTCCGGTTTTTGTCTCTGCTCGCCGCCGTTCCACATGGTATGGGCACAGTTTTGAAGAAGTCCTGCTTGGAATATTTGCCCTTGTAGCTGGAGAACTTCTGCAGGAGCACGGAGTCGTTCAATATGGCACTGCCCATATTGGTGAACGTGAAGGCCACATTGGACTTGCGGAGGGTGCAGAGGTGGTGGTTCTCGGGAAAA
Source organism: Metschnikowia hawaiiensis (assembly GCA_002370325.1). Taxonomy (NCBI): domain Eukaryota; kingdom Fungi; phylum Ascomycota; class Pichiomycetes; order Serinales; family Metschnikowiaceae; genus Metschnikowia; species Metschnikowia hawaiiensis. The sequence goes on from NLAM01001052.1 coordinate 199,511, forward strand.
AACTTGAGCGTGAAGAACTTGTTCTGCGTCACGGTGGGGTACTTGCGGTAGAGCTGCTTGTTCATGACGTAGGCGTGGCCGGCGGAGTCGATGCCCCGGATATCCGTGGGCTTGTCCGGAAGCCTTTCCTGTGTGATGTGAGGAAGCTGTTTCCAAGGGATGGGGCGGACAGGGGTTGGGAATACCGAGAGAGGGGGGAAATAGGAAACCGTCTTCGGTAGGAGGGACACAATGGGCGCCGGCTTGGTGTATTTGGAAAGTGGAGTCATGTGTAAGAGGCATCGGCTCATGTAGTGAGACTGGAGGTGATGTAAAGCGAGGGTCACGTGACAGACTTTCTGGAGAACCAACCCCGAATACTTTCGGATCAGTCATCCAGTTCCGTGGCCCAGAGAACAACACTCGTATCTGCAGTGGCCACGTTGAGTAATTTTGGGTTGAAGGCCACCACCTTCGCCATGCCCTGGTCACTAGGAAGCATGCTCACTGGACTCAAGGTCTGGATGTGTTTATCACGTATGAGGTCCTTTCTTTTAAGCACAGAGAGGTCAAAAACAGCAATTGACCCATCAGGCAGGCCAGCCATGACGAACTTGCCATCGGGAGAAAAACACGCGGAGCCAGAACTTGAATACTGGCACTGGAACCACCGGTTGGGAGCCCCGCCGCGCACCTCCAACTTACTGATCATCACACCCTGAACAGCATCCAATATATAGTGATGGGAGGAGTCGGTGGCAATCAAAATGTACTTGCCGTTATTGGAAAAATCCACCTTGGTCCATTCCTCGCCTGCATGTGCCTTGACACTGGTATAGATGAACGGGCCTCTTTCAAACTGGGCCAAATCGTACAAGGCCAAAGAGCCCGAGTCCGAGCCAACGGGAGGTTTGGCTACAGCAAAGACGATGCCGTGGGGATCATACCCCACCACGGATTTCTGGCCCATGGCCATATTACCCATTGGGGTCAGCGTTCGTAGGTCCCATAGTTTCACCGTATGGTCAATTGACGACGACAAAAACGTTTCGGAGACCGGGTTGACCTCGAGCGACGTCACCTGATCCTTATGGCCTCGAAAGTACCGGAGGTACGTCTTTGTCTTGAGAGAAAGGTAGCGGATGGAATGGTCAGCATCGTCGGAGCCAGCAGCCGGGGTGGACGCGTACAAGCAATTGAGTTCATTATGGGAGAAGCGGGCCAAGTGGGCGCCATATTTCTGCGACTGGATCTCCTTATACCGGGACCCTTTGTAGCAGTCGTAGAGCTGGATGGTCTTGTCCACGCCTGCAGAGAGGAGGTACTGGCCGGAGTCGTCGAAGTCCAAGCTGGTCACGGACGCAGATTCATGGTACGAGAGGTTCTTGGCCGGTCGGAACGACGAGAGCACTTCGCCGGTGACGGTCACGCTGGACGTGGACCTTTTGCTCATGTAGTAGAAGTAGTAGACGTAGTAGACGTAGAAGCAGTAGCAGTAGTAGCAGTAGTAATACGCGCACTGCGATGTAGTAGACTCAGACATACAACAGACAAACATGGATACTACAATAGCCACACACTAAATATATATATATATATATATATATATATTCGTATATCGTTTCTTAGTATATTAAGTATACTGGACTGGTTTTCTTGAATGAGAATTGTTTTCGGATCCTAATGTTGGGTTGAAGGAGCACTTGGATGTGCCGGTTGGATGCAGGTCGCACGGGTAGTGATTCCCAGAACCCCAGATCTAGTCTGTCACCTTGTCTACAACCATTATATATTTACCAACCATTATAGATTTATTTTATTTTTACACTTTCTTATATAACATCCATATGAAATGTATGAAATGTTGATGAACATTTTGGGCCATTCTAGGTATGTATCTATTCATTTATAGATAATCATTGGTATTGTTCAATCTGGATAAGTATCTTTCCAAGAGCCATTAAAGCAGGAATTCAATCATCTTACATCTAATATAATGTACCTATTTCACCCAATCAAACTACATTCTGAAACAAAAAAAAAAAAAAAAAAAAAAAAAAAAATATGTACTATTGAAATTGTATTTAAGAAAAGTGCACTTGTTAAGGGTGTCATAAATTGATGAATTGGCCCAGGGTCGCACGAACCAAGTCTCTCATTTTGATGTTGGGAGTGGGCACTTTTCGCACATTTAAACCCCATTCGATTGAGATATACTGATACCAATGACGCCTTTTTACTCATAAACGTATCATACAAAGATGATTTAATATTGTCTTATTCTGTCTAATCTGTCGAATCTGTCTCCGTCCAACTTATCTAACTTTGTCTAACTTTGTCTGTCTATTTGTCTGTCCAATTTTGTCTAATTCTGTCTAATCTGTCTGTCTATCCCAGTCTCTCTAAGCCTCAGTAGTTCGCGGTCGTCTAGCCTTGCTCACGCGGCCCACGCAGTCTCCTATTCACCCCGCCATTCATACACCCGAGCACACCGCACCAAACATCCAGTGCATTGGTACTCCACAATCGCAAGCACACCAAATCACTTTCCACTTTCTGAATCCATTACCGATCTGGGATCAATTCAACCAATCAGGTCCATCAGTTACTCGATCACTTTCTCGACCACTTTCTCGACCACTTCAATCAGTCTAGTCGTCTAGTCAGCAACCAAGACCTCAGCAACATATCTCGGCACAACCACACTGACTAGTGACCACAGCCAATTAGAACCTACAATGTCCACTCCTTTCAAGGTAAAGGCCATATACGAGTACAAGTCCGATTACGACGACGACCTCTCGTTCCCCGTGGGCCAGGTGATCACCGTCACGGAGGTGGAGGATGACGAGTGGTACTCGGGCTCATATGATGGTCTCTCGGGAATGTTTCCCAAGAACTTCGTACAGCTTTACTCCGAGCTGTCGGAGCCCGCCCCTGAGTCCGAAGACGATCCGGAGCTTCATGTGCCAGACTCTCTGAGCAAAGTGCCGGAATCTACATTGGACGAGAAGGAGCCCGTTTCCGAGCCAATTCCCGAGCCAATTCCCGAGCCCACTCCAATTTTTGCTCCAGAGCCCGCCTCAAAACCTGCTGAACCTACTGCAGATGTGAAACCTGCTCCAAAACTGCCGGGTGTTCCCAAAGTCCCCCTTCCGGTCCCTGGCCATGTGCCTATGCCCGGAACCATGCCTCTGCAACGAGACGACCCCTATGCCATCAAAAAGCAGTTCATCGGTGCAGGCAAGTCGCTGTATGTGCCTCAAGTCAAGCCCAGAGACCAGCCGGCCGTGCCTAGCACCTTCAAGGAGGTGCCCAAAGACCAGGAAATTGCCCGGGAAAACTCCACTAAACTGGACGACGAGCCCCAAGAGCAGCAAATGAGTTTAAAGGAGAGAATCAGCATGCTCCAGAAAAGACAGCAGGAAGAGGCGGAAAGAGAGGCGGCTGCACTTCAAAGAAAGGAGGAACGCAAGAAGAAATCCGAAGAGGAGAAGAAGGCAAAGGCTGCGAAGGCTGAAGAAACGGCCCCAATTCCTGCTGCCTTGGATACTGATCCCGTTGATTCTACAGAGTCTCCTGTGGCAAATTCTTTGGATCCTGAATCGAAGCCTCTGGATGCAGAACAAATTCCTGTCCCTGTTCCTGTCCCTAACGCTGATGAAACAAGGGCTGAAGATTCTGATAGCTCAGACGAATATGCTGATACAAGTACAAGAGATGTGGCAGAAGAGGCGCACGAAGAGGCCGAAGAAGAAGATGAAGAGGACGATGACGATGAAGAGTTACGGAGAAAGAAACTCGTGGAGAGAATGGCCAAGATCTCGGGCGGTCGCAATATGTTTGGAATGATGGGTATGCCTACACCTTTTGGTGGAGCTGCCCCTTCAAAGCCTACCAAATCGGAACCCAAGGAAACCCCGGAAGTCCACGAGGAAGAACCGGTTGCTCCCATGAAGGCTATTCCCATTCCAGGTATGGCTGCTACTAACACCTTGAAAACAGATCGTGATACTGAAAACGCCGAAATCTCTTCCCAGACATCCTCGGTGGATTCTTCAGATGTGAAAGAAGTTGAACCTTCAGCACCAGCCGTGGCACCCCCAGTGCCAGGAAAGCCAGTTGTTTCTGACGATAGGCTGGACATCCTGCCCCCGGCTCAGGCTGACTCGTTGCCTATTCTGGCTCTGGATTTGCCTGACAACTTGCAGGATGGAGAAGTCACGGGCTACGAAGCTGACGAAGACATCTCGGACCGTGGTTATGTGCCTCCAGAAGAAGAGATTGTTTCTCCTGCAATGGAGGTCAAAGCGCCTTTTGCTGGCGAGGTACCGGGCCATTCACTGAATTTCCATAAACCTTCTTTACATGGTGAAATGGATCCTCCTGCAGACTCCCCCTTGGCTCGAGTTGAGTCGTTCTCTCTGTCGGACGAATCGGACCTGACCACGCTCAAACCTTCGGAACACCCTAATCTTCTTGAGGCTGATCGTGAACCTGCTCAAGCTCCAGGTGCTTTTGGTGATGCTGCTCCTAACCTTCCTACTCGTTCTCAGCCTCCCCCAATTCCAGCTCCAACATTTGAAAGCCAAGAACAGGAACTCCCAAGGGTCCCTCCTCCAGTTCCTTCGCAAACACTCGAAGATCAAAATAAGAGTGAAGTTCCAAGAGTGCCACCTCCTATTCCTGCACCTGCTCGGCCCTCTCAAGGTGACAAGAAGGTACCCCCACCGCCTCCACCTACAGATGCTGTGCCTACCAGTGTGGAACGCAACTTCCAACAACTGCCGCCATTGCCTAATGCCCCTCCACCAGTCCCAGTGTGTGCCCCATTTCAGGTGAATGATGGGCTTGTTTCCGATGGTCCTGAGTTTCCAGGGGCTCAGCCACATTTTAAAGCTACAGAGAAATCACAAACCTTTTCTCACATATCTCCACCCTCGGCGCCGGTCCCCAATGTGCCAAGGAGAACTTCGACTTCGGGGTCAATCAAGCGCAACTCGGTCGATTTCCACCTGCGCAGATCTCATGACTTTGGCACACGCACCAAGAGTGAGCTGGACCAAGCATCAGTGCATTTGGCCCAAGTGAAGGAGGAGCTTGAGGAACTCCAGGAAACTTCAGGATGGTGGATCAAAAGCCATATTCCAGATTCGTTGGGTGCAAAACTCGGAAGTGATTTGAGGTTCGAGGTTGATGAGCATGTGGTTCAAAAGAGAGATGGCCGCCAAGTTATCTACAAAGATTACTACATTCTTTTCTACGACCTCTCGCAACTTATCATAGAATTGATGTACCAGAGCGATGACCCAAGAAGCTCCGTGCAGGTGATTAAGCTCGATACCAGAGATGAACCCCATATCCGGAAAGATGTGTTGCATGAATACAGCACCAAGTTGGGTGTGCACAGTTCAGACTTGGCACAAGCTCTGATTGGCAGCAGAGTCAGCGGAGGGTTGCTTAGGGAGATCTTCACCAAACTAAAGGCCAACTACCCCAATGTGATTTTGCCCATTGGGGAAAAGGGCTACGGAGCAACCATATACAAGAACAACAACGGGCACGTGACGCATGTGGACGAGATCCGGGCCGGAGACGTGTTGTGTATGAAAACGGCCAAGTTCACCAGCCACAAAGGCCTTGGCGGGCTCAGCTCCAAGAGTGTGGTTCTAGGCGAAGGAAGCGAGATCTACTGTGCCGTGGTGACCGAGTACGATGCAAAGAAAGAGAAGGTGCGGGTGGTGGAAACCGACCGCAGCGGAGTGGCCAAGAAGGAGTCGTATAAGTTTGGAGACATGAAGAGTGGCCGCGTCAGAGTCTTTAGAATTGCTGAGCGTGACTGTATTGGATGGCAGACGTGATGTCAAAGCCGAGCCGCACCATCCAAGGTGTTAATCATTCTCAAATGCATGTTTAACGGGTGATCTACAAATGTCTAGCAACCAATAATCCACATGATTGTCTAGTAGAAGTGGTCTAAGAATTGTATAAGAATTATAAGATTTGTATAAAATTCGTATGAGAATTCTTAAGATTCGTTTGAGATTCGTTTGAGAATTTTATTGAGATGATAATTTGGTGATTCTGCGAATGTGGAAAAAATGGTATGGACAATGCATGGATATGTTAATTGTAAGAGAGTGCGAGGTGTAAAAGAATTGCGAGGCTGTGAGAATATAGAAACCACGTAGAAACAAATTCACCCGTATCATGTGATTTGTTTACAAAAGAAAAAATAGGTGATCAAAAAGATGTTTACAAAAACGCAACCACAAAACCGCAACCACAAAACCGCAAAATTAATATATATATAACGTGTGGCCATGTCTGTTCCACTAGGCTTTCACTGTGTGGGTCAAGAATGTGAGACAATGCGAAGACACTGAGGGAGAAAATGAAGAAAATATAGCGACGGTGAGAGTGCGAGAGTGGCACGGCGAATGTGGTCTGGCCGCAAAACACCACCACCAAAACACCACCACCAAACCACGACGAGGAAAGGCAAATACTTATCGGGAAATGGGCCCGGGGGGCCAACAACTGTGTGCAGTACGCCGAAATAAAGCTTCACCCCTTTCCCCAATTTTTTTTTTTTTTGCACGTCTTTCTCCATTGCTATTCTTTCCACCAAGGTGTCATTCTCACATGGCTGTGCCTGCAGGGACTCGCATCCTAGCACGCGTGGTTGCTCGGTTACTCCGTGGGTCCGGCACATAGCGGTGTTCGGTGCCTGAAGCTGGTGACACCAGACCCGTGCCTCCCCAACAGCAATGGAGCGTTTGGCTGTGCGTTGCTCGGCTTAAATCCTACAGCACAGCTTTTCACGGACAACGGCCCACGATCTCGTTACGTTTTTCTTTTTCGGCTGATCCAATTGACCAACCACAATTGAGGGTTTTCTGTCCATTTTTTGTCCAGATCTGTCCTTTTTCCGTCCACTTTCTGTCTAGTATCCGTCCAGTTCTGTCCAGTCCAGTTGATTCCAATTGATTCGACTCCATTTAACTTGATCTCGGGAATTGACCATGAGTATCTTGAATTCAGACTTTGTCTTCTCCGTCAAGGAGGGCAAGGGCCATGAAACCAACTTGGCCAGACTCGTGGGTGTTCTACAAGACGCCGGGTTCGAGACCCAGGCTAGACCTGGTCTGCAACTCTCCACGCTTTTATTTGCTCGGTTGTCCAATAAACAGTATGAAGAGCTCTTGCGCAAGGATATGGTCAATTGCCTCCAGTTTGGCGTTACTGCCCAGGCCGACTCTTCTACTGACCGTCTCCGCATCATCCACTCGTACTTGACGAACCCAAAGCAGAGCCAAGGCTTGGAAATCGCTCCTGGGAAGGACAATTGGCTGTTTGTGCAGACCATCATGCCGGTTAGTGGGTATTTGGCTGGCGATAGTGTTGCCGACTGGGGTAAAAAGGCGGCTCTTTCTCCTGGCTTGTCCACGTCGCTGTTCTTCAGTCTCTTCGGCTCGGAAGTGGCCTTGTACTTTGAATTCTTAAAGTTCTACATTGGGGCGTTGTCGATTTTGGCTGTTTTCGGGATTGTTGCCTATCTCAAGTCCAAGCAGTACTCTATGACGTTTGCCTTCGTGAACCTTGCGTGGACGGTGGGTTTCTACATTTCCTGGAAACGCAGAGAACGCCTCTTGACCAACACGTGGGGCGTGCAAAACTCCCACTTGGTGGAGGAGCACGATGCCAATATTGCCAAAAGACAAGAAGCTTCGTCTTCCTCTGACGTGCAAAGTGATAAGAAAAATGGCCTCAGGTTTATCAAGGAGTTGGCTTTTGTGCCTGTTGGCTTGGTGTTTGCAGCAGTGCTTGTCAGCTACCAATTGGGTTGTTTCGTGTTGGAGATCTTCTTGGCGGAGATCTATGATGGTCCAGGAGCCAAGCTCTTGGTGCTCACCCCCACCGTTCTCATCTCTGTGTTCGTTCCAGTGTTGACTATAATCTTTGGGATTGTTTCAGACAAGTTCTTGGCGTGGGAGAATCACGACAACTACTACCAACGTGATAACTCGTTCATTGTTAAGTCGTTTTCGTTGGCCTTTTTGACCAGTTATGCTCCGTTGCTCATCACCTCGTTCATCTACTTGCCCTTTGCCCACCTCATCCAGCCATACTTGCCAGTGATTCAATATTCCATTGCTTCCTCCGTGAGAACTGACCGGTACATGTACAAGTACTTGACCAAGCTCAAGTCGCAGAAAGACTTCACCTTCAACCAGGGAAGACTCAATGCGCAGTTTTTCTTCTTTATTGTCACCAGCCAGGTCATCCAGTTGGTTATGGAGTACGGATTGCCATTGGCCATTTCTCATGGCAAAAAAGTGTTTGCTGCCAAGGTCTTGGGCAAGAAGGAGCTTGCGCTTCCCGAAGATGCACCCGAGGAGAAGGAATGGTTGCAAAAAGTCCGCCACGTGATTGAATTGCCTGGCCACCATGTTAGTGCCGACTTCAAACGTTTGACCATTCAGTTTGGATACCTCTCGTTGTTTGGCCCCGTGTGGACTCTTGCTCCCCTCATTTCCATTTTCTTCAACGTGCTCACCTTTAAGTTGGATACTTTGAGGTTCACCAACGGCAAGTACTTCTGTCCCACAGTCCCACGCAGAGTGGATTCCATCCACCCTTGGGATATTGCGTTCTTGGGCTTGGCATGGATCGGCTCCATCGTGTCTCCATTAGTGACTGCCTTCTACCGTCACGGCACCAAACCCCCCAAGAGCTTGGGCCAGTTTGCACTTAGCAAGGCCAGCATCAATGTTTCGTCCACCACGAGGTTGATTTTTGTGTTGTTCATTTCGGAGCACTTGTTCTTTGCGTTGGTGTACTTGGGGTCCAAGCTTCTGGGAAGCTTCAAGTCGGAGCCCGAGATCAAGAACAGTTTGGCTGACAATGACATTGACTTGAGAAAACGTTACTACGGAGAGAAGGTGCAGTCCAAGGAGATCTCCACCACCACGTCCGACTGGGACTCTTTGCCCGTTGAACAAGTGGTGAAGCAAGCCAAGGTTGAAGAAAGACAGGTGAATGCAGAGAAGGAGGCTCAAAAGGACAAGACCAAGGACAGTTCCGAGTCCAGCTCCAATGAACCCAAACAAAATGCCACTGGTGTTTCTGGAGCTTCTACCGGCGTGGCTACGGCAGACAAACTGAGCTTAGTCAATAGATCGGACCGGTTGAGTGAGCTTGAAAGCAAGAAGAAGGAATTGGAGGACAAGAAGAAGGAGTTGGCTCTGAAGTACACCTTGGAGTCGCAGATGAACACCGGCGATCTGATCATCAACGTGCCTAGCGATGCTGGTCCTTCACAACAGGCCATCATCGATGGAGACAACCATATTTCAATGGACGATGTCAAGGATATCGAGAGGAGATTGAGTCAAAACGAGGCCAAGAACACCGAGAAGAAATCTAGCCAGAAAGAGCCTCAAGTTGAGAAGAAGCAGAGCAAGGAAAACTCAACTGGTGAACGCGAGACCACCGCCTCGAAGGACCATGAAGCTGGTCCTCTTTCCGCAGAGCTGTCGGACTCTGTTACGCCCAAAGAAGCCAAGCCATCCAAGAAGAAGAGCTTAAAGAAGATCTTCAAGAAAGCTTAAAGAGGATCTTTGGGAAAGCTTGAAGAGATCTTAAAGGGTAATGAACGTTACTTAAGAAATGAACTGCCAGTTACAGTCACTTACAGAGTATACATCTAACGTGTTACTAAACGTAGTCAAAGCTAAATGTAGTCACAGGAGCGTTTTGATTTATTATGGAGTCAATAGCAGTCTGGGTTAGTGTCCGTTTCTGGGTGGTCTGGCACCAAAGATGGAGCTGCCCACACGCACACTGGTGGAGCCTTGAGCAATGGCAGCAGTGAAGTCAGCACTCATGCCCATACTCAAATCAAGAGCCAAGCCCGAGTACTTGTCAGCCAAAATCCGCTTCAATTCAGCCAACGCCTCAAAGTCTTTGTTGATTCCAGACTCGGAGCTGGACTCAGTAAACGAGCCAATGGTCATTAAGCCAAGGAAATTCAAACACGTCGCCTCTTTCTGGAGGTACTCCACCGACTCATAGACCTCGGCCAAGTTGTCGAGCCGGTACCCCGATTTCTGGTCTTCGTTGGATGTGTTCACCTGCAAATACACATTGATGGGCAGAAGTCCCGACTGGGCACGGGCCGCCTGGAGTTTCTGGCACTTCTTCAACGAGTCAATGGTCTCCACCGCATAGAGGCTTTCGATGTCCCGGCCCAAGTCCTTGCATTTGCCCGATTGCAAGCCTCCGATGAAGTGCCACTTGATATCCTTGGGGAGCTCCTTGGCCTTGGCCACCAATTCCTGGACGTAGTTCTCTCCAAAATGGCGGACGCCGTGGTTGTACAAACCCATGATATCGGAAGAGGGCTTGAGTTTGGACACGGCCACGAGGGTCACGGGCTGGGACGTGGCGGCGCTGTTGACCTGGCTTAAGATGTGCTCGTAGTTGTGGATGAGCTCTTGTTGTCTCTCTGGAGTGGGCTGGGGATACGACATGTGGATATTTCTTGTGTTCGTGAGGTAATGGGATGTTTTGATATGGGGTTGGATATTTGCAGGTTGGAGGGGATGTAAAAAAATGCCTTGCTTTGGGACTGTTCTAACACAGCGAAACATGGAGTTGGGGAACCAGACAGATTCGGATGCGAAAAAAGAAAGCTCCGCGACGGGGAATTGAACCCCGGTCTACCACGCGACAAGCGGTAATTCTAGCCACTAAACTATCACGGATTTTGTTGAAAAATTGGTTTAACTAGACACTGTCCGAAAGCGGATTACGCAAGATTTCAACGGTGGGTAGGTGTAGGTTCCAGCCAAAATCCAAAGTTTTTCGCCTCATTATATAAACGAAGCTATAAACATCAATTATCTTACAGCCCCAGTGGATCAAGACTTTTCCTTTGGTGGTAGCCCCGAGATCTAAAAAACAAAGTTACCCCAAGGTTGGGGCTATATCTGCAGTCCACGCAGGCCAAGCCGAAAAAATTCTGAAAAGCAGTGCGACTAACATCTCATCGGAGCATACGTACTCGGGACTTCTCACAGCTCACGTACCCATACTTCTCACGGAGCACACGCACTCACCATGACCGACTCCGTTTACACCGGCAACGACTTCGACGAAAAAGTCAGAAAACAGGTGGAGTTCTACTTCTCCGACTCCAACCTCCAATCGGACAAGTTCTTGTGGAGAATCTACGAGGCCAACGACGGCTGGGTGGAATTGAAGACCATCTTGACCTTTGGCCGTATGAGACAGTACCGTCCCGAGGAGAGGGTGATTGCAGCATTGAAGGAATCCGACAAGCTCACGTTATCGCCCAACGAGGACCTGATCAAGAGAAAGGACCCATTGAAGGAGTTCAGCGAGATCAAAAACACCCGGAAGAGAAACTCCGTGCACATCGAGGGTTTCCCCACGGAATTGAGCCAGGAGGACGTGGAGTCCTGGTTCAACACCAAGATCGTGCCCAACTTGCCCAAGGAGAAGAGCTTGTGTTCGATTCGTCGGATCAGATCCAGAGCCAACAAGGAGTTTTTTGGTGTTGTTGACGTGGAGTTCCACACGCTCGAGGACGCCGAGTACTTTTTGAGTATTTCGGTCAACTACACCGATGGAATCGTCTCGGAGGACAAGGTGGAGGACAAGAAGGATCTTTTGAAGAAGATGTCGCTCTTGACCTTCAGGCAAATGCGCGAGTCTGGCAAGAGATTCGGTGTCAACGACGTGACCAAGAGACGTAACTCTTTCAAGGACAACAACAGGAAGAAGATGAGAAACGTGGGCAAGAAGGACGACAAGGAGGAGGATGTGAAGGAGAAGGAAGTCAAGGAGGAGGAAGTAAAAGAGGAGAAGGAAGTGAAGGAGGAGAAAGAAGTGAAGGAAAACGAGGAGAAGGCCGAAAAAGAGGAATAAGCCTGGCAGATCTTTTATAGACACTAACACTCGCCAATATAAGTCAGTATAGTAAACCCCAAGCACCCGACTGGATTCTCATAAGTAACGTCAGCTGGTCCACCAAATCACAAGCATATCGTTGAAAGCACTCAGTCATAATAAGTAATTCTATGTAGACCGGTAATTATAGGTGCCAATGGGTACTTGTATAGAGTACCACCCACCATACAAAAACCGGTACGAGTTACGGTACCCACCCTGTACCCATAGATAATATGTGCCCCCAAATACTAGCCCTTTAAGAATTTATACCTCATTTTATCTTATATTATTGATATATTTTATATCATTATTTTTATATAGCATACCTACTAAGTATAATTAGGTCTCTCTTATAATTACTATACCTCTGTCATTCTCATATTTATACACTTTGAAGTTAAATCTGTACTTCACCAATGTCTTGTTTATCTAGTCTCGTACACCCCAAGCTAAATTTACCCAGTGTAAGAGTAGACAACAGACGTGGAGAAACCAAGTAAGAGAGTCTAGATGATACAAATTGAGTAATAGAAGTATATAATTATAGAGGTATATAGTATTCTATATAAGTAAAGGAGAGTATGGCAGTAGGAGTAGAGTGGTATAGAGAGATTTCACGGCAGGGTATAGTTGTAGAATGGAAGTACAAGAGAAAGAGAATTGGTAGTAGAGAGAGTTATAGTAGAGTCAGGATGAGAGTACAGATCTTGTCAGTGTGTAGGCTAGGCTTCATGCCATTCAGTATAGTCAGGACAGAATCTAATCAGTGTAGTATTCTATACTCCTCTTACAACACTGGTATACTTGAGCCACTTCACAATAGAGTACCACATTCATCTAGCTACTATATACTACTAAATACTATATAATACTTCATACTACTATATACTATATAATACTATATACTACTATATCCTACATACTATATACTACTATATACTACTATATACTACTATATACCACTATGAATTGGAACGTGCAGCTCGTAATATATAAGCAAGGAACTTGGGCTCTACGCAGAACAATATTCTGTATTGGCTGAAATTTTCTCTGGAAAACGCTGGTTGGATCTCTTTGGCACCCATTGTCCCTTTTTCATTGGGATGGCCTGCCATGTGGCTTTATTATGTATAGTAGCTGGTGATTCCACATACATACAATTATAGTATATACTGCTAATATATACTACTATAATTTATATACTAAATACTGTTTATATGATTCTTAAACACTGATGTCTCGTACTCTTCCGGACTGACACTGGAGGGTAGACAGGAGAGAAGATCGAGCTTGGTAGACGGTCTGGGGATTCACGTCGCAGTGGTTCAGAAACCAGTGAAGCTCTTCGTTTATTAGAATCCAACAGCATCTATATGATCTGGTAGAGTAGGATACATTTAATACTAGAAGACTAGAGCGAGCGGATGAGATTGGTAAGTGGCCTTTTTTCCGGCTGTAAAAGAGTGATGGGGGATTGGATATGATGGGGTTGAAAGTGTTGCCAGATCCTGCATATAGACCGCTTTATACTTCCCAGTCTGAGTCCAAATGTGTCCCACTATTTCAATCCATAATTTAAACAAATTGTCTAGAGGTCTAACTTATTTTGTCATTATCCAAACTTGTGAAATGCAGGCGTGCAGGTATACTTCAGATACTAGTGGGTGTACTCATGGCGACTACTCAAACACTGATGAAACAATAGTATGCAGTAATACCAGAATAAAAACGGGCGTTCATGTTATTATAGAGTGAATACCACTATAGCGTGATTTATAGTATGAGAAAGGTCAATCCCAGGAATACGTGGGTGCAGGTGCAGTACAGGCATAGCATACAGTCTACACTACAGACACACTTCAGAGTACATACATTTCCGACGAAACTATTTTAGATTCCAGACAAACAACATTTTATAACACATCATTTTCCATAAAAGAAATGTCAATCCTGGAGGATTGGTAATGGTGATGATGGGTGTGGGTGACGCGTGCACGTGCCCACGGCAGTACGCGACGCGTAAATCACTGCTCTCTTCTTAGCTACTCCCCAGACATGCCAACAGAAACCGACGCCGGCACCAAGGACTGGTTTGCCAAGAAATTCGGCGTGCGTGATGACCATGTGCTCTCCAAGCTTCTGGCCCTCAAAAGCTTGTACAACCTCTCCAACGACGACACCTTCATCCAATGGGAGTCGTTTGTGGTGACGCAGGAAAACGGCGACTTGGAGGTGAGTCCTGCTGGAGTCGAAAAGTTCCAGGCGTATTTGCAAGAATCCATATTCAACTCGAACGAGAGACGGACCCCGGCGGTGAAGAAAGTCCGGGATGTTTCTGCCAAACGACAAATGATGGACTTTTCGTCGAGTCCTGGAAAACCGCTTCCACGAACACCCCAGCTCAAGAGGAAACGGCCCACGTTGTCAAGTGAACCTAACTTGCTTAGTGAAACCGGTTTGACCAGTGAGCCCAATTTGGCCAGTGAACCCAATTCTTCTCCGTCCAAATCGGGTCTTGGTGCTATGAAAAGCTCTCAGGCGGACCTCATGTCCAGTCCCAAAACGGCCCCTGTGTCTGCCGAATCCAATACCATTGTGGAATCGTTGAACCCCCAATTGGAGTTTTCATCGTTCGCTGAAAAAGTCCAGCTTTCTGCCAACTTTGATGCTGAAAAGTTCAAGTTCAGAACCATGGCCATGAAACTTCTCGAGAGTGCTGATGTGTTGGATGAGCAAATCGATTCCGTGAGTCTGCAGATCCTGGAGGCCTATAAATCCACAGGCCTTCTGTTGAGCAACCCGTGTATGAGCTCGCAGTTTGATGTCATCTGCTGTGGACGGATTGTCCCCGATTCTCCGCTCTATGATGCGCTGAAACTCCAGGTTTTGAACGACAAGTCGCTTTACTTGGAAACTTCCCGTTTGGGTGGTATTGGACAACGCATTCCGTTGGACTTTTCGGCTCTCACCGAGTACTCGTTCTTCCCGGGCCAGATTGTTGCACTCAAGGGTAGAAACCCAACAGGACGGACGTTCGTGGTCAACGAGGTGCTTGAATTACCTCTGCTCGGGGCTCCTGTGTCCTCTCTTTCAGAATTGAACGAGTACCATTCCTCGAAGGAATCCTCCAAAGTCTTTGTTGCTGCTGGGCCTTTCTCCAACCTGCAGGTTTTGAACTATAACAAACTCCGCTCATTGGTGGAGCTCATCAACACATCCATCAGGCCGCAGGTGGTCATTTTGCTTGGGCCGTTCCTCGACCTATCCAATAAAGCCGTGCAACTGGGCGATGTCGAGTTAGAGGGTGTGCCTGCACAGCAACAACCCAAGAATTTGGATGAGCTTTTCAAGAGCCTCATGGCGCCGATTTTAAAGAACATCGACTCTTCAATCCAAGTGATTTTGATTCCTTCGCAAACAGATGCCATCAACAAACACGCTTCGTACCCACAGACACCATTTGACCGGAAAAAGCTTGGGCTACCCAAGAACTTCAAGTGTTTCCCCAACCCCAGTGGGTTTTCCATTAACGAGGTGATGTTTGGAACGTCTAATGTGGATGTCTTCAAGGACTTGAAGGATGTGCATAAATTGAACAACTCGGGCAATAGCAAGGTGTCGTCCAACCGGTTCGACCGCATCGCCAACCATATCTTCCAGCAGAGAAGGTACTATCCGGTATTCCCCGGGTCCATAAAGTTTGCTAATACCCAAAAGAAGGAAAAGGAAGACCTGTCTAATTTAAGAGAAGGACTCATGGCCGAGGAGCTTGCAGACACAGAAATCGGAGGTGCATGTCTAGAAGTGCCCTACTCGGGGCTCACAGAGATGTCGGACTCGCTACCCGACATTGTGATTCTTCCATCGGAATTGAAGTTCTTTGCCAAGGTCACGCGAGGCGTGGTGGTGATCAACCCAGGCCAGTTCATCCGGCCTTCCAAGGATGCATCTAGAGAAGACGGCAGTTATGCAGTACTCAGCGTGAAGCCAGCTGATCCATCAGAGCCTGATAATGTGGACAAGGTGGAGAACTCAGACCATTACTACCATAACATCTACAAGAGATGCAGAGTGGATATATGGAAAAGTTGAGCGATGGTTAGCAAATAATTGACACTGAAATGGGATATTCTTTTAGAACAAGTATGCAAATCAGAAACTGATGCTCGAGTATGTCTGTGAGTAAGTATTGTCAGTGTGACTCGAATCGATGGCTTGATTTGTGGGAAACTCTTGTGGATTTGTC
This sequence comes from Metschnikowia hawaiiensis, assembly GCA_002370325.1. Lineage (NCBI taxonomy): Eukaryota > Fungi > Ascomycota > Pichiomycetes > Serinales > Metschnikowiaceae > Metschnikowia > Metschnikowia hawaiiensis. Next base: position 215,715 of record NLAM01001052.1, read on the forward strand.
ATATCCTGTACCAGCCATTGTATAATTACTCACTTCCAATTTGGGGGAGTGTAGCTCTATTTCTGGAGAATCTCTTCAACCTCCACTATAGCTCTTTTCAAATCCCACCTCGTCGGGACAATATCATTCTGAAAGTCAGATAGAGAGGGATTGTGGTTCCATAAGCAGGAGTTTCAGCAAGAGATGGAAAAGCATAAGTAAGGATTGGAGAAACAAGTTGGACTGTAGGGATTGAAGTAATGAAAGAAAGTAAAGAAAAAGTTAGGAAAAAGTTGCGAGGGGGAGGAGGTCTCTTTATAGACAATTCCTCACTTCTCACCCCGCCCTGTTTATTTGCAGCCACCGGCCATGCAGGACAGATGTGCTGCGGAATATAAAAGGCAGCGCATTCCCCTTATTCCAAGCACTATAAAAAAGACTAGCCAGTATGAGAGACCTGGACTTTGTGAACTGATGGTTTCACAAGTTACACAAGGAGCTGGCCCTTTTCCCGAACTCCAACCTTTTCTCCACTACTTCCTTTGTCATCCCAACTTGGTTCTTGACTGACATACTGGTTTGTTGCTAACTGGTACTCAACGGATTTACAAAGGTCATCCTTGACTACATTTTCATTACGTGAATGAATCAGAAGGGCTTGGAATCCACTTTGTTTGCGCTTAAGCTGGGTGCAGCGAGAAGTATGACTGGGTCTAGTATCTGGCTGCATGTTGTGTTTACCAATGAGCAATATTTCAATTGATCAAGTACACTGAAAAGGATAATTGAACATTTCCCACCCGCTTAACAGGATCATTTATTATTCAAAACTGAAGAGATTTGATGGTGAAGCTTATTGGGTCTTCTTGATCAGTTTATTTCAACAAAACTTACAATAAGCCTCATAGCTCTTGTGTGGAGTTCAATGAGCCCTCTCAATAAAGCCATATCTTCAGAATTCAATTTTCCTTCTCAGATCTCATGTTTCTTATATTGCTCCTTGAAAAGCTTTTGTTTATTAAAGACTTCCGTGCAGTTACACTGGCTTTTGCAGCTGACTAGAGGCTACTAGAGTCAGGATAAAGGGTTAGTTGCGTGAACCACACCCATGTGTCTTTAACTATCCATCCAAGTCTCCCACGTTTTTATGGCAGGGTGGTGTTTCCAGATTATACACACTTTAGCGGTGTACGATTCCCTGGGGAAATGGTCTGGTCTTTGATGGCTTCTACCACTTCATCACGTGATGCCTGGAACCACGCACGCGGCTCACCAAAATATGCACTATAACGCGATCCACCCAGACACACTGTTGATCCATGTTGACTAGAGGTCCGACCGCAGCAATGTGCCGGAGAATAGTCCGGGACAGTGTTATGCGCTTGAGCAGCCTTGGTGCAGCTCTTCCCGCGGTCCCGATCAAGCTACGTGACTACCAGGTCACTGCAGTGAACAGTGTTCTTGACGCACTAGATTCCGGCATCTCCAGACCGGCAGTGGTGCTAGCCACCGGCGGAGGGAAAACAGTGGTGATTTCCAACCTTATTCCCCAAATCCGTGGTGAAAACCCAAACCGCACAAAGACCTTGGTCTTGGCCCATAAAGAAGAGTTGATTCGACAGGCCGCAAAAACTATCAGTGAAGTTAACCCGAACTTGCAGGTAGATGTCGATATGCACAAACTTACGCCTTCGGAAAATTCAGATGTTATCGTTGGCTCGGTCCCCACATTGGTCCGGATGTCGAGGCTTAGTAAGTATAATCCAGATGAGTTCAAGGCCATTATTCTTGATGAGTGCCACCATGCCACAGCAAGTTCGTGGACCAAAATCCTCAACTACTTCAATGCGCTCGACGACCTGAAAATCCCTGTTTTGGGCTTCACGGCCACGTTCGAGCGGTCCGATGGTACGGCCTTGGCCCTGGTCTTTCAGAAAGTGGTTTATGAACGGAACATATTCCAGATGGTGTCCAAGGGCGAGTTGTGTGACGCTCGCTTTTCAGTCATGAAAGTGGATCTTGACCTTGATGATGTCAAGGTCTCTGGAGGTGATTTTATGCCATCGAAGCTATCGGCAGCCGTGAACAGAGAAAATATCAATTTGCAGGTGACCTTGGCGTACAAAAAGCTTCAGAAGGAGCACCTGCTCAAATCGACATTGGTATTTTGCGTGGACGTGGAACATTGCAGAACACTCTGCGGAGTTCTCCAGGCCAATGGGGTCAATGCACAGTATGTGACGGGGAACACAGTGAAACACGAGCGAATCGCCATTTTGGACGACTTCAAAGCGGGCAAAATCCAGGTGCTTTGCAATGTGCTTGTGTTTACCGAGGGCACGGATATTCCCAACATCGACTCCTTGATCTTGGCCAGACCCACCAAATCTAGGCCTCTCTTGACGCAAATGATTGGCCGTGGATTGCGATTGCACAAAGGAAAGGATTATTGCCACATCATCGACTTGGCTGGAACCATGAAGTTAGGAGTACTGTCAGTGCCGCTCTTGTTCGGCCTTAAGGATGACCATGATTTCTCGAAAAAGACCATCAAGGACCTAAAAGAGGAAAAGGAAGAGTTGAGCGAAGCCGAGAACCAGGCAGCAGCAAACGCCCGGGCTTTGAGCGTTGAAAAAACACTCCAGCTTCAAAACGAAATCGCCGCCCAAGATGTGGTGTTCGACTCAGTCGATGGCTTTGCTTCCATGTTCAACAAAAGCGGGATCGCCAACACCGATACTGACGAAACACACACTCTTTTCAGAGAAAACTTCCATGACTGGGTGCGGCTCGAATATGACTTGTGGGGACTCCAATTAGGTTCCAACGACGGGTATTGCACCATTGAGCGGAGCGAAAAAGACAGAGGCCTTTTTTCTCTTTATATGGAACGCAGGTTGCTGAACTCCGAGAGAGCAGCCAGGAAATATAAAATAGGACGCGTCTACAGGGAACAAATCAACACCGGCAGTTTGCCTAGCATGCTTGCCTCGGCAGACACCATCAAAAGCCGTGCGATGCGGATTCGCCCATATCAAAATGTGAAAAAAACGGTGACGACTCGGCAGGTCGATTGCATCATGTCGCTTCTCGAAGCCAAGGTGAAGACTCTATATGGGCCAGAAAGTTTGAAACCGTTGAAGAAGAAAGTTTCCGCATTCCCCATGCTGAGAGCATCGCTGCTTATTTTCGCAGCCCGGTATTCCAAGAAAAGTTTATGGGTGCAGTGGGAGTTGCAAAAGCTTCTTGGTCCAACCAAGCAACAACAGACCCAGAAATTGCGCTTGACGAAAAAGCTTGAAAAGTTGCAGCTCTCGGAGCCTTCAACATTAAGCGGTTTGGAATAATCAGGTGCAAAGAAAAAAAAAAAATCAAAATCGACATGCTGGCTCAGGTCAATAAATCGACCTGGTGACACAGGTTTAATAGAATGTCGAATCGGGAACCAAGTTTCCTGAGTCTATTCGAAAATGTAGAATTGGAAAGAGACTTCGATTTCACCGGTATGGGCAGAGGTGATCCTAATGAATAGCTTAAGAGCTATAAGAGGTTCAATGAAAACATTATTAATGTAACCACATTTATCATGAACAAACATATGCCATCATTCCCCGAAATACAACTGACTCCATGAAAATAAGACTACTTTCCATGTCTCGGAGGAAAAGTGGATTAATAGAGTATGAAATAGCCAAAGTCACAATCACTCCAATCTAATAACAACTTAATCGAGCTTATAAAGATTCTAAGGATTGACAACTCAATCGAGCTTCTAAAGATTGTAAGGATTGGCTCCATGTGTTTTATATAAACGGCTATGGTATAAGATTTCTCTGAGGAAATAACTGCACATTTTCTCTGAGGAAGTCTCTTTACTTTTTTTGGAAATTAGATAATTTTGTAAGCGTATATCCCATGAGTTGGTGTCTGCCAATAATTTGAGTTCACCATGGAGCTTGAGCTTCTGGGTTGGGTTTGGTACCTCGAAATGGGCTTGAGGACCGTGGGAATGCGGACGATGGCTGCAAATAAAACCCGTGCACCAGGCGACCTCAGCAGAAAAAGGCCCAACGCAAAGGGTGCTTTTTTGGGTTGCACGGGTATGAAAGTGGGCTAGTTGGAAAGCTGGAATTCCGGCCGCTCCAACGCTAGTTATTTCAAGGTAAACCAATGGTGGTGAAGCTTGGAAGTTCGGCACACTAAATGTGCTGGTGCGAGTTCCGGCCGTCCCGAGGTCCTGGCACCGATTACTTCAATCCAGCCCATTCAGGCCAATTCTAGTACTGTAAGTATGGGTAGAGTAGAATTTGCTGCTTGTGTGCTTAGTAAAATAGTAAGTAATCATGAGTCATCTATAGTTCTACTCTTAGTACTAGTACTAGTACTAGTACTAGTAGTAATAGTACATAACCAGCAGAACAACCTACTTCTGAAATATTGTAGATCCCTGCCACTACTTCTATTCTTTGCTATTCTGTCAATGTTTGGTAGTAAAGTCGCTATAAAGGAGTACAGCACTACATTGGAGTAGGGGAGTAGTACACGCACCAGAAACTGAATCAGTAATTCACAGTATAAGATAGAGTAGGTTGATAATGCAGTACAGGATAGAATCACTGGTAATAGGACAGTATCACGGGTAGTGTACCGTGTTCCGTATGAAGACATAATTCTTTGGAAAAAAGACAGTACCTTGCAAAGCACATGACTATAGTAAGAAAAGCCATAGAAGTAATGCGCGTAGGACAGTAATGGAGTATATATCGTATAGGCTAGTTCTACTACCAATATACGTCTATAACTAATCCTAATCCTAATGCTAATCCTAATGCTAATGTTAATACTATTACTATAACTATTACTATTACATTACTATCACCACCTCTATAGTACAATACTATATTACTAGTGCTCATGGTCTTGGTGGCCGAGTTGGTCATTATAGCTTGGCTTGTTGAACATATAGACGACCAACCAGTCCACGACATAACCTGTGGTAGCTCTAATTATCGGCATTGAAAATATCCAAATCTCTAGAGCACCTAGGACATTTGGAGTGGTCACCACGGAAACTGGTATCCACTTTACTGTAGTCTAGAGCTTTACTGACTAGAATATGGTGTTCTTAGCTTGTAGCTCTCAGTAGTCTGTAGAACTAGTCAGTAGAACTAGAGTATACTTTTCACTCCACCATAATTTCACTCCCATAATTTCACTCCCATACTTTCTCTATACCTTCTTTATACCTTCACTCGTATCTTTCGTGTCACTCCTCGACTCTACTCACTCTCTCTTGACTGTCGTTCTACTATAAAGTTCCACTTGTACTGTACTATCGTACACTCCACCTTTCCACCACTATGCTCATAGTGTCAGTGAATACTGAAACGGACTGATTATTACGGACTGTTTCCTAGCCAATTTACTCCGTAACTCACTATAAGATGGATTGGAAGAGAAAACCAGAGGTCCGCTATTGCAGAGGTCCGTTTTGTCTAATTTTTGTCTGATAACTGGAGCACTGGAAGTCTCAGTATCTGAAGTAGTATTGAGTAGAGAGAAGCGGTAGTGCTAGATTAAGTAAGTACGAGAAGAGAAGTAATTGCTGGTGGAAGTCCACTTATAGTCTGTAGTAAGATTTGTCAGATTTGTCGGATTTTGCCAAAAGTACAGAAAAGTGGTGAGTTCCGAGTTTTAGTATTAACAGAGTACTAGGTCACACCACCTGTACTTTATACTGTACCTTACCACTGTCTACTAGTATCAGTCTCCATTCAGTCTCCATTTCAGTCTATTCACTCTACACCATTCTCTAAGAATAAGGGACTGGCCAAAAGATCACAATATAAGACGACCGATTTAGCACAAGACCATTTGGAGAAAATTACGAAAAGTACGACAGCATTTTTCGAAACCGTTTTTCGAAAGCGTTTCGAAAGCGTTTTTCGAAAGCGTGCGGTCGTGGAATGCCTCTTTCTTGGAGCCTCTTTTTTCGAGCCTGCGACCATGCGGCCCAACCGAATCTCACTTTTCTTACCGATCTCTGATTCTCACTCTCTCGGTTCCCGAGCACCATCAAATGCTGCACTGTGTTTCTCGCACCCATTCCCTCCACCACTCTACACTGAAACTGATAGTGACCCATACTGCACCACACTCCACAAACTGACCAAACTGACCAAACTGCTTAAAACTATTTTACACTAACAAAATATGGACACAATACTAACACTGATTAAAAATACAGTATATCTGAATGACCGAGGATGCCATTGTATTACCATTTGGTGGTGGTCACGGTGCATTGTTAAGGTAGACCCAAGACCAACATCCAAGACGAGTTGGAAGAATATGGACACAAACATGGTAGCACTAAATTAGAATAAGATTAAAATAGGAGTGATGCTGGTTAGTCTGTGACAAAAATTTTAGGTTTATTATGGATGAGTATGGGTGAAAAGTGTGAAGTGGTGAGGACTTTGGTGAGGATTTGAGTGAGGATGGTGGATCTCTGTGCACCTGCACATGCGTAGTATCGAGTACACGCACCAAACATCTACACCATTCAAGTACCCACAACTTCTCAGAAGCTACCAAAAGCCAGAACATGTATTTTCGCCACTTTGGGCTATGGCTTCTCTTGCTTATAAGCAGGTGCTTGGCGGCCACGGAAGTGTCTACGGACGAGGCTGAAAAAGTCATCAGCTCCTCGGGCCACACCAATAACTGGGCCGTGCTCGTGTCTACTTCTCGCTTCTGGTTCAACTATAGACACATGGCCAACACGTTGAGTTTATACCGGACGGTCAAACGGATGGGCATTCCCGACTCGCAGATCATCTTGATGTTGGCAGATGACATTGCCTGCAACCCCCGGAACGCGTTCCCCGGCACCATATTCAACAATATGGACCAGGCCATTGATCTCTACGGAAACGATATCGAGGTGGACTACCGCGGCTACGAGGTGACGGTGGAGAACTTCATCCGCCTTCTCACCGACCGTTGGGACGATAACCACCCCCGAAGCAAGCGCTTGCTCACGGACGAGAACTCCAACGTGTTCATCTACATGACGGGCCATGGAGGAAACGAGTTCTTGAAGTTCCAGGACGCTGAGGAGATTGGCGCCTACGATTTGGCCGATGCCTTCCAGCAAATGCACGAGAAGAAGCGGTATCGCGAGATCTTCTTCATGATCGACACGTGCCAGGCCAACACCATGTACGAGAGGATCTACTCTCCCAACATTCTCAGCGTGGGGTCGTCCAAATTGGACGAGTCGTCGTATTCGCATCATTCGGACTTGGACGTGGGCGTGGCGGTCATCGACCGTTTCACCTACTACACCTTGGAGTTCTTAGAGAAGCTCGATAAGAACTCGCAGGTCACCATGGACAAGCTTTTCGCAGAGTACACGTTTGAAAACGTGCATTCCAACCCGGGCATCAGCACCAAGTTGTACCAGAGAGATGTCAACACCGTCCGCCTCACGGACTTCTTCGGAAATGTGCAAGATGTGGTGGTGGACGCCGTGGACGAGGCTCTCATTTCGTCGGTGTCTCAACAAGAATCGCAACGGGCCAAGAACACGGGCGTTCTGTCGGACCCTGTGCGGGTGGCTTTCTCTGATGATGTGATCAGCAACCAGGAATTGCATAAGGTGACGAAGACCGAGTCTAGGATCATCACGGCCGTGCTGGTGGTGCTCTTAAGTGTTCTCTGGGTGCTTACCAAGGGCTGAACAATCCTACTATACGTCTTTATTTCCAGTTAGTGAGTAATTTAATTCAACGAGTCATCATATTATTTACCTTGAGGACCAAAAAACGATTTCAAAACTGTATTTCAGATTTATTACCTTCATCTTTAGCACTGGTCATGATTCTCTGCCAAATCAGGTAAACATCCTCTTCTTACGTCTTTAATTTTTCAAAGCAGCAAATACATGTTTAATTAAAAGACTCTCTGGAATACTAGTCCAGGTCTTCTACAAGGTATTGGTAGTGGTAGCCAACGTATTCTACAGGTGAGTCAGTAGTAAAGTGATAAATCAGTAGTATAGTGATAAATCAGGGTTATACGAATATTACAAACAGTTGAATTTTTATACAGGATTACAAAAAACACAGACTTAAACTTGTTTATAAAATGACATTGTTTTTAAAGAGTTACATTTTTTTCATGGGTCTTTCAATACACTAAGTAATGTATGGAAGAGGTGCTCAGTCAGCAGAGAGCATTCGCGTCTCGGAGTAAACACCCGGGCGCAAGATTATCAGATTCGCGCCTCCACATCACAGAGCCCGTTGTTTTGGTCTCTGCTCCATCACCTTTTCTCTGCTCCATGGCCATCTCCGGCGCACAACTCTACAGCGTGGTCCTAGGCGGCGCCAGCGACAAGACGTTTGCCGTGATCTCGGATCTCAAGGCCCACGTGAAAAAAGACAATGTGGATCTATCGTTTGTGCCCAAGTACTTCGAGTCGCTCTCCATTGTTTTGGACACCAACGACTCGGCGCTCCAGGCCTTGGCGTTCAGTTTGGTGTGCCACTTGGTGAAACGGGTTAGTATCCAGGATAAAAAAGCAGAGGTTTTGGCCGCCCAGAGTTTCCTCGTGCTCCCCATCTTGATTCCCCGCATAGCTGATTCCAGATCTTCCATCAAGCTAGCGGCCCGGAAGGCCCTTGAAGCCTACTGGTTGAGTCTGCCTCTGTGTGTGGACCAGGCGGTGATTGAAATTGGCTTGGGCAACCGAAGCCTGCTATTGGTCAACGAATGTGTGGTGTGGCTTAATCATATAGTCAGTGCCATCAACCCCCACTTCAAGCTTGATCCGTTTCTCGATGCCTTGGCGCAGGTTCTTGCTAAACACTCTGATGACGTGAAGCTCGTGACCAACGTTAAAATCTTGCTTGAAAATTACTATGAGCTCAAGCACAACCGCATCCATAAGTACGAGCTCCATAAGGTCTTGGAGGCCAACAATGTGGATCCCCACTTGCGCTCTTCCATCATGGGCACGGATTCCGTGCTTTCCACCGCAACTCCCCCTACACTTGCTCCATTTGCTGCTCCCAATACATTAGACCAGAACACTCGCTCGGAATACAAGTCTTCCTTGCGCCCATCTCCACCTACATCGTTTCCTGCCGCAGAACTCAATCCTTCTGCGATTCACCTGAAACAAATGCTGCCGCCGAATGAACCCGAGTCGTTTCAGAACTCTTTCCCCGACTCGACCCAGCCCTCTTCGGAACTCAAGGCTCTATTGAGCTCGCTCACGGGCTTCAAGGACGACACTTCCATGCAGAAAATCGACGTGGACTCGCCAGAGTCAATCGATGAGCTCATATCTGAAATGATGGGCTCTTTTTCCAGCAAAGAAACGGAAAAAAACTGGTCTCTACGGGAGAAAAACATTCTACAGTTGAGAGGCTTGTGTCGAGGCAATGCTATGACGAAGTACTGCTCCCATACACTATTATGCATCAAAGAGGTGGCCGATGGCATCTGCAAATGTCTATTGTCTCTACGCACGACGTTGTCGCTGAATGCATGCCAGCTAGTCAAGGAACTAGCTCTCACGGGTGGAAGCTCTTCTGATTCTGCTGCCGAATTGTTCATGTCTACGCTCATCAAGCTTAGCTCCAGCACCAAGTTCTTGGCCCATTCCAACTCTCACGTGGCCATGTCGGCCATATTATCTCAATGCACTATTAATAGCAAAGTGCTTCAAAGGCTCACATCCACGGCATTTGAAAAGAGTGTCAATACAAAGAGCTATGCCGCATTCTGGCTCCTGGTTGTGCTCTTGCGCTCAAGCAGTCCACTAACCCCCAGTGTGAGTGAAGTCGCCGATAAAATGTTGCTCAGATTGCTTGCTGATCCAAACATGCAAGTCAGACAGTCTGCCAAAGACTCTTTTTGGAGGTACTATTCAGTCGCCTCTTCGTCTGCCGAGCAGCTCCAACTGAAACTCGATAACAATACCGTGAAAGCATTAGAGAGATCCATGCCGGCGTCCGTGGCTAAATCCGGGCCTCCCTCCAACGGGCAAAGAAAAACCAGGCCTTCAATCAAAGACAGCATCATCGCTAAGAACAAGGAGCTTAGAAGTAAACAAGTCATTTCCCGGAGCAACTCTCGACTCAAGGCGTCTTCGGCCACGCCGTCTCTTGAGCTGTCCAGCACATTTTCTAGAGAAGATTCCGCCGATTACAACGAGCCAAACCGCATAACAAAGCACTTTTCCGAGCCTCCAAACCTTAAATTACCCATCAACTCCAAGATTCAGTCCTGGAATCGATCCGAGCTAAGAAAGGAGTCTGTTCCCGACTCTCGAACATCTTTGAGAAATCACGATATCAAGATGGAGCCTCTGGATACGCCGCATTATGCCCAACTCACTTACTCTCAGAGGAACCTTAGTGTTACAGCGTCCCCACAAACAGAAGCTCTACATCGAGAACCCTCAAGAAAACGAGACACCAGGGAGGTTTCGGAACCGTCCAAGTCCATTTCTCCCAACATCAAAACGCCCACTCGCTCGCGTCCCATCGACGCCTACAACAACTCCAACGACCCAATCACCAAGTTTTTGTCATCGCCGCAAGAGGAACTCATGAAGGAAGGCGTGAAGCTCCTCAAGTATGCAGTCTTGGGTGGGGAGGATTTTTCGCCCGAGGTGGTTCTGCTTCTTCACGGAGTTTCTATTTCCAAGCCTCTTCTCATGGGTATAATAGTCAATGACTCGGAAAAACTTCTACGCAAATCTCGAAAGTTGTTTAGCCCAGAAGACTTTGTCAGGGTGTGTGCCATCAACAGAGAAACCACGGAGGACAATATTAACCTTGTCTTGAGTTTATTGGCGATTGATGAGGTCTACGATGCGCTAGAGTTGTTATTATCGTTTATATCTGATTTGGACAACATCATTGAAGATAAGCTCTTGGCCATGCAAATCATCAAGTACAAGAGCAACATTCTCAGCAGCTTGTTGAAGCTCTCGATCCGAGCATCCTTCAAAATCCCCATTACAGATATCAAGTTCACCAAACTTGTGTCCAGTCTCTTTGAGCTTGTACCGGTGATCCATCAAACTCAGCTTATTGACGAGTACCAGACGCTTCTCCGAAGCCTCTATGCAATCAACACGGTGCTCTTTGTCTCGCAGCTCTCGTCGGCTTCCAGGAGCATAAAGAGGGAAATCGACCATTTGGTTGGCATCGATAATGTTCTAGAATACAAGAACACGGACATGGCGATTCCCAACGTTTCCGAACTCACACAGGTCAACCCAGGTATGGACTTCTATAAGTTGTCTCCGCTCAAAAACCCCACGGACTTTACCATGCTATTCCCCAGCCAAAAGCTAGAGGCTTCGCCTTCTTTCCAAGACAAGGCCTTGCATTCCGATACGCAAGCCTCCAATACTCTGATCAAGAGTATGACCAGCAGCAAGAAAGTCGAGCCCCAGGAGATGCCGGAAGTAGCAGGAGAAAAGGAGCATCTTCCTCATAGCCTCAGTGAAAATGACATGAGCATTTCGATTGAGCCAAGCAACCAAGCAGAAACCAACTTGAGTATTCCAAATGAGGACGGCCCCGTCCAGATACCCGAGCCCGACTCAGCCAACCCCGCCAGTGCCGAGCCCAAAACCGATCTCTTTTCCAAATTCAACTCCGACTCGCTGTCGGAGCTCGTGGAGGACTTTGCCCAAGTGCGCTTGTCCAACCGGGCCAACACCATCGAGACGTTTATTGAAAAAGTCGATCCTCTCAACAAGATCTCCAGCCGCAACAAGCCCATCTCCATCTTTGAAGACAACCGCATGGGCTCGCCGCAGAAAGTCCTGCAATACAGCTACACCGATCTCAACTGGTTCAACTTCTCCATTGCCAAAATAGCACTTGACCAAGCATTCATCCGCATCGACGACTTCAGCATCCACGAATACGAGCTCCTCTGTGGCGAGTTCCGCCTGAGTGAAATGTCCGAGTCTCGCTTTGCTATTTTCATGAAGTACCTCCAAGTGCCAGAGTCACATGAGTTCTACCAATACCTCTCGCAAGAAGGATTTCAACTAGGAGAGCAAGCGCTATGGCAATTTGTAGCGCTGGCCAACCCCGACCCTTTCAATGCCCTCATGGTTCTAAAACAGTTGCTCGTTTGCAGGTACTCGTTGAACTTGGACACGCTTTGGTGCTCGCTCGTGCAAATCAGCCAAATGCATACTTCCAACTCACACCCAGCCCTTAGTTTGGCCGTGGAAGAGGCCTTTGAAGAGGCTCTCTGTGGATTGTACCCCAGCACCAGATTATTTTCGTTGGTGATTAAGGCATTGGGTGAGCCGGAGGCCATGAGTGAAGCCGCACTAGACTTCAACTTGGCCAGTCTCTACAAACTCGTGTGCAGCAAGAGTCTCGTGCTTACCATCGACCAGGCGTTTGTGCAGTCGGTCGACAATGTGTTATATAAATACATTGCACATTCCAGGGTGGAGGTTCGGAAAGTTGTGATTGAGACCTATGGAAAGTTGCTCCGTGCAGCCCGAATGTCCCACTCGGACGCGCACATTGTTGACGGCTCGCAGGAACTGATGTTTTCATTCATGCGTCAAGTCACCGAACCACAACGCAGAATGATTGAGCACTTCAGTGCGTGAACCAAGCCAAAATGGGCGCACGCCCTGTTCTGTATTTTTAATGTATTAAGAACCACTTTAATCCACCTCGCCGTTGTACTTCAGCTAGCTGCTAAATACACCTTGAACTTCGGCTAGCTGCTAAATACCTTGAACTTCAGTTGGATTAAAAAAAACTTCAGCTAGCTGATGAATAAACTTGGAACTTCAGCTAGCCGTAGTGAGTCTGGTCCGGGTTGATCGTGGCCAGGTTTCCGGGCGGCTCTGATGGTGGAAGATGCATGGCATCGTCCGGCTCTTGCTTCACTGTTTTTCGCACCCTCAGCTCATATTCAGATGGCTTAAATCTATTAGAGTGGGAAGGCTTGGTGACCTTGGGCGTACGGTTCTGTAGCTGCTGTCTCTTTCGCATCATGCTGGCGCTGACGTCCTGCTGTCTTTGGGATGGCATGAAGCCCCTGCTTAGTGTGTCTGGATCGGCGTAGTATCCGCCAAATGCTGGTTGCGGCTCCATGTATACCATTGGAACCATTGGCGCCATGGGCCCCATCGGCGTCAATTGGGGGTGGTAGTATTCTTCGTGGGGATGGTGGTAGTGCGGCGACGTATCGTGAAGAAAGTAGCTGGGCTCATAAGAGGCTGATGGCATTGGACCCATGGCATGAGGGTATGGATAGCCGTAAGGCGGCGCCACGCCCGACGGCTGAAGAAATCCTGGGTCTTCCATAAATTTGGCCAGCCGGGGAAGGTATGGTTGCGACGATGACCCAGGTAGCTTGGCTGGGATGGTTTGCTCAATGAGGTAATCGTCATTGCTGACCACATTCACTGAGCTTTGGAACATGGCCAGGTCAAGAGTCTCGAAATTGCTGTCACTGGCATTGATGAAGGAGCTGGAATGATAGTTGCCGTCAAAAGAGATGTAATCTCGGCCAGGCTTGTCGCGGAAGTTGAGTTCCCGCGAGGGTAGGCCGAACTCCTTGTCCAAATAGTCTAGAGGGAAATCGTCTTCGTCGTCATCATCATCGTTGTGGTTCATTTCGCTGTAATCGTGAAGGTCCTGGTCTTGGTCGATGGTAACCAAAGCATTGGTGGGGTCACCCTTATCACTCGAAGGACCGGACGCAGTGCCCTCATCCGACACACTTTGGTCGTCTTCTAGCTTGAGGTTCTCAAACTGTGGTTGGTTAAGGTACTCGCCTAGCTGTTCATAGAGAGTTCTGGACTTGTCTTCCACGTAGTTGAACAGTAGCGAAGGCTCTTGTACAGACACCGACGTCGGTTGTTGGCCCATCTTTTCTCGTTTGATGTCACGCTCCAAAGCGTCGGCCATCAACTTATCATGAGGCACGTTGAACCAGAAGAACACCTTTTGTTTTTTCTGGGTTCGGAGACACGAGTTTTTGAAGAGAAAGTCCAAGAAGGCCGATTTGGGGTTTTCCAAAACAGAGTCCGTGCCGAGCTTCAAGTTCCGCAAGTCAGAGAAGATACCTTCTTCGAACTTTTTTCGGTCGACTATTCTTCGACCAAAGTGCTGGAACTTGTAAAGAATACAGCGCACAATATCAGTTCCGGTGATGAAGTAAAGATTGTTCCAGAACACACAGCTGACGAAGCCCTCGTCATTATTCAAGTAGTATCTGCGGATAACCTGGTTCTCCTGCCAGTTTGCAGGAGCAGTGGCCAAGAAGAATTTCAAGTCTTCTATAAGGCGTAGCGACTCTTTGATTTCGTCAGTAATCTCGGCCATGACATATATTGCACGAACAGGTTTTTGAAGGGGAGAAAAGATGTATTAATGCGGGGATGCAATAGGATAGGCCGATGGACAAACTGGAAGAGAGTAGATTCGAAAGTTGATGATAGGCAAGTGGGAATGTGGTGAGAGGGGAAGCTTGCTCAACCGGGGGAAAGGCAGTCACGCAATGGAACCAGTCTGCGACCACAGTAGATGTAAGAGAAGGAATGTGGGAAAGGTTAAACTAGCAGAAACAGGGAGGTACAGAGGATCATTAGGTTGGCGTGGAGCACTGAGGAAGGGAAGAGTCTAAATAATACAGCGGTGTTTCAGGTTTGCGAATCTGAAACACGCCCGTTGCCGCACCTCGTCAGCGTACTGCAGCCAGCGGGCACACCAAAATGTGTGAGGGTTCCGCATGGGCCATTTACGACGGGATGCCTGTATGAGGCTTAGGGCCGGGTAAGGCCGGGGGATGTTTCACTGGGCCTGGAGATTTCTAGAAATGACGGTTTGTAGCACTGGCGCCTGTACGCCAAGATCGATTTCAACGAGATTTTTGGAATTTCCATCCCCAGATCGGAACCTAACCCTTGCGTTGGCTGACGCATTCAATGGAAGAAAAATCTCAGGCGGGATGGGGAAGAATGCGTTGGTTAACTGCATTAAGAAGGCCATATTTGGGAAAAGGCAGAAAAAGGCCCGTTCCATGTGGGGATTTTCATTCAAGTGTCATGAGGAAAGAATTTGCTTCAAACGGGTCAAATCAGTGTATCAGAATTTCCCCTCCAAATTCTTAGGCTATACGTACCACACTGAAAAATTAGCAAGTGAAAAGTAGCACCCTCACAATCCCTGCAACCCACCAACCCCGTATATAAGCCGGCCCCCCACTAAATCCCCACCTCAAATTTAAACCCCCCAACTTGAACCAACCACTTAACCTTGCCAAAAACACCACTAGTAATTCCAGCAACTCGACTTTACTTTCTACGCTTAAAGTGGCAATTGCAACTTTGAAAATATTAAATTGGTGCACGAGCAACGGAGTGGGTTCCGCAAACCGTAGCGTGTGTGCAGGCCCAGGAATCTGCAAATGGGCTGTGGCAAGTGGATGCCGTTACATTCCCCGATGATACACATTTCGGGTGGCTAGCAACGTGCGCGCTCGGCACTGCAGACAAGCACCACCCTTGATTACGGTGCTAAATTTGCTGTGCGCCCATCCTCCGTTATCTTTTCGCACTGGCACTTGGCCATCCTCAGAATCCAAATGGCCATGGGTGCATTTTAAGCAACGATAAATGGAAATAAATAAAAAAAAAAAGAGAGCGTAAATGGAAATGGAAATGTAGTAAAAAAAAGTAAATGAAAATGAAAGAAAAAAATGAAAATGAAAAAAGAAAAGTAAATGTAAATGTTAAGGAAAAAATGTAATGTAAATGAAAGGATTGTTGATTTCGTTGACAATATTAAGGATCCATCATTCGATCCAGGTATCAGGACTGACTATTTTATCTATCCGATAGCACTGGTGATTGCTGTTGGAGATGAAGCTGGAGACGAGATGGAGACGAGATGGAGACGAGATGGAGACGAGACGGAGGGGAAAAAGTCTAGGTGCTAAAGGATTAGGATTAGGGTAATCATTGCTTGTGTTTGCTGCAGGAACGTATTGAAGAAACCTAGACTTTTTTTTCTTTGCCCCTTTTATTGTGTTTTTGTTTTTTTTGTTTACTGTTTGCCCCTATGTTGTTTGCTGTTTGCTGTTTGCTTTGCTGCAGTCGCTAGCTGGGCCTGTTAATATGGAGTATGATTAGAGCGGGGTGGTGCTATAGTTTCCGTGGCATCAAATGAGACAGGAGTCTCGCACCTCCTGCTGCTGGCCCACTTAGCTGCGAAACTGCGACTGCCTAGACCCACCCAGAGAATCCAGGATGATAATCCGAAAGATCACAATTTCCCAAAAATAGCAAATTCAAACCATCGAAATCAAATCAACCGGTGCAATGCTGATTCTAAACCATGCTGTTGGGCCTTGTGGTTTTTTTTTTAGATCTCTTGATGGGGTCTCTTTGGATCTCTCCTCTGGCCGCACAAACTGCCCGGTCTTTTTGGTCTGCTCCACTTGTCTCTTTCCTCTGCTGCTCCATCTATGCGTCTGTACACCCACCCAATTTCCTATGCTGGCAGAACCATGCACCGCTTTAAAACCTCTCTCTTTCTCCTCCACTTTCCTTCTTCACTTGTGAGATTCACCTCCCTATATCTTGATAAGACCTTGCTTATTCTCTCCTTTCTAGATTGCTAGCTTATTTCGAACCCAGTTTTTTCTTTTGCCTCCCGATTTCCCCAATGTACGTCTCGACGTGGCAAATGAATAACCCGGCTTCCTCCTCTCATATCCACCTTCCTCCGCTATCGACCCTTGTTTCTGATGCTTCATCTGGCGCGCCTCAGCTCCCGATGGTGGTTAATCCTGGGATTCCTCCTGAGACTTTTGTTTCAAGAGCCCAAACCATCAGGCTTCCTTCTGTGGAGATGATTCTAGAAAATATCAACGCAGCTGCTACCCAGAGAAATTCGAACATGTCTAACTATGCTGCCTCCCAAATGCCACCCAATTTTACACAAACTCAGTACATGCCCAAAGCTATCGCCATGGCACCGGCTGGTGGCCCTGAGTTCGGCCCTGAGTTCCGCCCTGCCCATGGCAGATCCGTAAGTCTCTCCAACTTCCAATTTGCTTCCACCTTTCCCGATAAAAGTCGTTCTTATTCGTTCTCGTACACACCTGTGCGGTTTTTGCAGGCTGAAAATGCTAGAACCCCTTTAAAGGGTGAACAGACTATGCACCGTGTACTTTCGCCTCGAAGAATGGTGGGCAAGAAAAGAGGCCGCAAAAAGAAGGCTGATGTCAAGTGCGGCCAGTGCTTACTGGAAAACACTCCCGAGTGGAGAAGAGGCCCCAATGGATCTCGGACGCTTTGCAATGCCTGTGGGCTCTTTTATCTGAAACTTGCCAAGAAATTCGGCTATGAAGACGCCAATATTATCTTTGCCTATAAGAAAAACCGCAACGAAGTGCTAGATCGGATAGTTCCCACCACTATGCAAAGAGACCGTTTCGTGTTGCATTTCAAAGACGCTCTGTGAGCCAAGTAAATGAATGCGTTGTTTCAGACTTTGTTTTATCGGGTGTACGGATCGGGATACCTCATCCGGCCCTTACTAGTACCAGCAATCTGTTGGTTTATTTGCTCGTTGGCAGCAAAAATAGCAGCCACTTGGGAAGAAAGAAGACTCAAGTGTGAGGCTATCAACAGATGGTCTTCGGTGGTTGAGTCGCCCTGGAAATTCCGAATGGTGTGGGCCAAATGGACTAGCGAACGTTCCGCTTCTGCAGACAAGGACAGTTTATTCAAGACCGCACTTAATAAAGTGGCTAATTGGGCAAGAGAAGATGTGAAGTTCGTCTCGTGATCCAAGATCAAGTCCTGTCTGTGCTGGGAGTAGTTGGGGTGCTTCAAGGTGGAAGACACTGCGATCTCCTCAGTTTCTCCCGGGGTAAGTGTGTAAGTAACCTCTTGATTTTTCGTAAGCGAGTAGCACTTGAAGGCTCCGTTGACGTGTGGAACCAAAGCAATCAAAGGCTCGGGAAGATCCTTGTCGTTGCGGATTTGGTGTGCCAAGCCAGGGTCTAGATGGCCGTTTTCCACACAGGTGTATAGCCCAACGAGAGACAAATGCGGAGAAACAACTTGGAGAAGCTGGAGACGTTTCTTGAGGTAGTCAAGGTCAACCCTTGCATTATCCACCTTGAGGTCGAACGTGTCGAAGGCTATAACATGGGACCCCGACACTTTCCCCACAATTACCCCATATTGGTAGCTGGACTTGCGGGCCAAGTGGTCGGAGATGGCAAGCGGCACCAAGCTTCGGACCGACACCTGTACATCCATATCGCTAGCTGCTGATTTGGTGAATTGACGCTGGTGGTTGTTGAAGGTGTAGTTAGACGCACCAGAAGTGGCCCCAGATCTCGCACCAAAATCGCACCTGATATCATTATCGATCGCACGCACCAAGTATACAGATAATGTGCCGCATCACTGGTCCATGAAAATATAAACCGATTGGCTTCAGTTACCACGCGGCAGAAAACCACTCTCAAGACTTTTACATCAAGAACCGCTATTTTAAAACTAGATATTAAGATTAGATATTAAGACCAAATCAAGGTCTATATTCACGATATCAGTACTAAAGATTAGGCCTCACTTTACTTCTATACACTACTATACACTACCTCTACTACATTTCTACTAATCTGACTGTATTACTATCATCATGCTGATTTTACTACAGTACTGACTACTGACTACTGACTATACTGCAGCACGAATACACTGACTATACTACAGGGTGTTTCATGCCGGCGTTGAAACATGGAACTCTGAAACACCGGAAATCTGAAACATCGGAAATCTGAAACACACACTGGACGACTCAATCCAGGGGCACAGTCTCCACCTGATTACTTGACGACACCAGACCATACGACTGTATTTCTGGACACCCTATAACTAGAGTCTGTAGTAGTAGGCTTTGTTCCACCATACTACTACTACTATACTACAGTATCAGTAGACTATGCTAGGGAACAAAATCACCATAATTTTTAGGGTCGAAAGTTTAAAAAGTATCTCTTTAGCTGTCCTGAGCTATAGTTTAGATGGTCCATAAATGGACACAATTTCTGGAACTCTTCAGATTAAGATCCTTCCTCTTTCCCCGTTATCAGCTATTACTACTACTACTATTACTACTACTACTACGTGAAAATAGCATGTTTCAGGCAATAAGCACTCATGTTTCATCTTCTGATCAACTTTATCGTTGAATTGCATGTTTTGCCTAATTACTCCTCGCTTAATTCTGCATCACCCAAAAAAATTACCTGTATCACCTGTTGCTGTGTATCACGTCCGAATTACATGTATCATGTAGACAGTTTATTAATAGCTACACTTTAATTATAGTTCCGAATTTTGCCTCTGAATCCCTCGAAAACTAGAGCTAATCTTTGTGAAAATCCAGCTCTCCAAGTGTACAGATCCCCAAGTCTATTTCTGGTATAAATTGTGCAAAAGAAAATGGAGTTCTTGCAAATTATTTGAGTTATATTTGGTTGTTGGCACGGATATTTTTCTGTGCAGTTGATTGAACTTCTAGAACCTCTTTGACACACGGTACAGCTCGAGAAGAAGAATTGGGTGATGAAACCCCCTCTTTCCCCTTTCTTTAAATTTCCTCAGCCCCTGTAAGAAGGAGGAATCTTCCTAATCAGGAATGGAATTTATAGAAGAATTGGGTTTTTATTTGTTCCTGCCTGGTTGCGGGGGTCTAGGTGTAAATCTGGAACTGACTTTCATTCACAAAAGTCCAGATCTTCGAAGAATTTTATGGCACACCTACAGCTTGTACACCCGGTAATTCGGGCTATTTCAAAAATTTAACATCAAACGAATAATATTCTGTTGTCAAGTTCAATTCTTGTATAATGTTCTAGATTTAAGGTTTCGGAGTCTTATAGACACTCTTAGTATCATTGCACGTGAATGATAATGAACGTACGTGATTCTAAGCCACATTTCTCATTCCCGAATCCCAAAACCGGCTCTTTTGAATACATAATGGACCAATTGACCTTTGATAGCCTGGTGAAATTTATGTAGACTAAATTATCCGACTTTCGGTGACCCTGGCCATACCAAGACCCTAGAATTGACCATCCACGTCTTGGTGACTCCAACTTCTTGCCTAAAAACCCATATGTATTGTATCTCTTTCATGCTCTTGTTTACTCTACTAATCTGTACTTTCATTGAATGTCATTTCCTTTTCACCTTCAGTACTAAATGTCTATCCATTTTATTGTTCACCTCTCTTCCGTTCAAACCATTAGCCTGCGTCTCCTATAAAATATATACATTCTCTAAAGGTTGAGGATGTATCTTCATTGTACTACTAGCTCCTTGTAACACCTCCCTTTATATTTTTACTACTGGCGGATTTGTACCTCTGGCTAAAGTATCACTATACCACAGTGTACTACTCAAGAATAAGCAAGTGGTACTAGAGCTAGACTTATTTAGAACCAAGTTTGAATGCTAATAATGAAGGTGTGATACAAACCGCCAGAGAAAAGGCTTTATACAAATCATAATAGTCTTGGTGCTAATGGTTTTACGTGCCCAGCTTTACTACTCTATTCAATTCAAAAATGGAGCCGCAATTTCGAATAGATGTTTGGGAACAGCCCGGGAATCTCTAGGCTTGAATAAAATTTAATTGTTGGAAAAGGCGATATTCACTTCTAAACAATTATACCATACTCTTCTTTGTCGAGCTAAGAGGTAGCCAGCTCCCACGGCTTTTAATTTTTGGGGGACCCGAAGGAATTTGAGAGAAAGCCTGACCCCAAAAGTAATGTTTTTTTACCATGAAACGGAATACACTTGAATTACGGGAAGACCACTCTTGCTTCTAAAGCTGCACGTTC
This sequence comes from Metschnikowia hawaiiensis, assembly GCA_002370325.1. Taxonomy (NCBI): domain Eukaryota; kingdom Fungi; phylum Ascomycota; class Pichiomycetes; order Serinales; family Metschnikowiaceae; genus Metschnikowia; species Metschnikowia hawaiiensis. Next base: position 236,643 of record NLAM01001052.1, read on the forward strand.
TTTTAAGAACTGAAGCTACTACGCCCAACACCACACCCACCAATTCCTTTTATGTAGAGCACTAAAAGTAGTTACTGCAGTTTTATAGGAATAAATTGATCATCTGCAGGTTTCGTACCACCAATGATCAATACTACTATCTTACTTTATTACTACACTACTATTCTAGTGTACTATGGTTTCTACTATACTGCACCATACCATACATGTGATTTACTAATCTATAATGCCTAGACTTTAAAATTTTCCTACACCTAAAGGTCCTGGGAGGTGGTTTGTCTGCAAAATTATTTCCAAAAAATGGCATCTGTGCTTTGGAAAAGCAGCCCGTCTCAAAGTCCACTATTTAAGTCTCTTCCGTGACTTATATGGCTGATTCCCATAGCTGATCTCATTACTGATCCCATGGCTGACTTCCATAAATTTAGTCGACTCTAGATAATACATTATTGATTTTTGCTGACATTGAAACGTCTCGTTCAAGGTACTATCAGTGATACTGATTGAGTAGTGGTAGTAAAGCGTGGTCTCTACAATGCCAAGGTGAACTCTATGAGGTTCGACTCTGACTATATTCAAAATAAAAATAATAAATTGATGGCATTTACGAATTAATGAAAAAAAAATTGGTATGGTAAAATTGCTAAAAATTCCGATGTCAAAAATAAAGTAGTGGTATTCCGAGCCAAAGTGCGAACTGTGGTGCAACAATCACCTTCTCACAATAGGAGCAGGTAACCAGTACTAAGCCACCAAGAAATGCAAAATACCGGAATTTGTAAAAAAATCAATTTTTTTTCAAGTCATTTTTGAATAGTTTGAAACCGGTGATTTTGAGATGAAAATTATCAGAGTCTAGATGTTCACTGTGTTACAAGTTACAAGGCACTACACTCTACACTACACACTACACAGTACACTACGCTACACTTCTATCCCTACACACTACAGTACAGACGACACTCTACACACCACTGGTCACTATGATTACGTAATCCTGAATAAACTCAATAGTCTGAGTAATTCTAAATAATTCTAGAAAATCGTAATATATCTAGTGGTCTCTGGGGGTCGCTCCATGTACTGTATAGTAGCACATCTCTGTAGTGTCCTGAAACACTGTGGAGGTGCGCACCCCAGCAGTAGGGCATCGGGGCCTGCATGCAGCGCAAGGAGAAAAAGCCAAGGGAAAAAACCACATCTCCGCCTCATCTTCCCCAGCCGCTCTTCTTAATGATCATGTCAGTGCATGACCCTATGAGCAGAAAAAGGGACCTACCACAAGAATGCTCGGATGTCAAGCGGGCTCGCACCGAGCACGACCATGACCAATTTTCCGACAAGGTCTACTCCCTTTTCGTCAAGCTGGCCTTGGAGTCCTTGGAAATGGTATGTGCTTTAACTCCACTATTTCTCGATTTTCTCTACTTTGTTTATGACCTCCCTTTATCTCTGATTACTAACTTCAGGATCCTCTCAAGCTAAACTCCTTGACTACCAAAATCAGCCTTCCCCTTGAACACCGAGAGGCCATCTCGCTCCCACATTTCATCATTGTGCTCAAAAGTCTAGTGGTTAATGTATCCAAACTAGACAATGCAGCAGCCAGGTCGTTGATCGGCGCCATTTTACGCTTCCAGTGGCTCGACCTCCTGGATGCCGCCAAAGAAAGCCCCGAGTTCCCCATGTTTTTGGCCACCTATGCTCATTTCGTGGGTGCCTTGGTCTCGTCATTTCCCAAATACCTCCAGGATGTTCTCAAAAAGCTAGTGCAGGAGTTCCCCCTGGTGTCGGACAACACATACCCTCATCACGAGATGCTTAGAAAGTTCGTCTCGTACTTCCCCACCTGCATCAACACCATCCCCCAAATCATGCTACTGAACCTCCCCCACCATCTTTCTGCATCTACCAGCGATATCGCCAACTATGTCGCTAACCTCATGAAAATGATCTCCTACTGCCCGGACTTGCAGTTTTCCATCTGGCAGATGGTGGTGGAAATCACCATCAAAATGGATGTGGAGTTGCAAAACGAGTTGGACGACTTGGACGACGACTGTATCGAGGATCTCATCAACGAAGACGACGAAGAAATTGACGATGCCAATAACGACGACCCCAATGACATGTCTATTGATATCGACGAGGAGGCCGAGCTCGTTGCAGTGGCTTCGACACAGAACATCAAGAGGTTAGTTTCCAAGCTAGATACCACCTTGAGTCTATTGTTGAAAGCCACGGCGTCATCTTTCACCGCGGAAGAGTTGAATTCCGGCAATGGTGTCCCTCTCTTTAATACCCTCACCTCGCTATTCAAAACGCACATCTTACCCACGCATTTCACCAAGTCTATCCAGTTCCTCTTGTTCCACATCACGCAGTATCAGCCGGAGTTGGCCGACTCCTACTTGGTGTTGCTCATAGACTTTGCATTTAACCCCAACGAGATCACAGAGAAGCGCCTCAAGGCCTTACAGTACCTCGCATCATATATCTCGCGGGCCAAGAACTTGACCAAACACCAGGTGGTCTTTATAGTCAGCTACTTGATTGGGTGGATCAACAAGTACATTGCTGAACGTGAACACGAGGTCTTGGCTCCGTCTAAATCCAGCTCCAGCTCCTCTTCGTCCGGAGGCATGGAGAGATTCAAGTTGTTCTATGCCACCTTCCAGGCTTTGCTCTACATCTTCTGCTTCAGACACAAAGACTTGCTGAAGATGCCGGACGAGATTTCGACTGGAGACAGTGAATGGGAATGTGACATTGACAAGTTCTTCCAACGGGCCATCATAGTCCAGTTCAATCCCTTGAAGTACTGTGACGAGACGGTGGTGTTCATCTTCGCCAAGATTGCAACCAAGTTGAACGTGTGCTACTGTTACTCCATCATTGAAAACAACAAGAGAGAACGGATGATCCAGACCAACTCAAGCCTTCCCTCTTCCGTGGGCAACTTCAGACACAAGCAGGAGTTTTTGGATCTCGAGGCCTACTTCCCCTTCGATCCCATGGTTCTTCCTGTGTGCAAGAAGATTGTCAGTACAAACTATGTGGAGTGGAGAGATGTGAATCCTAATACTGATGACGATGATGATGTGGACAGTGGGAGCCACGGAGAAGACGACGAAGACGACGAAGATGATGAAGATGACGACGATGAAGATGAAGACGAAGACGAAGATGATGAAGACGATGATGATGATGATGATGAAGATGGTGACGAAGATTAGATCGAAGAAGTTGATGTCAACAAGGTTGGCGATGCCGAACGTGCTCAGAAGACAGCGAATATGGAAAGCAGAGACCGCGCAGGTCAGAAGTTCCCGTGATATTGGTGGATTACTATATCAGTCTTTATAAGCATGGAATAAACGGATGGGTTTTATTTTGGCTCGTAACTTTGTAGATTTTGTTCGACAATTCATCAGATCGCCGGCGACGGCTCGATCGATTTACCATGGGCCGCACACTCATTGGGAACAATCTCAAACCAGTCTTTCACACACTCTCTCTCACTGCAAAAGCACGGATTGCAATTGGAACGACTGCAATTAAAAAGGATTGCAAAAAAAAACGAGTTGTTAATGTTTCGAATTGTTTTTTTTTTCAAAAAATTGATCCCGCCCAGGATCGAACTGGGGACCTTCTGCGTGTAAAGCAGACGCCATAACCGACTAGACCACAGGACCTCTTCGCGAAAAATTCGTTTTCATAGGTACTACCCCTACGCTTACAAATGTGGCCGAAATCTTCAAGACCGTACGAGTCTATCTCAAGTGGTTCTTCTTGATTGTTTATGTATGCTAAATGGTCTATCTAGTTGTCGTCGTCAGAGTCTTCTAAATCCAAGTCGGGGATTTCGAGCTCAGATCCTTCAGAGTCACTGTCTTCCTTGTCTGAGTGCTCCTCCACATGGTTTGCAGCCTTCACTTCAGCAATATCCTGGGCATTTTCGGCAGGCGTTTTGAAAGTCTCGGTAGACATTTCCGTATCCGGCTTTGAAGTTCCCATGGCCAAAGAAACCGGCGCAGCGCCAGTCTCTTCCACTTGGTTTTCCTGCTTCACTTCAGCAATATCCTCAGCATTCTCAGTGGCACTTTTAAACGATTTAGCGGTGAAAATGTCTTCGGACGCCTGTCGAGGCTCAGGCTTAGAAGTCTCCTCTCTTCTTGCAATCTTTTGTTTTTTGGCAGGACGAGCGGGTTCGGGCGCAGGAATATCGTCGTCTTCGTCGTCTTCCTCGAGTGCGTCACGTGGCTGCACCATTTGAGGCAATGGAGGAAATCTGGGGTGGGTGAAGACCTCAAGAAGTTCCGACCGTGGTAACAACGACGCAGCTATTGGCAAAATCGAGGCCGACTCCGGAGCTGGGTGCAACAGTGCAGCAAGAAGAAGTTCCTTGACGTCCGCAGGAATGGCCCCATGGTTCTGAGTGCATGCAAACTTCACAGCATCCACAATGACCAACCTAAGGAACTTGTTGTATTGCGTGGAAGGCAAAGGGGTATTTTTGAGCACCACGGTGAAGAAATCAAACACCGTCCGGCGAGTGGTGTCCAGCACATTGTTCTCGAAGAGATGCTCATGAGAGAGCAAATCAGCCAATGGGATGGAGGCATTTTTCTTGGCCTTTTTGCGGGCCGCCTTGGATGAGTGGGACAACTTTGTTTTGGAAGCCTCCGAATGGTTTTGTAACCACTTGCCGTTGGCCCGGGGCTGCACCAAGAAGAGGGCCACATCCACTATGCGCGAGATGCTGGAGTAGTCGGGGAAATACGACGAGAGCAGCAAGTAGTTTTTGGCACAGGCAATGATCTTGGTGGACATGCTCTCGTACTTGAGGATCCGGGGCTTATCCAATTGTTTGTTGTTGAGGAACACAAGCAGCTCCAACACCGAGAAGATGTCCGATAAGTGAGGGACTAGCACACCCGAGTAACTGGCAGGCAAGGCCGCCAAGACCGATAATGCCGCCTCGTAGTCTCTTGCAAGCGACACGTCCACCAAATCCCTAACTTCCTGGTCCCTGATCTCGCCCTTGAACGGCAAGAACTTGGTGTTGATGGAGCACACAAGCTCTATGGCTGCGAGCACTCGGCCAATAGGTACTGGCACAGCAAACCGACTGCCGCTGGTAAGATAGCCCAGAAGCATCTTCAACAAAAGCTCCATACGGTTGGAGATGCTTAAAATCGACACTGGCCGGTTGATATCGATGTGGAGGGCCAGGAAGATTTCTGGTTCATCAGCCTTGGAGAGTTTCTTGAGCAATGCCAATAATTCCTGGTCATCCTTGACCTCGACGAAATTGGTATAAATGTCCACCGTCCCAGCAATATTGGCCACCAACCGGTCCACGTCCTGTCTCCAGTGCACATCGGGGCCATCTTTCTCAATGATAGGCAAGGTAGCAAGCGTAGAACACACGGTTTTCTGGAGGCTCTCCGGCATACTGAGGAAGCCTTCGCTCGAAAGCATGGCCAAAAGCTTTGTCTTCAACTTATTGGCAAACGGCCGAGACGTGGTGGGGTACTCCTCTATGAGCGTCTTCAACGACGACAACATCAACAGTGGGTTCTGGTCCACACGGGCCAAGTAGCCCGAAAAAAGCAGGGCCAAGTTGGGCGTCAACACCTCCCGAGTAAGCGTAGGCTTGCCCTTTATACTAGCACAGAGCTTATTGAGGCAGTCCACCGTCGACTCCAAGATGAGCTCTTCATTGGCAAAGGAAGAGCCCAAGATCTTCACAAGCTGAGCAAAGAAAGCCTGGCCTTCATTGGCCAACACAAACACACTCTCGGCAAGAATGTGCACGATGCTGACTCCACTCCATATACTATAGGCATCGGCAGCTTTGCACAAGTTAAGCGTGCGGCTGGTCAAGTGTTTCAAGTCGATCTTGGAGATGGAGGCCAAGTTTTCCCGCTCGGCATGGAGAGTGGCCAAGATGGGGATCACGCTCTGCGGCGCCTCCTTAAGACTGTCTATGACAAACGCCAATTGTAACGACATGATGCTGGTGCTGGTGCTGGTGCTTGGAGGAGTATATAGTGAGAAGGGTGTTTTTTCGCGATGACTTCGCGCAGCCATATGTTGCATGGAGTGCGATGCGTATAATGGTGGGGATGGGTATTGAAATACATGTCATATTGGTATTCTTTGTTTTGTTATGACTGAATGTATCATTTATAGTTATTTAGTGTAGAGAGTCAGTGTGCCTTTAGTTGGCCTTTAATTGGCCTTTCTTGGCCTTTCTTGGCCTTTCTTGGCCTTTCTTGGCCTTTCTTGACCATTCTTGGCTCTTCTTGGCCTGAGACTGGACTTGTCTAGAACACCCCACTGAGCAACGAGTCAAAGCCAAATGGTTCGTAGGCTGTACCTTCACCCTCGAAGAACTTGGACATCGATTCCACCCAGTGCAATCTCAAGGAGTGCAACATGGCGGAGGTGCCCTCCATGACAACCAAAATCACCACCGTCAACACAAGCCACATGGCAAAGAGACACACCGTCATAATCACTCCAACCACGCCCGTGGTGCCGAAAGCATTGGCAATGGTCATGGTCCATAAAACTGTGGACAATTGGGCGTGTGCTAACGACAAGGCCCACAATCTCAAGTAAGAAGCGGTGTGCGACACACAGTTCAAGCAGAACTCAATGGTGTGGATCACTTGGTGGATCATGATATCGCCAAAGTTGTGGCCGTCCTCGTGGGCTCCTTCTTCATCGTCGTCATCGTCGTTTTCCTCGTGATGCTCGTGTGCTTCTTCGTTATTGTCTTCTCCACTCAACGCATTGTATTGATGCTCTTTGGCTTCCTTGTCCATTTGACGCTTCAAGTAGAGAGGCTTGACAAAAATCAACCATGGCACACAGATCAACGCAACCACCACAAGCAACACTTGCACACTCGACTGGCCTTCGTACAATGGTTCCACAACGGTTCCTGGGGACAAGAACATCGTGATCAACATGTTCAACAATCCTGGAGGCTGCTTCTGGATGGCGTACCAGTTCACAGTCCACTTGTAAACGATACAGAGGGACAAGTATCCAAAGATACCCTGCATGAACAACAAGCCAGGAATGAAGTTTCCGATAATATCAATGAAACTGTTGAAGTGAAGGGCATTGACCAACGAGAAGAAGTATGAGTAAGTCATGTGAGTGTAACCCATCAAAACCGACAACTTCATCTTGTATGAGTTGGAAAACAAAAGGGCGTTTTCTGATCCGTGCCAAGCTGGGTCCAAGCCAAAAACGTATGTTCCCACTTGAGTAGCATGGATTGTTTCGCCTACTTTGAAATGTTCAGGCCACTTCCATCCAGATGGGAAGAAGTCCATGGATTTGGAGAAAACATCGTTGTACAAGAATCCAGTGTACATGGAGAAGATTCCCATCAACAACAAGATGTACCGACCGGAGAAGGCCATGTCAAAGATCTCATCTCTCTTCATGGCTTGAATGGACTTTTCGTAGTAAACCATGACCACGGCTGCCATGAACAAAATGAGACCGTGTCCCAAATCACCGAACATAATGGCGAACATGAATGGGAATGTAATGATAGTAGGTAAACCAGGGTTCACCTCGCGGTAGGAAGCAATACCATAAGTATCACAGATACCCTGGAAGCCAGCCGTAAACTTGTTAGTGCGGTGGAAAGTTGGGGGAGTCTTGCTGGTCTCTAACACATTGACAATGGTGGGGATGGACGAGCTTATGGATTTCACACACTCAGTCAAATTGTCAATTTCATCCGAAGGCACCCAGCCCTCGGCAATCAAGGTCTTTCTTGAGCCATCGTAGTCACAGAGGTTCATGGTCTTGTACACGGCCTTTTCTCTGGCAATCACCTCCCACCACTTGCTCAAGTCTCTTGAAATAGCCACCAACTCCGAGTTCAAAGCAAGCTCGGTTTGCAGCAAGACAGTGGAGATATCTGCCAACTTGACATCCACATCAGCCAATTGCTCCTGTCTCAAAGATGGAGAAAGGTCAACATCGTATAAATCAGCCTCCAAAGACTGGGCGATCTTCTTGATTCTCTGGTAAATCAACGAACCATGAGAGAAAATAATAAAGACGTTTTTGTTGACATAAGAGTCAGTCTTCAGGTCGTAGACCGCTTCTGGCAACTCCTCGGTGTAGTAGTACAAGTTACCTCTTAAGATTCTCCACAAGATCTGCTGCAATGTGGCGACCTTGGTTCTATCGATAACACCACTTATGAATCGGGCATGGAAGTCAGTGGCACCACCAAGCTCCAATTGAGACAAACGGGCATCACTCTCGTTGGTTTCGGAGGCAGGCCCGCCGTTTTCATGCATGAACCTCTGGACGGCCTGAATGGTGTACTTGAATTGCTTCAAGTCGGACTTCTTGGTGTTCAAGGACTCGGTATTGTCAGCAAAGTCCAGTGTTCTAGCCTCCAAAAGAGCAGCATTTTGCAGGTACACGTCGATTTCGGACTGGGGCCCAATGTCTTGTTCGTCGGAGTAAGGGTAAATGACGGCTTCGATTTGCTGCTTGTCAAGAAGCAGCTTGAGGTAAGTGTACTGGCGTTCGATCTCGTCGAGTTTTCTCAATTCCAGCACAAAGGATCTCTGGAACTCGCTAACTTTCTTATTCAAGTCCCTGAACTGAACCAAGTTAAGCTTTCCAATTTGGTACATGACGTCCCGGGAGATTTCCGCAGGCACATAGAGCTGAACCAAGGACATTTCCGCCGAGCCTAGGGGGTTAGTAAAGAGAGCAGCAATGAATGGGGTTTTGAATACATACGGAAAACGGCCTCGTACTTTTCCGACATGTTTGGTGGAGGTGTCAGAAAGAAGATGTCAGATAAGCGTGAGGGAGTTTTCGAATAATATTGGCCAGGAGAATGCCGAGCAATGCATGCAGGCGCACCGTATCCAAAATAGATGAATTCCTTCCTTACGGGACCCATGGCCCTTATATAGGGAAATAAATGGGTTTGTAAACTTGCGTTTGTAAACCTGCGTTGGGATTTAAGCCTTGTTTGATTCCCTAAAATTTTAAATTAATTGCTGAAAATTGTTGTTGTTCTCCGTTGGTGGTGTTGCTTGGTGCTGATTGCTAATAAGCTGCGTGGAGCAGTAGAGTAAATCGAGCCTGAGGCCAGGGCAACTAACCAACTACGCATACAATGCGAGTCCAGTATCCAGTATATCAAGCACCTTGAATATTTAAAATCGACTACAGATCGAGTACCTTGGAATAATGAAAAAATAGTGTGAAATTATATAGAGGACTAATTGTTGGTTTTTTTGGTTTATGGTCTTTTTTTTTTTTTTTTGGTTTTAAACGGATGTATATTTCGCTCTCAATGTGCTATTCTGCGAGTACACTGAGAACTTTCTCACCCAGAGAATCCTACAGTCCACCACCACAGTCCAAAATATCTTCACCAAAAAAAAGTTCTTCGCCAAAAAAAAAAATCACCAAAATCTATAAGCCTAATCTTGTTCTATTGCCTGATATAGACTCACACAATTTCACTCTACCCTATGCTCAACCAAATTTTTTGTCCGTTTTGTTATACCTAGTATATGAGTGGAGAGGGTCTTCCTGCAGGACCGTGAGATGAGACCTTTTCACTCATGATGATAGAAGACCGAGCACACTAGCCAGACCCAACCAGACGCCCCAGAAAAACCACACAATGAAGAACTTGGTGCTTCTAAACCGCGGGCACATCCAGCCCGAGTCCCGCACCTACCCCGACCTCACGCCCGTGGACTCGGTCTTTGACCCGGTCTCCGATACCATTTCCGTGGCTCTTTCGTCTCCAGAAAGCCATGTCATCGAGGTGCAAAAACTCATGAAAAACGGGCTGGTGCAGGTCTTGGCGTCTTTCCCCGGACCCGAAGCCCAGCTCTTAAGCTTCAACCATTTTGCCGACTCCGCCCTCTTGGTGTTTGTCTTTGCCAATGGTGATTTGATCTCCGCCCAGTACGATATGGCTGCACCGGACTATGAGACCAGCAGCGTGGAAATCGTGGGGCTGATTGATGCAGGACTCGTGGCCGCTTGCTGGTCACCTGATGAGGAGACCTTGGTTCTCTTGTCCCAGACGTCCAGCCTCTTGTTGCTATCACGTGCGTTCGAGCCTATATGCGAGAAGACGCTTGACTCCAACGACATCAAGGTTTCAGATGCTAAACATGTCTCCGTGGGCTGGGGAAAGGAGGAGACCCAGTTCAAGGGAAAGGGCTTCAAGGCCTTGGAAAGAGAGAGAGAGGCCATCAAGTATGCTGGTTTGGACCTCAAGGAAGACTCTCCTTTGAGAGACCCTACGGTGGCCCCTCTTGAAAAGGGTACAGTGTCTTCATTCGACAATGATACCGTCAAGATCAGCTGGCGTGGCGACTGTGAGTACTTTGCTGTTTCCACGGCCGAGGAGGCGTTGATTGAAGCCACTCTGGAGTTGGTCAGACGTAGAGTCATCCGTGTGTTCTCCCGTGAAGGTGCATTGGACTCTGTGTCTGAAGCCGTGGATGGCTTGGAACATAACTTGGCCTGGAGACCTTCGGGCTCCTTGATAGCTTCGACCCAGAGGTTTGTGGATGCTGATGGGGACCATGTTCTCCAGGTGGCCTTCTACGAGAGGAACGGCTTGAGACACGGGGAATTCAACACCCGTCTAGACCCGTCGTCGGAAACCATCTACAACTTGGAATGGTCCTGCCACAGCGATATCTTGGCGTTCCAGTTACGGGACAGGGTGCAGATCTGGACCACCAAGAACTACCACTGGTACTTGAAACATGAGCTTTACGTGACGGACGATTTGCCCTCCAATGAAGTGTCGTTCATCAAGTTCCACCCGGAAAAACCCCTACAGTTGATGGTGGGCACTACCCTTGGAGGCGTGAAGATGTACAACTTCGCCTACAATATCGTGTCGGGACCAACTGTCACAGGCAAGGATATAGGAATGACCGTGGTGATCGATGGCAGTGAGGCCAAAGTCACACCCTTTGCTGTTGCAAATGTCCCTCCTCCAATTGCCTATAGAGAATATGATTTCGATAGTCCCTTGGTGGCTGCAGCTGTGAATGGAGCAAACGACCAATTTGCGTTTGTCTCGAGTTCAGGTGATATCAGCATAGCATCGATTTCTTTAGATGATATGAAGCTGGCCAAGGACCCTGTGGTCAAGAACTTCCCTAAATCCTTATTTGCCTCGGAGTTGGACTTGGTCAAGCAAGTTTGTTTCATAGGGGACCATCTGGTGGTGGCATTGGTGGACACCCCAAGCTCCTCTACCCTTGTCTTCTTCCAAGCATCGGAACCGGAACCAGTGAATTACATAACCTGGGGATCTCGTGCCGTTTTGATAAAGTCTGCTTCCGACTTCCAGAGTGCCGTTGTTGAAAACATCGATGGTACAGTTTTTACTCTCCAAGCAAACGGATCCTACGCTCCACTCACAAGATTCCCCGTTCTTTGCCACGAGCTCGAGCTTGCAAGTGCAGGCCCAGAGTATACTCCAGTTGCGCTTGGAGTGTCCACCAACGGAAAACTCTATGCCGGAGAAACCCAGGTCACAACGGCTGTCACGTCCATCAAAGTCACCGACACCCACTTGGCGTTCACCACCGCTCACTCACAGGTGTGCTTCGTCCACTTGAAAGATGTCACGGACCCAGACAACTTTGCGTTCACCCAGAGCACCACGCACGACGAGAGAATACGGCAAATCGAGAGAGGGTCCACCCTAGTCTCGTGCATGCCGTCCAAGTACTCGGTTGTGTTGCAGGCGCCAAGAGGCAACTTGGAGACGATTTGTCCGCGGATCATGGTGTTGAACGGAGTCAGAAAGTTCATCCAGGGTCTTGACTACCACAGTGCTTTTGTTGCATGCCGCACCCACCGCATTGACCTTGATATCTTATATGACTACGATCCAAAGCTTTTCCACGACAATGTGGAGACTTTCCTCCGGCAGATTGGCCGCACCGATTACTTGGACTTGTTTGTCTCTTGCTTGCACGATGAAGACGTCACCGAGACCAAGTATAAAGATACCTTGAACCAAAGTGAAGTGCCCGAGATGGCCAAGTTATCTCTTGACAACCAAGAGCTTGACGATAGGTATGACTCTGGAACCAAGCGGATTATTGTCAACTCCAATAAAGAGAAGACTTCGTCCAAGGTCAACAAGATATGCGAGATCATCCTCGAGGTTCTCTCCAAGGAACAGTTTGAAAAGACGTATTTGCAGACCCGAATCACGGCGTATGCGTGCCAAAAACCAGCCAACTTGGCCGGAGCACTCTCGCTCATTTCGTCTTTGACGGATGCAGACGAGGTTGAAAAGACCATCACCCACCTCACGTTTCTCCTGGACGTCAACAAGCTTTACGACCATGCCTTGGAGCTCTACGACGTCAAAATGGCCTTGAACATTGCACAAAAGTCCCAGAAGGACCCCAAGGAGTACTTGCCCTTTCTTCAAAACTTGCATGTTCAAACCCCATTGAGACGGAAGTTCCTCATTGACGATTTCTTGAAAAAGTTCTCCAAGGCATTGACGTGGCTCCATGAGCTAGGATCCGAGGCCATTGACGAGCTCGACAACTACGTGGTCAAGCACAGTCTCTACAAGGAAGCCTTGACCATCTACAAGTACGACGAGGGTAGAAGCAAGCAGATCCTAGCTTTATATGCCGACAGCTTGTATGATGAGAAGAAGTTCAGCGAGGCCGGCATTGCCTATGAGCATCTCAACAACACCAAGAGTGCATTGGAGAGCTACATCTTGAGCAAGCGGTGGAAGGAAGCCATGTACCTTGCGCAAAGCATGCAAGACAAGGCCTTGGTGTCTGAAACCGCCCAGAAATTGTCGGCCATGCTTAGTGATGACCACAAGTACTCACAAGCAGCGGAGATCGAGGTCAGATTCTTGGGCAATGTGGATGAGGCCGTCAGGCTCTACTGCAAGAGTTACCAGTACGGCAGTGCCACGCTTTTGGCCTTGGACAGCGGAAAGCCGGAGCTTGTTGAAGAGATTGTGGATGTTCAATTGGGCGAAGGCTTCGGAGTCATTGCTGAGCTCTTGGCTGACTGCACCAGCCAGTCCAACTCCCAATTGAGAAGATTAAGAGAGTTGAGGCAGAAGAAGGAGGAGGACCCCTACGCATTCTATGGCATTCCAAACGACGATTTGGATACGCCAGACAATGTGTCGGTGGCAGCATCCGAGACTTCGACCACGCCTTCGTTCTTCACAAAGTACACAGGCAAAACGTCGGGCACAGCCAAAACAGGAGCATCTCGGAAAACGGCCAAAAACAGAAAGAGAGAGGAGAGGAAGCGGGCCAAGGGCAGAAAGGGCACCATCTACGAGGAAGAGTATCTCATCAAGTCCGTGGGACGGTTGATCGAAAGACTCGACCTGACCGAGGCCGATGCCTTGGCTTTGGTCGAAGCCTTGGTGAGAAGACACAAGATCCAGCAGGCGTACCAGATCCAACAGAACTGGGACACGCTCACCAAATTCTTGGGTGAAAACATCGAGGAGATCCACAACATGAGCGAGAAGGACCGCGAGAGAATCAATGACGACGGAGAGGTGTACCTTATAGACGAGATTCCCGTTCCCAAGATCAAGCCGTTCCCCAAGTTGGACATATTAGATTTCTAGTGACACTTTCACCATCACTGATCCCCCGGCTCTGAAGTTACTAGGCAACACGAATACAAAACGTAACAAGTACTAGACGTATCAAGAATATCCAATCAGTTCCATTGATCATTTCTTATTCCCATAGTTACAGTCCACTTACCATGAACTCCTTATTACTCCACTATATCATAGTAGCTGCACCGGTCACACTCCACTTTAAAAAACCTTCTTCATAGAGCTCCACTTTATCCTCCTTCTTCGTAGTAGGATTTCTTTATCATCCATTTCTTCATCGATTCACTTCTTTAACTTCATTCAAGGACTTCACCGTAGAATTCCTTTATCATTGACTCCACATTATTCTTAGACCTCATAAGACTTCCTTTACCTTTCCGTGTATCACATTCTTTAACACCGCCTTTATCCTGCTTTATACTTCCAGAACTCCTTGGTTCTATCAAGAGGGCTCCACCTTTATTGAAGTCCCTGTATTGAGCAAATCAGTAAATTGCAATATGGCATTGCGTATACCATTGGTGATGGCTATTTTCAGACTATTACTCAACGACATGTACTTGTGCGGTTGATTCATAGACTCGCCAAAACCCTGGGCCTCTATGGAAGTGCCGTCGCGTAGACTGATCCGAATGAGGGCCCTTTTCTTGGCTGAAAACACCTGGTTCTCCACATCCTCTTCCTGAGAGAGGGTCTCCACATCCAAAACCGACGAAGACCAGCCGTTGAAGCCAAACGACTCGTTGACAAGTTGGATGAGGAGCGACGAAGATACCTGGCTCAAGCCATACATCTTGTAGCCCTTTTTCTCCCTGCTCTGGAGCACCATTTCGAGCCTGGACTGGAACGTTCCGATCTTCAGCTTTGCCCATTCGGAAAGAGGAGCGGCATTCGGCTCTTGTTCGTCCACAAGTTCATCAAAGAAGGAGAGATCAGGAAATAGTAGCGTCTCGGGAGGGTTTGGCTCGCCAGGGCCCGATTCGGAAGTCACGCCACCGTCTCCCTTTCCCGGTGCAGGAAAACCTGCATCCTCAGCAGAAGAAGCTATGTTTCCAGAATGGCTCGCTTCCGCTTCATTTGCTGCCGCAGTCATCAGAGTTGGACTGCAGAGGTCATAGTTATAGTGTCTCTAGTCCGGTGGGAAGCGTGAGGTACGCGTGCGCGTATATGCACACCAGATCGTGTTCTTTCAGAGTCTCACCTCGCTATATATATATTTACACCACACCTCCACAGCACTTTGCGTTCCAGATTGGCTGGAGAAATATGGGTATATTCAGCGGCATATCCCGGAACTCGGGCCAAAAACCGGGCCAGGAAGAGGAGGCAATCCAGACCCTTAGCAACCGTTTGCAGCATGCCACGCTAGGTGCAGACCGACAGTCGGCGGTGTTGGGCTTGAAGAGCTTTTCCCGCCAATTCAGGGAGCCGGTAGTGCAGCATGGGCTCCGAGCGCTTCTCCTGGCGCTTGGCAAGGATTCGGACAATGCTCCCGTGGTCAAGGCTGTATTGGAAACGCTCTTGATCTTGTTTCTACGAGGAGAAGATGCCAGCGAGGACTCTGCCTTGGGCTGGATCTCCAACCAGTCGCGTGTGCAGAACGGGAAATACCCGTCTCCTTTGTTGGTCGAGCGAATTGAATTGGACGAGTTTTCTGACTGGATAGCGGATGAATTGATCCTGTCCGATGAACATATCAAGGTCTTGATGTATGTGTTGCAGGAACACCAGGGTTTCCAGGTCCGGATGTTTTCCTTACAGCTTTTGGAGGCCGTGGTTGCTGCCAGGCCCGAACGGGCCAAGGACTGCGTCATCAACATACCATTGGCCGTGTCTACTATCGTGGCCTTGTTGGATGACCCCAACGACCCTATACGCAATGAGGCCATTTTGCTTTTGATGGCTTTGGTCAACCATAACTTTAACATCCAGAAGTTGGTGGCGTTTGAGAATACGTTTGAAAAGATCTTTGAAATCATCGAGGAGGAGGGTGGCATTCGTGGCTCCATCTTGGTGCAAGATTGCATGACACTCTTGACCAACCTTTTGAAGTATAATGCCTCCAACCAGAAATTCTTCTTGGAGACCGATTGTGTACCGCAATTGGCTCGCTTGATATCCGAGCCCATTGAGGATAATCACTATACTGGAGGAAACGATCCAATTCCCTCTGCTCCCATCATTTGGACCGATCAGAGACTCCTGAACATGACCATTGCATTGGAGATTTGCGAGTCTTTTGTGGATTCCGACAACCAGGAGTTGAACAAGAACCAGGAAAAGCTTTACTCCTCGGGAATCTTCTTTAGTGTTCTCAGACTTGTTTTTTCACCCGTCATGGAGATTCCCATTAGAAAGACTGCCCTCAAGGTCACTGGCGACATTATTGCCGATAACCCCGACTTGCAGTACGAATTCTCCCAGATTGATGTTCCGTACATGGACCCTTCATTGCCAGTGCAACTCCAGTCTTTTGACCAGAACATTCCTGCTCCGCTTGCTCTCCTCAACTGGTCACTTCTTGTGAACTCGGTGCACATTTTCGAGATCAGAGTTGCTGCTTTGCAGTGTCTTATCTGCTACTTACAGGGCAACCAGGAGGCGAAGCTAGCATTTGTCTCCGATCAAATTAAGGCCAGCAAAAACCCCAACCACTACACCGAGCTCCGTGAACAAGTTCCTGAAAACGGTGAAGAGCCCATACAGAAACCAAGTGAAGTTGTTCCCGTGGACGAGAACCTCAAGAAAACTCCTTATGCCAACATCTTCACCGTTCTCACTATGTACGATTCGGACTTGAAGCTCAACCCATACTGTGTGTGGTTTGCTGCAGTGTTGTTGGTATACATAACCCAGGACTCCCCCGAAATCAAATTGCTTATGCGGGAAACTAAAATCGGGGATGCAGAAGAAGGCGAAGAGGAGATGTGTTTGATTCAAGCTTTATCGGGGATGCTCATTACCAACCTTGATAATCCGGACCCCCGAATGGCCATTGGTTACTTGATACTCCTTACTTTCTGGTTATATGAGGATTTCGATGCAGTCAACGATTTCTTAAGTGACTCGTCCATGATCAAGGCGATTTTGGCCTTCTTGTCTAAGAACTCCACCGAATCGTCCGACTTGGTTCACGGCATGTGCTGTGTTTTTGCAGGAGTATGCTTTGAATTTACCACCAAATTGTCGCCTATCACACGAGAAAAACTCTATGAATTGATCACAAAAGCCCTTGGTGCTGCCCACTATTCGCAGAAAGTCAAGCAATTCAAAGACAATAGCCTCTTCAAACGCTTCGACTTGGATTCGGCGTTCGAACTTAACAAGGACTCTACCGGTCTCCCCGTGTTGTTCTTTATACCAGAGTATGTGGAGTTGGTCAAAGACAACTTTTACCGCATTAGGAAGGCATTATTCCGAGGTCCAGATTTCGAGCCCAGGAGCAGGATTTCCTTCGAAGTCTTTGAGGAGTTGGAAAACAAAAACGTCGATATGAGGAAAGAATTGGAAACGCTTCAGAAGTTGGCCCAAGAAAACGAGGAGCATCTGAAACAGGAATTCCAACGGTCTCAAGAAGAATTAGAGACGATTTCAAAATCATTGGAGACTTGTCGTTTGGAACTTGATGAAACAAAGCAATCTGAGCAGTCCTTGACGACTAAAGTCGAGGAAATCTCAAAGCAGTTGAAGGCTTTGCATTCTGAAAAGAGCAAGTGTGAGTCAAGCTTGACTCATTACACCAACGAATACAACAAGCTCTCGAAATTGCATGGACAGGACGAAGAAGCAATTAAGTCGCTCAAACTGAAGCTTAGCGACGTTGAGGCCTCGAAGCAGAAGGCCGAGGATGGTATCAACAAAATGAGCAGAGAATTGTTCCAGTTGACCAAAGAACAAAGGGAGTCGAACGCCAAGATCGCAAGCCATGAGCAAGAGATGAAGAAACTCAAAGACTCGCTCGAAGCGGAAGTGTCTAAATACCGATTCCAGCTTGAAGCAGCCCAAAAAGTCAACCAGGAACTCAAGGTCAAGTTGCAAATGGCCGAAGAAAAAGCTCTCGATGGTGTACCAGACAACAAAAGTGGGCCCAAATTGCGGGAATTCCAAATGGAAATCAGTCAGTTAGAAGAGAAAAATGATAGTTTGATGGAAAAACTCCGGGCTGCTGCATCCGTCGTCCAAGAATTAAGACACGAAAAGACGCAGTTGCAGCACAACAAAAGCGAGCTCGAGTCCGAACTCACCAAAGCCTACGAAGATTTGGAGGCTTTTTCCAATGTTTTGGATGAAGTGAAGGAACTCAAGGAAGGCCAAGATCACTCTGATGGTGACAATATTGGGGCATTGAAGCAACAGCTTGAATCAGTCATCAAGGAAAAGTCAGAGCTTGAGATCAAACTCGGCGATGCAGAGAAGAACTTGGAGGATTTGAAGAACTTGGATCCGAAGAAGTCAGAAGATCTGAACAATTCACCCAAACAATCGTCCAATGAAGAAGAAGTTGAAGAAGCAGTGCCTGTTGAAGAAAAGGCTTTACTGAGCAAACCAAGTGATAGTGAAGAAATCAACAGATTGAAGTCTGAACTTGAACAACTGCGCAACAATCTTCTTGAGCTGCAGTCTTCTTTTGACACACAAAAGGACGAGTTAATCCAACAACTCGAGAGCCTTAAGGCTCAGATTGAAGAAACCAAAACTACTCAAGATGTGCATGAAGAGTCTGGCCCAAAGGATGCGCAAGTCGAGACTCTAGATGCCGAAATTAGCGAGTTGAAGAAGCAGTTGGAAAAGAAAGAGTACGACTTGGGCCTTACAGAGACCCGGATGAAACATTTGGAGAGCAACATCGAAATTCTCTCTCAAAGTGCATCCAGCTCCCTTGCATCTTTCAAACAGAGCCAGGATACCCTGAAAACCCGGATTGCCGAGTTGGAGGCTGCAAAGACGGAATTGAAGGAGGAAATCGAGCAGTTGAATCGCAAATTTGCCGAGGCAAGTGAGAAGCAACAAGAGGAGTTGGACGACTTGGAAAACACCAACATGGACCTCGAGCTCCTGAATTCGAACCTTGAAAAGAACAGAGACGAATTGTTGCAGAAGTTGTCTAAACTTGAAAAAGAAACCAGCCAGAAGATCCTGACGCTTAATCAGAAAGTCGAGGAGTTGGAGCAGCTAGTGAAGAAAACAGAGGCCGAAAGAGATCAGCTCAATTCCGACTACATTGAGTTGGAGAAGCTGACGAATATCATCAGCAGTGATCTTCAAGCCAAAGACGCGCTTCTTCAAGCCATGAACAACAAGGGAGGAGATCTCGCAGCCAAGGACAAAATCGTCATTGAAATCAAGGAGAGATTGGCACATGCAATCAGTGAGCTAGGCGAGTCTGCACAGAACTTAAGAGTGGTGACCAAAGAAAAGTCCGACTTAGAGAAGCTTAACGAAGAACTGCAGAGTCGTGTGGAACAGTTGAACCGTCGGATCTCGGAATTGGAATCAGAGATCGAGTCCAGTGCAGCTAATTTGGAGCAGACTCGGGCCGAAAAAAGGAAATTATCCTCTTTGCTGACCGACTACAGCGATTTGAAAAAGGCATACACTGAAAACGCCGACAAAACGGCTGCTTTGGAACAAGAGATCTTGGACTTACAAGAGGCTTTGAAGACCAAAACCAATGCTTTGGAGGAGAACAAGAAAGTCACCCAGGAGTCGTCTGAGGCAGCAATCTCCGAGTATACAGAGCGTATCTCGAAGCTTGAACAGAGTATCTTGGACAAACAAAAGTCACACGACAAGGAGCTTTCCGTGATTCGAGCAGAGGCCCAAGAAAAGATTGATGAGCTTTTGCAAAAGACCACCAGTCTTGAAAAAGATATTTCCCATTCAGAGAAAGAAGACTCAAAGGCTTTGGTTCTCAACGAGGAATTGAGTACATGCAGACAGAAGCTCGAGGAAAAAAACTCAGAAGTCGATTCCTTGGCCAAGGAAATAGAGGCCAAGAAGGAGCAGATTGACGTTTTGGTGTCAGAGAAGCAAGAGTTGCAAGAATCGCACCAAGAGTCAGGACAGGTTCTCAAAAATAAAGTGATTGAGGTTGAGGAACAACTCCGGGGATCAGCGGAACAGAACGAGGCCAAGTCACAGGAGCTCGAGGATTTGAACAAAAAATTGGCCCGGGTCGAGGAGCAATTGGGCGAAAAGGCAAATCAAGTCCAAAAATACCAAGAAAAGGCAGATTCCGAAGGGTCAATTCCGAATGACAATGAGCAAGTTCTGAGCGAGGAGATTACTACTTTAAGACAACATGCCGGAGAGTTGGAGGCGAAATTAGAATCGTTCACGCGCAAATACGAGCAGCTCGAGAACCAAATGAAGAAATTGGAAATTGATTCCGAGAAAAGAGTCGATGATGTTGAGAAAGCCGTTGATCTAGAAGGTGAGACCAAAAGCGGGGTCGAGGATGGGGAGATCAGGCGGATGGAGCAGCAATTGCAACAAGAACGAGAGGAGAGAGAGAGTGCACAGAAGGACCTCTACGACATGATGGTGATTTACGAAGAGCAGGAAAGAACGCTCCAAGAGTGGCAAAGAAGAATGCACGCATTGGATGTGCCGGTAGGCCGTGCCGAACAATAAGCAGCGCGAGCAGCCAACAATAGCAGAAAACGCCGTTGGTTAGGCACATGCGAAAAACGATGTCGCACACGCATCTATCTCCATACGCATCTAACGTACGCATCTATCACACGCATCTAGCACACGCATCTTCTTAATAGGGTAAGGCTCCG
The DNA here is from genome assembly GCA_002370325.1 of Metschnikowia hawaiiensis. Lineage (NCBI taxonomy): Eukaryota > Fungi > Ascomycota > Pichiomycetes > Serinales > Metschnikowiaceae > Metschnikowia > Metschnikowia hawaiiensis. Next base: position 257,109 of record NLAM01001052.1, read on the forward strand.
CCCTCCATGATTCTCCTTATTGATTCGTATGACTCCTTCACCAATAACCTCAAGCACTTGGTGGAGGCCAACTCGGGCAAGCAGGTGGTGACCATCTTCAACGATACTTTTGCCAAGCATGAGTACCAAGCAGTGTTCGACACGTGGATCCGCCATTTCGACGCCATTGTCGTGGGCCCCGGGCCCGGCCACCCTGCTAATGAAAAGGATGTGGGCATTGTCAAGTACCTCTACCTGAGGTTTGCAGAGAGCCCCGCCGATTGTGTGCCTGTGTTGGGGGTGTGCCTTGGCTTCCAAAGCTTGTGCCAGGAGTTTGGCAATCCGGTGACTAGATTAGAATCCATTAAGCACGGCCAGATCTACCAGATCGTGCCGCAAAAATGTGACCTTTTTGATGGTGCTCCCTTTGACAGTGTGCGCTATCACTCGTTACATGTGGATACCAAGACCTTGAACGACCACATCGTGCCTTTGGCAACCTGCCAGGAGTCCGACAACACCACGTTGTTGATGGCAGGGAGACATGCGTCGCTTCCTTTATATGGGGTGCAGTATCACCCCGAGTCGATTTGCTCGGAGTTGGGCGATGAGCTTATACGACGCTTTGATGCGGTGGCTGAGCTGTACAACAAGAAGGCTCGGCCATACTTGGCCAATAGCCTGGCCGTGCATGATTACAATTGGGAAAAGATCGATAGACGGGCCATCCACGAGACCAGTCTCTGGCCCGAACATGAGGGTGTTGTTAGAAACACTCTGACTTTATACTTGGAGCAATTGCGTTTCCTGCAGACAGGCGTCCGCTCCATCGATGTGTGTGATTACCTACATGCCAACAAGAAGGACTTTTTCTTCCTTAATTCCGCGGCTGATCCTGGCGAATGGTGTATCATTGGCCTTCCTATCAAGGGCGAAAGTGAGGTCATTACCCACTCCATTGATGACGTGCATCACGTGCACTTGCTGAGCTACAAGGGCCAACCCTTGGAAACTGTCAGTGTGAAGGAGTCTCTGGTATGGGAATTTGTGGCCTCCAAGTTTCAAGAGCGTTACATTCCTCGTGATTTTCTCGAAGCCACTACGCCTTTAATCAAAGGCCGCAAGTTGCCATTTCTAGGTGGATACATGGGTATGTTTTCCTATGAGGAAGGAAAACACGTGGGTCTCGAGAATATGAAATCCTTTTGTCTGGGTTCCACTCCTGACACTAAACTTGTATTTATTGAACGGTTCATTCTTTGTGACCAAAAAACAGGAACTTGGTTTGTGGGGTCCATTCGCAACGACGACCAGCAATTCTGTTTGGATCTCCAGCAAGAGTTGCACGACGTGCAGCAGATAGACCTTTCCAAGATTCCGTCTAGCGTGAAGCATCTCTGTGAGGCCGAGGACCAGAACATCAAGTATGAGTTTCCCGATCGGGAAGTCTACCACCAGCAGATGGACTTGTGTCAGGAAGCACTCCACGCCGGCGACTCGTATGAGCTTTGCTTGACCACACAACTGAAGATTTTCCTCCCTCTGTACTTGAGTACTTGGGAGATGTATAAGATCTTGGCGTTGAGAAAAAACCCATCGCCTTATTCTGGGTACATGGACTTTGACGACTGCATTTTGGTGTCTTCTTCTCCGGAAAGGTTTCTTTCCTGGAAAGATAGCGACGAGCAGAAGAACCAGAAGATGGCCGAACTTCGGCCCATCAAAGGAACTGTCAAGAACTCCAGTTCCGTAACTTTAGAAGACGCAACCAAGTTGTTGCGCACACCCAAAGAAATGGGTGAGAATCTCATGATCGTGGACCTCATTCGCCACGACTTGCAATCTTTCACCGAGAAGGTTGAAGTCAAGGCCTTGATGGCCGTTGAAGAATACAAAACGGTGTATCAATTGGTCAGCGTGATCCAGGGCCATTTGGGCGAAAAGGGTTACAAGGGCATAGATGTGTTGCACCTGTCGTTGCCTCCGGGGTCCATGACAGGCGCCCCCAAGAAGAGATCGATTGAGCTTTTACAGTCGATCGAGCGGCTTCAGAAAAACACCGAATCGGGAAGAAGAGGTTTTTATTCCGGAGTGGCGGGCTACTGGTCTCTCACCGACGACGCCGATTGGTCGGTGATTATACGGTCCATGGTGCACTATAAAGGTGACATGGAAAATGATGCGCGCACCAACGTGTGGAGAATTGGGGCCGGTGGTGCCATCACCGTGCTCAGCGAGGAAGAGAGCGAATGGGACGAGATGCAGCTCAAGCTCACGAGTACCTTGCAAACCTTCTTATAGAGGTCTAGATTATATATTTAAAGGGCAGTGCTTTACAAAGTATGGTGCTGGGAATAGAGTAAGTGCTACCAAGGAGTAGGATGGAGTATAGTGCCATGACGTGGATGGAGAACAGAAGAGGGTGCAATGAGGATTGTGCAGTACGGTGTAATATGTCGTAATATAGCGTATCGTAATTAGTGTGTAATTTAGTGTATCGTTATTAGTGTGTAATTTGGTGTATCGTAATTAGTGTGTAATTAGTGTGTGTTAGTGTGGTGGTAAAATGCGCTAATGGTATAACAATGATAATCAGAATGGCTCTAAAAAGTATGGTGTGGTGGATAGTGCGGATAGTAACGATACACTCCACTCTGGAAAAAGTGTGGTTTACGATATTCAGTGAGATCGATGCGTAGCGTAGAGGTATAGGTGCAGTATGATGTATCAAGAAGACTATAGACAGTCTCCGATCAAAGATGTATTAAGAAAGTGTAGAAAGTAGACTATTCACTGACTCTCCAGTTCAGCCATTCCTATAAACCCCAAGGATATACTCTCACCAACAAAGAGTAGATTATACAGATTGTAGTATAGTAGATTATACAGTTTGTGGCATAATAGTGAAATGGTGTAATATAGTAGTAGAATAGTATAGTAGTATAGTAGTATTTTATGGTAGTATAGTAGTGTAGTGATATAGTGGTATAATAGTCTAGTAGAGTAGTATAATAGTGTAGAAGTATAGTAGTAGAATAGTATAATAGTAGAGTAGAGTAGTAAAGTAGATTATAGAATGTGTAGTATAGTAGTAGTAAAGTATAATAATCTAATATAGTAGTGTAGTAAATTCTGTATGGAGATTTGAGCTTGGCAAGTTGAGACGAATCTACAGATTCACTTGTGTCTAGCAATGAGTAACTTTTGTCGAGTGATAATAGTAGGGCAGGGGAGTAAGGCAGTAGAGGTATATGGATACTGGTAGTGGACATGGCTTCCATAGAGTCGTAGTATAAATAATGGCAGGAATAGTGGTACTGGTTCATAAGTAGCTACCACAAGATCCATGATAGTAGTAGCTGCTGTCGAGGTCTTAATTGGTGGTGTAGTATGGTACGACAATTATTGTGGTATATATAAAAGTACCAGAATAGGTTAGTAGAGGAACTAGCGAACCAGTATAATTATTGGAATACTATTGGAATAATTGATTATCGTAGCTAGTGAGTAATGGGAAATGTTCTTGAATAAACATACGGAAAGCTGGATTCTCCAAATGCTCTGGATATTAGTAGAGAATCGGAGTCTAGCATTAAGTAGAAAAACCAAATAGTCAAGAGTATAGGAAATACTGTAGCATAGCAGTAAGTAGCAAGACTGAAGCCGTATAGAAAATACACAAGGTTCAGTTCAGGAAAGACAAATCAAAGAGTAAACGGTAGTAAAGAGTATTATGGTAATAGACTATGGCTCAGTGTACTGTATGGAATACCACTTCGGTAGAGTATATAATATAGCTATAAAAATAGCATATAGTAAAAGGAACAGTTAATGGACTTAAATGTATCAGTACGGACATAGTCGTACGGACATAGTAGTACGGACAGTACCGTGGTAGTATAATAGTGTATTACAGTACTGAGGTACTGTGTAGTATAGCACTATATTATAGTACAATAGTAGTACAGTGGAAGTTAGTGTATTTTGACTAATAAATATTCATCTACACCAAAAGCATGATGGAATTGGATTGCCATCCAAAATCCCAATACTATAGCTTGATTTTAAGTATCATTAGCTTAACATAACTGTTTTGATCGATAATCATATTTCTGTTAAAACAGAGTTCTTTACCCACAATTTTGTAAATCGAACTAGTAATAAGCCCATAAAATATTATTAAAAGCAGACATAGTAAAAGCACCTTGTAAAAGCACCCGGTAAAAGAATTTCCACCAAAAAGTATACACAGAACACTACTGCCTCTTGGTGGTATTAGTATAGACTGTGGTGTAGTACTACAGTATGGTAGAGCGCAGTATAAATTGTGCAGTACTACAGTGTAGTGCGAAGTATAACTTGTGTAGTCCTACAGTATAGTACAGTGTCGTACAAATCGTGTAGTATATTTTTAGAATAATTTTTAGGATAACTTTTTGTATGATTTTTAGCAAGAATTGTGTTTTGTGTAGTTTGAGTATAACGATGATGTAGATAATTTATGGTGTAGATAGAGTAGTACTGTAATCTAGTATGTAGTATAGAGTGTAGTATGGAGGTGGGGTGCTCCGCACCGGCTGCAATACATTGTGGGATCTGTCGTATGGTAAATTTTCCAACGGGTCCTGCACAATACGGCCGAGCGGTGGGAGACTTAGAACAGTATAGTATTATTTAAAAATCTGGTGTGGTCGTATACTATGGTGCACTAATATACCGTAGTGTAGTATACTGTAGAGTATTCTGTAATGTAGTATACTGTAGGGTAGTGAGCCTCCACGGTGAGTGTGGGGACCAAAAGCGGTGCGGAAATGTGCCGTCGTGCGTGCACCACTAATCGTCGAGTGCACTGCCAAAAAAAAACTATCCTACGTAGCAAACCCCAACTAGCCCTTCGACTGACACTGCACCGTCCCGTTTCTCTGTTTAGAAATCCATCGCAATGTCTTTTTTCGGCTTCGACGCCTCCGGGCCTCCGCCCCACTTGCACAAGAAGGACGAGAAGGTCTATGATTTCCAAGATACTTATGAAGGCTTGGGCGAATACGACGAAGATGACGCCTTGAACTCCGAGACGTTCAGCGTCAACCAGGTCGGTAAGAACTTCGACTTCTCTTCCACCTCAATGCCAAACGCCCACTCGGCCTCCACGGCCAGACCAGAGCTTAGTTTTGCCCGGGCCGCTGCCAACGATGACGAATTTATGAAGGATTTGTGGGGTGACAACACTCCTGAGCCCAAGCCGGCCCCCGCAGGAAATCCGGGCCAGGCCCCTAGATCCGGAGACGAGAAGCGGATCTTGAGCTTGGAGGAAATCGAGGCCCAATTGACTGCCATTGACCCTTCGGACTCTCGCAACAACATGCCTCCTCCCCACCAGCAGATGTACCCTGGCATGCCCCCTCAATTTGGCGGCTACATGATGCCCCAAGGCTACATGCCTCCCAATGGCCACTATGGAATGCCTTACCCAGGTCACTTTATGCCTATGCAAGCCCCAATGAACCAGATGAACCAGCAATCCATGCCTGTGATGCATAACATGCAAGTGCCCCAGATGAACCAGAATATGGCACAGGTGCACCCACATGTGGGCCAGCCTCCAATGCCTGGCTCCAACTTCCATGCCCAGGCTCCTGCTGCTGCCTCGGATCACGTGGCCCACCAGCCTGCTGCTCCAGGCTCTCTTCAGCAAGTTCCCCCTCAAGCTGCTCCTCAAGCTGTTAGACCTGAAACCGCTCCTCAATCCTCCCAGCCAAGGAGTGACATGTCTCAGTTCCCTGTTTTGGGTTCGAAGAGTCAGGGTTTGACTGCCCAGCCTCATCCCCAGCACCAAGCTGCTTCTCCAAGGCTGCCTGATTACTCTCAGCACCAGCGTCAACATGTACCGCTTGAGAGCTTGCTGCCTGAAGAACAAGCCAGGTTGGCCAAGCGCCAGGAAAAGGTGTCGAAAATCATGAGATACTCGGGTGTCATGAACCCCAAGGACAAGGACTTTGTGACCAGATTCCAGCTCTCTCAGATTGTTACTGACGATCCTTACAATGAAGACTTTTATGCCCAAGTCTACAAGGTCATTCATCCCAAGTCAAGCTCGAATGGCCTCGGTGAAGTCCAGCCAAACTCCATTGCTCAAGCTTACTTGGACCAAAGTGGTCACAGACTAGGGGGTAGACATAAAAGAGCAGATGTGGCTTTGCAAAGAATGCAACAGCAGGTGCAGAAGGCCGTGACCGTTGCCAAGGAGAGGCAAAAGTTGCCCCATAATGCTAGAGGGGGCGTCTTGGGTAAGATTTCCGTTGGTTCGGGTAAAAAGCCAAGACAGCAATTGGTGATCTTGAGTAAGGCCGCACAAAAGGCCAAAGAAAACGAGGACCAACAAGAAGTGGACGCCGTGCCCAAGAAAACTAGATCCTCGTCTATTGCTGCCCCAACCAAGCCAATTAAGAAGTTTTCCAAGAAAGATATCATGTGCATTTTAGAAGATATCATGAACAATTTGATGGCCGTGGAAAGCGAGTCGCGGTTATCTACAGATGTTGACACTACGAAGTTATGGGAATCCTTGCATGTATTGGACCAGGCATCTTCTTCCGGAGATGAAGAATCGTTCGTCAATCCATTTGTGCAATGCCTTAACTTTTCTAAGGCATTGAAGATCTTGCCTCGTTTATTCAAGTTTTTGACCAGAGAGCAAATTTTGACTGTGATCACTTTGGTCATGAGTAACTTGGAGAATTTGAAGGTGATCAAGGATGGTTCTTACACTACTTACGAAAACAAGAAGCTTCCTGAGGAAGTGTTAAAGTTGGTGGACACGTACTCGTTGACTTTTTGCAAGGTTTTGATGAACGCCGTGCAAGATTTTAAGTTCAACGAAATCATCAAGTTGCTCCTCATACTCACCCAACACAATGTGGTTTCGTTTGTGTCGACGACCAAAATCGGATTGTCTATTTTGACCACGTTGCTATCAAGAGCTGAATTAATGAGGGGAGAAGGTACCATTTCGGCCACGGATTTGTCAGAGTGGACCAGTTGCTACGACGAGTTGTTCACGTCGTTGGAGTCACGCATTGCGGCCATCTTTCCTCCAAGCCACAGCGACACCGAGGATGATTACGTGTGGCAATTTTTAGCAACGCTTTCGTTGGGGGGCAAGTTGAGCCACCAAAGAATCATTGTGGATGAAGTCAGAGACGAGATCTTCGGGGTGATGAGCAGAGCAAAGGCAATTGACAACAACGACATGGCCAACCTATACAAGAAGCAGAGCATGTTGAACAACTTGAACATGTACTTGGTTGTGATGGGACTTGTTGCAGATGAGAATGAGATCCAGGAGCTAAAAAATTAGGCGCCGGGCCATTGAAAGAACGCCATAGTAGACACCACAGGATTTGTGCAACAATAGGATCACTAGATAGGATTCATAACGCAAGCCTAAAAAATTTACTCTCCTATTTAGCCGTAGATGAGGGTATTTGTGACCTTGGAAAAGAGGAGTTGGAACCACAATTTGGTCAGCCTTGGGGCGTGGAAGGCAAAATCAAGTGCTATAAACAGATTTTAACCAACATCCCCTAAATAAATCCTCAAAGGGACCAAAATTGCCCTGCCCCACTGCATGTTTAGATCTGTCAACCTTGAGTCAGTCACTTTTCATGTGCACCGTGAAGCTGCAGTACGTCATACCAGCGATCTCAAAGCGGAGTAAGAACAAAGGCAAGTCATTGACTAGGAGATTCGGCAGGTACTATATACTAAATCGCTAGGCAATACAATGGATCCTACAGAGTGACTTTAGTCAATGTCTAAAAATGCAGTTCCAAGGACCAATGGCACGGCAGACCCCTAAAGCCGTGGAATTACTCAGCGCACCAAAAAGTGGGGGGCCTTTTGTTAATGCTTATTAAGAAGGGAGTAATTAATGAGACCCATTGATATTTATTGCGGCCTATTGATTTCATTGACCCATTGACAAGTTGAGAATTATGAGAACTTTTATGCGAACTTGTTGAGAATTTTTCCTCTGGATGCTAAACTTCGTGCTTATACTTGTAGAAAACAAGATAGAGATTATAGTTGGGATGGAGTGACTGTGAGCACAAAAACATAAGGTGACAAATACGGAGGAGATATTTTCGGGAGGCGCTCGTATGGTGAGAAATTTATTTATATCTTTTTAGATATTTCTATTTAGAACTTCTATTTATTAGTTTTCACTTTAGACGTGCAGCGACGCCTAACAATAAAAGTCCAGACCCAGATCCGGGATGCGGCGCAGCATGCCCCCCAATTTAACCAGAACATTGACAATGGCGAAGGACCCGGCCCGGGAGGCCGCATGCAGAACTCTACACGGGAGCCCAATTAGGGGCACCGGTTTTGCAGCGTCCATGACCGTTCATTATGTGCCCGCGATGCAGCACTGCTCGGTTCAACACTGATGCTGAAATAACCACCTGGGTACCAGACGCACCTCTGCTCCATACGCACACTCGCATCTTATCACGTAAATGCTTTACTAGTTTTCCCGTCCTAGACACGTTGCTTTTCCGGCGCTTCTTTAAAAGCTCCATCTTCTGATCTGATCTTTCCTGTTGGTGTTCCGAATCACAAGGTGGCTATTAAAAGCACAAGGCGCCCCCCACCTCCCGTCATCTTCTTCTGACTTATTCACTGGTTTACTGATTGACATCTCTACATTGTCTTGATCCTCTGCACTGCATAACGCTTCGGATCTATCGGTAACACTAGACTATTGGACTACTGCTCCGAGTGGCAAAATAGGGAGCTCCGAGATCAAGCGACTCTTGGATACTACTTTGTGGTGCTGACGGGGACTGCTTATGTTTTACGACATCAAACCTCCTGGCTCCTTGGACAAGGTGCCCGCCATTGAGCCCAAGTACCTGGACCTTCGGGACATCAAGCCCAGCTACGAAAACCGCCGAGACCTTGCGCCCGTGGACGATTTCCACAACCAGCTCTTTACTCATGGGTATGTTCATGGGCACGTGCACCAGCATAAAGACCATTTGCACATCCACGGCCACATCCACAACCACGACCATACGGTCCAGCCGCCACAACAGACGCTGATCCAGCCTTCCGATAGCTTGGACGCATGCAAGGAAATTGACGAGTACAATCTATGCGATGATATCTACTGTGATGATCTCGACGACTGTTACTACCACCACTGCGACCATGACGAGGCTACCGATGCCAACGGGGATGTGCCTAGTGCTCCCGAGTCCGAGTGCTGTGACAACCCCAAATGTCTCACCGAAGTATCCGACTCAATCTGTACCGACCCCGTGTGTACGAGCAACGAGCGCCATGATAATAGCTTGTGCGATAGCCAGAACTCCAAGTTGAGCATCTTCGAAAACCTCATCCAGAATGTGCTGAAGAACATTGAGCAGTACTCTGCTCCCAACCAACCCTCCAAAAGACGCAAGGTCGACTTGTTGGATGCAAACCCCTCGGCCAACTCCGACTTCCATATTCACTTCCCTCACCACTGCCATCGGGATTCCGTGCCTCTTGCGGGCGACATGCCCATGTCGTCCGAACTTTTCGTGCCTCCAGCCAAGAACTATGAGTCCGAGATCCCCATACTGTCGCCTTCCAACCACCAGCTGCTAGACTCGTCGCACACCGTGCACCACTCGTGCTTTCACACCAAGATACCGGCCAACATAGCGGAGTCCACGTTTCTTAGCAGCCAGAAAACCAACCACTCGGACTACGACTTCTTCGTACAATTTAATAATCTCAACCAGATATGCAACGAAAATAATGGCATCTCCGAAGTGGTCCCCAAGGACGAGAAGGCTCTGACCAACTACTTGTCTCAACCATGTCAGTGGGAGCAGTGCTTCGAGCAGGTGCATGACACAGCATTATTTGACCATGTGTTCAACAACCACATTAAAAAAGAGTACCAGCTTGAGCCGGACCTCAGCCAGTTCCCCTCGACGCACCCGTCTCGCTTTGGCTGTGAGTGGAACAACTGTGACTTTGAGGAGACTGACTTGAGGCTCTTTCTAGACCACTTGTACACGCACACACTCACGGTCGAGAACGACGCCAAGCATGGGCCTACCATGCCCGACCTGAGGGCCGTGTCTATGCTTACACCATCATCGATTGAGTCGTGCAACGAAATGTCCAGCTTTGAGCTCATGCCGCAGATGCCCGTATACGACCGACCCGAACGGAAAGACAATAACGTTAACATCACGCAAGTCAAGATCTCGCCTAAGAGATGCACAGCCCAACAAGCCACCGACAGCGATTTCTCGTGTAAGTGGCAGCTCGGCACCAGCCACGATGGTCAGCCCATCCTCTGCAACAAGACCCACACCGATGAGGGCGAGCTACAGAAGCATCTTCAGGACGACCACATTGGCCACGGCAAGGCAAGCTATCGCTGCTGCTGGTACGGCTGCGAGCGCAATGGAGGAAAAGAATTTACTCAACGTCAAAAGGTGTACCGGCACATCCACATGCACACGGGCTACAAACCTTGTGTGTGTGATGTTTGTGGGCTTCGGTTTGCCGTGCCGGCCATGTTGAAACAGCATCAACGAATGCACCTGGGAGAACGGCCTTACAAATGTACTACGTGCGGCAAGGCCTTCTCCACCAGCTCAGCGTTGGGCATCCACAACCGGACGCACTCTGGGGTCAAGCCTTCCCAGTGCACGTGGCCCGGGTGTGGCCGCAAGTTCAACGAGCGGTCCAACTTCCACAAGCACCTCAAGACCCACACCAAGTCATACAAATGCGACGTGTGTCGTGAGGAGTACCAGCTGCGGAAGGACTTGAACCTCCACAAGAAGCGGGCTCATCTAGTGTGAGGGCTCATCTAGTGTCAAGTGTATAGCGAGGGCCCGCGGCGCCTGTATGCACACCCTGGACCGCGAAAAAATCCACAGCCAAAAGCTCTCTATGTAGAACAAATTCAACTATAGCCTTAACCTAGCAAGTCCACCATGAAGTCCACACCGCTGCTTCTTAGAGGCTTGAGAGTGGCCCAACCTGTATACGTGAAGCCTGTATACAATGCGCCCTCGTTGTCGTCCATCAAACCCGAGGAGCTCCCCAACAATACCTTTGAAAACGAAGCCCAGTACTTCATCAAGAAGACCGCCTACGGCCACTGGCCCGTGTATAAGAAAGTGCAGAATACAAAGATAAGTACCGAGATCAAGCGGGTGCAAGGAAACGTCAGTCTATTTGCTGAGGAGTTGACCAAGTTGATCAACAACGGCAATGTGCTTCCCAGAAACATCCGGGTCAACACCCAAACCGGAGAGGTGAACATCAAGGGCAACCATGTCTCGGAGATCTGCCATGTGTTGGAGAAGAACATTAAATTGTGATTTGTGTAAATAGAATAAATGGTATGGAACCATCGTGTATCCTAGGTATGAATGGATTTGTAGCATCAATGGATTTGTAGCATCAATGGTGGGTGATTGTATATAGTACATGTATTGGAGAGTTCTAACAATGTCTTGATTCCTAGGAATGCAAGATCTCGTGGCCGAGCTCCAGAACGGGCGTGTTCCCACTATCGGACGAGCCAAACGCAGCCTGTCGGATTTGGATGATCCATGGATCCTTCAACAACTCGGTGGACGACGCCCGCTTGCTAGGATCGTGCTTCAAGCACCGCGAGAGAAACCGGATACCCTCTTCACTGAGTTGGTCCGACGATGGGAGCTGCGGCTTATGGCCGGCTGCAATGTGGTACATGATGGCCCACTCGTTATCCAAGTTGGCCCATGGCCGTCTTCCCGTGGCCATTTCTAGCACACAGCATCCCAACGACCAAATATCCACCACTCCATTCTTCGAGGAGGCTTGGCCCGTAATCACCTCGGGTGACATGTACATGGGAGTACCCGTCATGGAGTTGAGGTTTTGCGGGTCTCTTCCACCGCTTCCGGTAGCATGGACCGACGACAATTTCCTTGTCTTTCCGGTGGCAGCAATGACCTTGGCAGCACCAAAATCCACAAACTTGATCACTCCATTGTGGTCCAATAAGATGTTTTCTGGCTTGATGTCCCGGTGCACCACACCCGATTGGTGGAGATAAGCCAAGCCCTCCAACATCTGAAGTGTATACACTTGAATCACCAACTCATCTTCGATTCTTCCATGAGCCAAGAGGCCCGAGAGTGATCCTCCTTCACAGTACTCCATGAAAATGTACACCTTATCCCGATGCACTTCCACTCCAAAGTATTGCACGACGTTCGGATGGTTGAGCATCTCGAGAACAGTCATTTCTTCTTTGATGGATGGGATGAGTTTCAATGACTGCGTGTCATGGAATACAATTTCCTTCACCGCCATGACTCCTCCCGTATCCAAATTCACCGCAGCGTGCACTTGACCAAAAGAGCCACCGCCAATGAACTTGCCTTTTTGCCATCTAATCGAAACACTGGAGAACGACGATGCAAGAAGTGTGACAAAGTGATACTCCAGGTCGGAAATGTCCATGACTCGTCCGATGGAGTTCAAATCTTCCTGTACATCCTTCCTGTAATTTTCAATCTCATCGATTTGCTGCATCAAATCTGTACGATAGGCCGAGAGAATCTGCTCGTCATCGGACGAGTTCTCGATTCCTTGTCTCTGCGAGTACCACTTAAGCAATCTCCTCTGTTCTGCCTCGTTGGATCTGGCACCCATGATATCAAAGTGAGATATGAGAAGCGACATGCAACGGGCCACCTTGAGCTTGAGTCGGTAGAATTGATCTTCTCCAAGAACAAGCACATTGAAGCCGCGAGTCATCTCCATTGCAAACTCGAGTGCGAGAACACACCATCTAAATGTTTTTCTCTCGGTGGGAATGCAGTCATCACAGATGAAACTCACCCATTCAATAGAGAGCTGTATTAGCTTCATTATAACCGTGGACTTTCTTGAGGAATCGGACCATTTGATCGAACTCTTCCCGAAATCTCTTGCATAGATGAAGTAATTGTTGACAATCTCCTGGTACCCACCCTCCGGGAAAAGAGTACGACACTTTGAAAGTAAGATTGAAATCGAGTCAAACACCGACAAGGTCATTCGGAAAAAGAGCTTGTTGATTCTTGTCATTTCCTGATGCACTTTAGGAAGTGAAGATCTATGTTCGATGAGTTTCACTGTGCCACTGACAAAGATCTCAGATACAGCATCCAAAAAGCGATCTCTGGCCAAGTGTAACGAGTCGTGGTTCAACTTCGATATAAGAAGTAACTCCCCAACTTTGATCTCGGTGATCGACACCTCGGAAATATTCACATTGATTTTTTCTCCATCCCAAACAATTGGTTTCGGTGGACAGTATGCAAGAACGTACGACGTATCATGACCAACTTTAGCCTCACACTTGATCTTTTGATCGTCATTAAAAGGCGGCAGGTCCAAGAGATCCGAAAATTGGCTCTGTTCTTCCAAAGGATCACATCCAATACAGCTTCCACTGATGATTTTCAAAATCTCTGTTTCGTTGCCCATCAAATCTTCACTGGCAAAGAGATACGTTCCATTTGCTTCGATACTTCCAGTGTAAACAAGGAAATGATTGGACTCTTTCAACACATCAAGCATATTCTCCTTCTTGTGGCCGTAATGGACGGGTACCTCAAAAACAAACGAGTTGGTGAATGTTCTCGATATCTGGCCAGTAAATCTGGCAAGTTTACGCCTTAACTGACCAAAATTCTCCGTGGTGGAGGTGTACCAACGGTTGAAATCAGCAGCGCCATTCACAGGCGCAGGCGGATTGTTGAACTGGTGATTGATATATGCCAATAATTTCTGACATAATCGAGACGTACATGAGGTGATATTTTCTGCCACAACGACACTTCCACCATCGATGGAGCTTCCCAAATTCTTTAAGAAATCCCAGGCAGCTTCGAGCTCATCTGGCTCCTTGTTCGTGCGGAACAGGTGACGAGTCTTGGAACTGTCGTTAAGCTTTTTGCTCAACAAACCCAAGTAGTACCGAACACATTGAAGGACCACCTGGTCAAACTCCTCTAATTCCTTCTGGAACAAGTCCTCAATGTACCACGTTTTCTTGTAATCACTCTTGCAGTAATCAGTCAATCCCACTTTGACTTCGAGCGCCGTGGCAATGTATGATTTGAAGTCATCAATCATTTGATCGATCATCATGAGCGTGGGGTTATGTAGTTTCATAGCATACCTCATTCTGATTGAGATGATCTCTTTGATGAGGTGTATTGGCACTAGGCATAAGTCAATAAGATTGTGCACATAATCAGGAAGCTTAAGCACTTCGAAGATAGCCCCAAGCCGCACATAAGTGTTTTTGGACTTGGCCATCCACGGCGCCAACGGCGAGAACACCCGCTTCTTGAAAATCATCTGCACATCTTTTTCTTTGACAATACGCTCAGCTAGCGACTTGTTGTCTTCCTCAAAAATCCGCTTGACGTTGTCTTTACTGGTGGTGACTTCATCTTGTTCTTGCGCAGGATTTATAGCACAACCTCTGGTAACGTCCATTTCGTCGTTTCCTATCCATGCCTTGAAGGACTGATATTCTCTCTCGATGGCATCAGTAATGGACAACCAAGCAGTAAGGGCGTCTATTCTGTTTTGAAATGCTTCACTCCGACATGCAGGCTTATCGTGGCGCATTTGTTCCAATGTTCTCCACAACTCACAAGCTTTTTCGTACTTGTCTAATAAAACCACAATCTGCTCTCTCGGACTTGGAGCACCTGCTTCATAAGAAATCTCGTAAGCCATGATTTCGTCAATCAAATTATCCACAAGGTTTCTTCTATAAAGAGTGATTTTCTTCTGGTCATCTTCGCTTCGGTTAAAAAGCTTTGCCCGGATTCCAAACCAGATGTTTTCAGTATAGTTGGAATGAAGAAAATGCTCCTGGCCCTCAGTGCTTCCAACGTCTATGATCTTTGTCTTTTCAGACCTCACCACATCACCTGTTAAAACAGAGAGGAGCATGGCCTGCCACTGCAACCGCTCAATGACTGCTGGATCTCGCACATTGTCCTTGCTGATGATTTTGACATTGTCATCGATACTTAATTTGGAGTTGCTGCTTTTCATGATGTCAAAAGCCAAGCTGTAGTCGATCTCATAGCTGCCGTTGTTCATGTCAGCCAAGAGACTGTCTTCAACGGGTGAAAGATTAGCTTCATCGTCGTCGTCATCATTGCCATTCAGAGAGCTTATGGAAGCACCCTTTGAAACTTCAGGGTCCTTGATATTTATGTTGGCGCCACTGATGCCCTTGGTGTAGTAATCGTCAATACGCTGATTTCGTATCCTTTTCAAGTAAGCTTTTTCTTGAGACAAGTATTGGTTTGTGTTGGTGAGATTAGTGGCAAGAACCTGACTGAGAGAACGGGGTTTGGCGGGAGGATTGCGGGAGGGGTCGGGGTAATGCCCCCCTTGGTTGGGAGACAGGTCGCTGGAGCTAGCTTGCAGCAGAACCTGGGAGGCAGTAGAGCTGGCATGGGAGCCAGATGAAGGTAGCAGGGCCAGCTGAGAGCTATGTAAGACAGGACGTTGGTTGACTAGGGATTGGTGGTTTCCGTGACGGCCCGACGGCGCATTAGAATCTGTGTAATTGGTCATCGCGATAGATTAGGAGTATAGGAACAAATGGGGAGTATATGGAGCGATGAGGAGGCGGATAGTAGGACAATTGATTGATATGGACAAATTAAAAGTTTGGGAATCCTGGAATGGGATGGATCAAATGGGATACTGAACAAGACTGGATATAATGGGATTGATTAGTCGGATGATGGATGCCCGTAGATGTTGATATTAACACAGAGATCGGAAAGCTGCAAAGATTGAAATTGTGCAGAGGTTGGGTTAATTATGGCACGGGGCCCCTAGTAAGTAGGGAAATAACAATTGCCTCACAGACGGCACGGATAAATGTGGGCACGATAAATAGACAGTCAAAAGAGGACTGGGCACGGCAAATATTATAGAATGAACACGGTTCGACTAGTGAAGGGCAGCTGACAGTGTGTTGTGTTGCAGCAAGGAGTGATGTTCAAGCACAGTGGTGGGTCGAGGTGCAAGGATAGCAAGAGCGAGTGTAGATTGAAGGTGAGGTGGGGCACTATCAGAGTTCGCACAGAAAAGTTTGAGTGGAGCCGGGAGGCACGGGTGCGCCACGTGGAGTCCGCTTTTTTCTGTCAGAGCAGCCGCGCAAATGCCTGCGACCGAAGCTAGGCTTAGGAAATGGTAGCTAGGCTTAGGACGCGGCTTGAAAATGGACTGGCTTCAAGCAACTCCCGCAACTCCCTATACTGTGCACACAATACTACCATCCTCCTGTTTCACTTATTTGCAGCAGACACCCACCTTATATCGTCTTATATGTAGGGATAGTATTGGAAATAGCATAGTAGTGTATTGCACTAAAACAGTGTAAGTGAAGTGTAGTGTAGTAATATAGGGTGGTAATATAGGGTGGTAGTGTAGGGTGGTAGTGTAGGGTGGTAGTGTAGTGTGAGTGCAGTGTGAGTGCAGTGTAGTGAGGTGAGAAAAGAATGGGGTTCCCAGAAGAATCACGAGGGAGTGCTACTGTCCAAGGTCAATTTGAGATGGAGGAATTGCTCCAAGCTTTAAGTACTCTTTTTATATGACTTTATTTCTTAGGCTTTTACTATACATTTGAATGTACTTCAGTTGTCGAGATCATAGAAAAGGTCTGAATCTAGACGATGGTGGGTAGAGGTGGCAAGGCGCGCTTTCCATGTGGACCCACCACTTCTCTGAGTCATAGTACTGATCATGTCTCTGGTACACTATAATGGGAACACTAATATTATGAACGGTAGATCTTTGAACGGCTCGATCTTTCAACTGTATTGTATTTGATAGGATTATGAAATTCATATACCAATGCTAGGTTTCTTATCGGATTGGAAAGAGCTGAGGCCTGTGTGCAGGTTCGGGACTATAATAAGAGATCTTCATTGACAAATCGAGCGTTTCACAAAATAGGAAATAATTCTATAAAATAGGTGATTTCAATGAAAATGATAAGATCTCTTATAGCATTATACCCAGGCCTCATATCCTGCATGGGCGCTGAAGATGATATCCTAAATCATATTTGTGTGGCTTTTCCTGGAAAATCGCCCAAGTGCTGGAGGAAAGCTTTTTTTTGCCTCCCTTCAACTTGGAGAAGAAGATAATCTTGTCTCAAGTAAATGTATGAAATCAAAGTGTGCAGAAAATTGATGGGTCGGAATTGGCCAGTTCCGGCCCTGCACGACACGTGACCATCATACTTCTTCATTTATCTTCTGCCACATACCAGATCCAAGCGTCTCAGGAAGAAAAGTCACTGAAGAAAATCACAAAAGTTTGTAGCTTCTTAAATTCAGTAAAAATATTTTGTTGTGGGGAGGATAAAACAACCTGGGTCAATAGGTCGGAACTGGATATAAGCCCCGGATATCGCTATTCCGGGGCCCGGGGTCACGTGCATACTTCACCGACCCACTTCTTCCAATCCATTCTCCTCTTATCTAGGTAGCTTTTATTTTTTCTTGGAAGCTATAAAAAGTGGTATTTAGTAGAAACTAATGACGTAGCCGTGGTGTATAGAATTCAGAGCAGTATCGAGGATAATAGAGTATGGGAGTATATAGAAGTGTACGACAGAATAGAGTATATACTACAGATAGACGTGTATGGGGAAATATTATGGGAGTGGATAGACCAGTACACCCTAATATATAGAATATGGAATGTCTAGAGTGTATAAATTAAAGAGAGAGTGTATAGTAATAGTAGTGCGAGGATGCTAAGCTGATGTGGGTTATGTGCCCGGTTCTGTATCTCATAGTAGCACTGTAATAGTAACGGTATCAATTTTTAGTAGAAACTAGCAGTGCTGGAGACTGAAATAATTAATCTTCTTAAAAGTCAAAATAATTCATTTTCTTTAATATTACTATAGGTTATAATAATTAACCTTCTTCAATACTACTGTACCTACACTCAGTCAAACACATATATACCAGACCATAGAGACACCTCTTTCCACCATTGGACTGTACAAATATTCCTAATTTCCACCTTGGCTCAGAACCTCTGGTAATTTTTGAAACCGTCAATTACCCATGAAAAATTCATACCATTCCAGTCTTCCTCTCGAGTTACCTTTCGAAAAGCACTCGGTGACTGATGCTGCACCTGTATGGATTACCCAGTGCGACCTCTGAGGAACCCATGCATCAGCAGCCCTACACCTTCCCCAGAACACCACTATGCTCCAATGGTGTCGCTTTTCGAAATTCTTCTCCAGAAGCCGCTATGGGCGCACCTCACGTCGGGGCTCCCAGCGTTAGATGCCATGTTGAGCTTGCAGAGCGACGCCATCCTTGACCTCCAGAGTGTACCCACCAACCCAGCCCTCTACGTGATGCTCTGCCATATGATGTGCAGCCACCTCTCCAAATCCGAGGAAACGTCGGTGGTAGTTTTGGAGACCATCAATGATTTTCCCTGGGACCTTCTACGGCGGCATTCTCTGTTCCAACTGCTGTGGATCTCCAACAAGCGCATCTCCAAGTACAACTTGGACTCGTTCTCCAAACTCTACGCGTTCTTCAAGCTCATGCCGTTGCAAAAACCACTGGGCTCGGTGTTGGTGTTGATCACAAACTTCCATGAGTTGCTAGAGCTCTACAGGTACCAGTTTTCCGCTACTCATGAGGAATATATGCTCAAGCACCAGATCGAAAAGTATAGGGTGCTCATTCAGAACATTGACAAGGTCCAAGAAGAAGGAGTCGGGCTGGTGGACCTCCCGGAACTCCCGGCCAATTCCTTGCTACGAGAGAACCCTTATTTTCGGTGCCAGACACATATCCACGAGCTCTTTCTGCTCATGTCGTCATGGGCAGTCAAGCAGTGTGCCGTGATTCTTCTCCTAGGCCATATGGAGCCGAAATACATTGCTGCTCAACCTGTGTCTCGAAAAGGACCTTCTGTGGACTCGTCTCAAGCTGCGGTGCCCAGCAGTTCTCAACATGAACAGCGCAGGCTCACCTTGGTTCCTGTTACCTTTGCAGATTCCCGAGGAGACAAGCAAAGTCCCGCTGAAAGCAAGATTTCTTGCAAGCTCTTATTCTACTACGACTGGTACTTCCATAGTCCACACTTCAAGAGCGAGTCGCGGCCAATTACCTCTGAAGACCATTACCAAGTTTCCGTGGTCAAGGTGCTCAGCGTGACGGGGCTTAAGAACATTACGGAACCAATCTACTTTGATTTCAAACATACGACTTCGGCAAAAGAAGCCAAAATCCTCCCGGATTGCTTTATCAATCTTCTGGACTCCCAAGTCAACCACCACAGCGAAGGCTTATCTTCTTTAATCCAAGAATCAATATCTTCCACGCAAGCTTACCCCAGACCGGCTAATGATGGTACTAGAGAAGGTGTAACGGAACGCACCACCAACTTTGCCATGCCTTCGTCTCCACCTCAGAGTGTTCTGACTTTCCAGGACCCGGACATGCCTATACTGGCCTTTCCGACATTTCAACCGGCTCTGCAGAGTCAAGATCTCGAGCCCAAAGACACTAATTCTGATTTTCCCCTGGTCATAGACGCCTCGGATGTTGAGCTGACGGGAATACTATTGGAGGACATGGAAGAGAATTACTCCGACGAGTCCAACAGTCCAACCAGAAATTCATATGAAGGCACCGACGAAGATGCCAGCGATGAAGACACCATGTGGCTTGCACGCCATTCGTGACCCTATTACTATTTATTACATTACAGTCAGATAATCAACTAGTTTGGTCTCATTCCCGGCCATGATACATTCCTGTGCTATAGACCATTGTATTTATACCGCATCAGATTGATGCTGTTTGCGGTGATGTGGTTCAAGATCTTTACCTGCTGCAAAACGATTTGTTCCCTCATCTCCTCTGCCATAAGGTATCCCTGAGCCATATCAGTATAAAGATACTTCAATTTCAGAGGGATTACAAAGTCGGGCCGAGCAATGTCGTTGAACGAGATGTCGAGAACCTCCAAGGAGTCCGAAAGGAAGCCTACGTTCAGGATGAAGTTTTTGCGGACATTGAGCACCTTGAGCGATGGAATGCTTGGCATGGACACGGTCCCCATGAGGCTGTTGTGGGACAAATTTATACAACGGATCTGGTGAGGAACGAAAAAGCCCTCGAGGTTCTCGATCAAGTTGTGGGATAAGTCGAGATCCACCACGGTATTGGGAATCTTTAGACGTCTCAAGTTGGCCTTGAGCCCCAAGTATGTGAGGTCCAACGACCGCAAGCTGGTGAAGTGCCGGTACCGGTAGCTCAAGGTCAAGACTTTAACCTGGCTGATGGTGATTGGCCCCACCAATGACAACAGCTCCAAGGACTGGAAAAGAGCTCTTTGGCTGTTGACCTTCCAGAAAATGGCAGAGGTGACGTCGAAGTCGACCTTCAGCTCGGAAAAGTCCGACATGTTCAAGTAAATCTTCCTTACGGTGCGCAAAAGCGAGCTGGACATGGCCGTCATGAGATAGGAAAAGGTCATGGCGACGGTGCGTTTTTCCAAGGCGTTAGTATCTTCACAGGCCAAGATAAAGAGGATTTTTCGGATCACGGGGAACTCGGGGAAAATGCGGGCGTCCAACGAGGGGAAGAGCGACGTGAATTGACGGAGAGTCAAATACGTATAAAAGGGCAAGCGCTCGGGCCGGACGATTTTACGGGTTCGGGCCAAGCCCCACATCTGGCCGTTCCAAGGGTTGGTGACAATCACCCTCGAGTACTTCAAGGTCAGAATCACCCGGAAAATCGGGTTCACCACATCTTTGTTCCGGAACAACGAGAGGTACGAGTCAAGGATTTGCGCCTCGATGCACACAAAAATCTCCACGAGGACGTTTGACGGAAGAGAGCTCATTTTACGTTGCAAAGGGCCCAGCATATTGAAGCTATTGAAAAAAGCAAGAATTGTTGTTGGTGGAGTTCCAGTACAAAGAGAGAAAAAGGGTGTGAGGTTAAGTCGCGGCTGCAAACGGCTGAGGCAGCAGCCAAAAATCCAAATCCAAATCCAAAGTGTGCGACCCGACAGAGAGAGGAATATAAATGGATAAGGACTGGACACTGGACACTGAAACATGGGGATAACAATTTTAAAAATTGGGAATGAAAGGGGGGATTGGAATAAGGGGAAGGAAATTAAAAAATATGTTCTTTTTTTTTTTTTTTTTTTGAAGGAAATTGGTCAAGTGTTAAAGTTATCTCTCTTTCGTCCTGCATGTGGCCCGATGAGCATCAGTATTTTTCCACTCAGTGAGACTATCATCTTCATCTGCAATGGCTACACTTATCCCCCCGCCCTCCAAAAAGCAAAAGAAAGAGGCCCAGCAGGTGCGTGAGGTGAACCTCGTGCCCGAGGATCTTCCCAATGTGCTAATAAAATTCCAGGCTGCCGATTCCGGTGAGTCTGTGGGAGGCTCTCTCCGAGTGCCTGGTGGCATCACCGAAACACAGTTGGAAGAGCTTTTGAACCAGCTCAATGGTGAATCCGATGACCCGGTGCCATACTCGTTTTCGCTCCTCGACTCCGAGGCCAAGGATGCCCAACTCACGGATATCAAGGATAACCTCTATACGTCGATTTTGAAGCCCGGAATCAAAACCACCGAGGACTTCATGACCATTGTCTACACGCCACGGGCGGTGTTCAAAGTCCGGGCCGTGACCAGATCCAGCACGGCCATTGCAGGCCACGGATCCACCATCTTATGCTGTGAATTTGCTCCAAACGACTCGGGCAGAATGTGTTCCGGTGCAGGAGACTCCACGGCCCGGATCTGGGACTGCAACACGCAAACGCCCTTCAAGACGCTTTCTGGCCACACCAACTGGGTGCTCTGTGTGTCTTATTCTCCCTGTGGAAGCATAATTGCCACTGGATCCATGGATAACACCGTCAGGTTGTGGGATGCCAAAACGGGAGCTGCTTTGGGAGGTCCCTTGTTGGGCCACGGCAAGTGGATCTCCACCTTGACATGGGAGCCCTTGCACCTTACGAAAGAGGGCTACATGCCACGGTTGGCCTCGGGATCCAAAGACAGTACCATCAAGGTTTGGGACGTGACCAGCAGAACTTGTGCGATGACCATGTCGGGCCACACCAATGCGGTGTCGTGTGTGAAATGGTCTGGGTCCAATATCATCTACAGTGCCTCGCACGATAAAACCATCAAGGCTTGGGACATGACGGCCGGGGGCAAGTGTATGCAGACCCTCAAGAGCCATGCCCACTGGGTCAACCACTTGTCGATTTCCACGGACTATGTTTTGAGAAAAGGTGGGTATGACCATACATCTTCGCGAGCCAATGGAAGCGAGGATATGGCCACGTTGAGAAAGAAGGCGCTTGTGGCTTACGAAAAGGTGGCCAAGCTCGGAGGCCAGATCAGCGAGCGATTGGTCACGGCCAGTGATGACTTCACCATGTACTTCTGGGAACCTTTGAAGACAAGCAAGCCTGTGTGCCGGATGACGGGTCACCAGAAACTCGTCAACCACGTGCTGTTCTCGCCCGACGGCCGGTACATTGTTTCAGCGTCGTTTGACAATTCCATCAAGCTCTGGGACGGCTTCAAGGGTACCTTTGTGGGCACCTTCCGGGGGCATGTTGCTCCCGTATACCAAACGGCTTGGTCCGCCGATAGCCGTCTTTTGGTGAGTGCATCCAAGGACACCACCTTAAAGGTGTGGGACGTCCGGACCCGTAAGTTGAATGTGGACTTGCCGGGCCATGCGGATGAAGTATATGCTGTGGACTGGAGCATGGACGGTAAGAAGGTGGCCTCAGGAGGTAAGGATAAGATGGTGAGGATCTGGTCTTCGTAGGCCCATTGTGAATCATTCACTCCTACAATCCATGGCCATCCACTGTCCATTATCTCTATAGTCCTACCGATCCTACCACTCCACAATTCCTACTACTCCACAATTCCTACTTTTCCAGCAAGTCTGAAAATTCCTATTCCACTAGGACATTTCCATTATCCGTCACTTGGTGTGGTTTTTTTTGTGGGAGAAAGAGAGGAATATTTCGAAGGTTGGTTCAAATGAGCGTGAGTTTTCGCAGCTGAAGTGGACGCAGCCATGGTGTGCTCCATGCAAGAGTGCGTGGAAAGTCCTGCTGAAGAGGACTACTGCAAGAATAGAGCAGAGAAGAGTCTGGGCAGCGGTGAAAGGCAGAAAAGGGCAAATGGACGTTTTTTTAGATAAAATCGTGGTTTTTTAGAGAAATATCGGGTATCTATTTTTGGGCTGTTTTTTTTGTCTAATTTTAGGCCGTCTTTTTGTCTATTTTTAGGCTCTTCTTTTGTCTATTCTAGGCCTTCTTTTTGTCGAATCTTTGTCTGTCCATTTTGTCTCTTTGAGTATATCTTATTCCAGCCCTTGAAGCCATTGGGCCTAAATGCCTGGCGAGCAATTAGACATTATTAATTTATAGCGTGGATTTGCTTAGAGAGTGTTGGATTGTAGAGGTAGTAGTGAGCGGGGTTTTGTCGGGGGCGACCGGAAACTACCCAAACAGGCAATTTCCCGGACTTGCCTCAGTCACTCTTTCGGTCGATTCAACTCCTGAAAAAACAAATCAAAAGAACATTTCCATCTTTTGAAAGCTCACCGAATCTATTCAACTTCTCAAAAGTCACTGTAAGCTTAGATTGGTGGAATTGTTACTCTATAATATATAAATCCTGCATATAAACCCCAAACTCTATTCTTCTCCTTCTTTCTTAAAAAATTCAGTAATAATTTTAAACCGGTGGCCACAATCCAAAATTAAGCTTCCAAATTAGCCTTCTACAAAAATTCACCTCTAATCGTCCACACTAAAGTATATGACAGTCTGCAGTGTATGGAAAGACTCCGCCCGGGCCGAGGTGGGTCGCGCACGACCACCGTCCTGGTAAAGCGAGCTATCAGTTCCGGTATCCCTCATACTCTTCAACCATGGCCATTGTCAAAAGGGGCGGCCGCTCCAAGGCCAAGCAAGAAGCTCCCAGCAAAAGCGGCATCAAGAAAGCCGAATTCGACCTCACCAAGAAAAAGGAGGTGGGTGTGTCCGACTTGACGTTATTATCCAAGATCTCCGACGAAGCCATCAACGACAACCTCCACAAGCGGTTTATGAACGGCTCCATATACACGTACATTGGCCACGTGTTGATCTCCGTCAATCCTTTCCAGGATTTGGGCATCTACACGCAACTGGTGCTCAATTCGTACAAGGGCAAGAACCGGTTGGAGGTGCCTCCGCATGTGTTTGCCATTGCCGAGTCCATGTACTACAACCTCAAGTCGTATGGCGACAACCAGTGTGTGATTATCTCGGGAGAATCGGGAGCAGGGAAAACCGAGGCGGCCAAACAGATCATGCAGTACATTGCCAATGTGTCTGTTGATGATCAGCAAGCCACGGTGGCTGAAGGTGGCATTTCCAAGATCAAAGATATGGTGTTGGCCACGAATCCGTTGTTGGAGTCGTTTGGGTGTGCCAAGACCCTAAGAAACAATAACTCCTCCAGACACGGTAAGTACCTTGAGATCTTCTTCAACCTGGCCAACCAGCCCTGCGCAGCTCACATCACCAATTACTTATTGGAGAAGCAGAGAGTGGTGCAGCAGATCTCCAACGAGAGAAACTTCCACATTTTTTACCAGTTCACCAAGCACTGTCCTCCTCAGTATCAGCAAGCATATGGTATCCAGGGCCCAGAGACCTACATTTACACTTCTGCGGCCAAGTGTGTCAATGCAGATGGTGTTGACGATAAGAAGGACTTTCTGGAGACGCTCAATGCTATGAATGTCATTGGCTTGGCTCAAGCAGAGCAGGATAACATCTTTAGAATGCTAGCCTCCATCTTGTGGATCGGTAACATATCGTTTGTGGAGGATGAGAGTGGCAATGCCGCCGTTAGAGATGAAGGGGTGACCAACTTTGTGGCTTATCTTCTTCAGGTGGACGCCGAAATCTTGAAAAAGGCCATGACCGAGCGGATCATAGAAACTTCCCATGGTATGAGACGTGGCTCCACATACCACGTGCCCTTGAACATCGTGCAAGCCACTGCCGTGCGTGATGCTCTTGCAAAGGGTATTTACAATAACCTATTTGATTGGATTGTGGAGCGGGTCAATGTGTCTTTAAAAGGAAACGAGCAAGCCACCGAGAAAAAGTCGATTGGTATTTTGGATATCTACGGATTCGAGATCTTCGAGCAAAACTCCTTCGAGCAGGTGTGTATCAACTATGTCAACGAGAAGTTGCAGCAGATCTTTATCCAATTGACATTGAAGGCTGAACAAGATGAGTATGTTCAGGAGCAGATCAAATGGACCCCCATAGACTATTTCAACAACAAAGTGGTGTGTGATTTGATTGAGGCCACCAGACCCCAGCCGGGCTTATTTGCAGCTTTGAACGATTCCATCAAAACGGCACATGCAGACTCCGATGCTGCAGACCAGGTTTTTGCTCAAAGATTGAGCATGGTGGGTGCCAATAACCGTCATTTCGAGGATAGAAGGGGCAAGTTCATCATCAAGCACTATGCCGGTGATGTCACCTACGAAGTTTCGGGTATGACTGATAAAAACAAGGATAACATGCTCCGGGACTTGCTAGAGCTCTTGTCCACCTCGAGCAACGACTTTGTCACCAATGCCTTGTTCCCCAGCCACCTTTTGTCGGCGCTTACTGATTCCAAGAAGCGGCCCGAAACTGCCTCGGACAAAATCAGAAGAAGTGCCAATGCTTTAGTGGATACATTATCGCAATGTCAACCCTCATACATCAGAACAATCAAACCAAACCAGACCAAAAGACCAAAGGAGTACGACAACCATCAAGTGTTGCACCAAGTCAAATACTTGGGGTTGAAAGAAAATGTTAGGATCAGAAGAGCAGGTTTCGCGTACCGTACGACTTTCGACAAGTTCGTCCAGAGATTTTACTTGTTATCTCCTGCTACTGGATATGCCGGAGACTACATTTGGCGGGGAGACGATATTACTGCTGTGACGGAAATCTTGAGAAGCTGCCACATTCCTCCTTCGGAGTACCAGATGGGTACCACCAAGGTGTTCATCAAAACACCCGAAACTCTTTTTGCATTAGAAGATATGAGAGACAAGTACTGGCACAACATGGCAGCCCGGATCCAGAGAGCCTGGAGAAGATACGTCAAGAGAAAGGAAGACGCAGCCAAGGTGATTCAAAGTGCTTGGAGAGTCAAGAAGCACGGAAACAAGTTTGAGCAGCTTCGTGACGAAGGGTCTGGCTTCTTGCAGGGCAGAAAGGAAAGAAGAAGATTTTCCATTCTTGGCTCCAGAGCTTATATGGGAGATTACTTGGGTTGTAATGACTCTCTGGGCTACGGCCGGTTTGTGGTGAGCCAATGTGGCATCAATGAGCCAGTGGTTTTCTCGGCTAATGGCCAGATTCTATTGGCCAAGTTCGGTCGGTCGTCCAAGAGATTAGACCGTATACTTGTGCTCACCAAAAGCCACTTGCACGTTATTGCTGAAGTCTTGGTGGAGAAGAAGCTCAAGTTGCAGAAGGAGTTCTCGATCCCAGTCAGTGGCATCAGCTATGCAGGATTGTCCACCTTGCAAGACAATTGGATGGCCATATCATTGAGTTCGCCCACGCCCACCACTCCCGATGTGTTCATAAACACTGATTTCAAGACGGAGTTGGTCACGCAGCTCAGGAAGATCAACCGGGGCATCTCAGTCAAGGTGGATTTGACCGTGCAGTACCAGAAGAAGCCAGGCAAGTATCACGTCGTCAAGTTCCAACATGGAGCTGCACCCAAGTACAGTGACATCTACAAATCTGGAACCGTGGTGGTGGAGCCCGGGTTGCCTGCCAACAGCAAGAACCCTAAACGTCCCAGAGGTGTTTCCAGTGCTGTTGACTACAGCAAGTACTACAACCGGGGATCGCAGAGAAGAAATGTTTCTGCTTACCAGGCACCTACCCCAGTTGCCAGGCCACAGGCTCAGGCCCAGACTCAGGCCTACGTGCCTCCACAACCCTCTGCGCAGTATAACGGACACATCCCAACCCCAGTTGCTGCCCAAAACACTCCACCGGTTGTGCCACAGAAGCCCAAGCCACAGCCCCAGATTCCAGCCAGAGCCAATCCAGTTCCTGCTGCAGCCAAGCCACAAGCCCCAGCTAGAACCAACCCAATTGCTCCGGCACGGCCTCTCAAAAAAGGACCAGCACCAGCACCACCGGTGAAAAAGGCAAACCCTCCACCACCACCACCTCCTCCTCCAGCCATAGCAGTGGCCAAGCCAAAGTACCCCACGTACCAAGCACTTTACGACTACGATGGGTCGGTCAGCGGGTCGGTGCCTTTGGTCAAGGACGACATTGTTTACGTGGTCAATACAAATGGCCAATGGGGACTCGTCAAGGATATCAAGGAGACCATGGAGGGATGGGCACCTCTCGACTACATGAAGAAAGTGGACCCACCTGCACATCTTTTCGGAGACAGTGCCTCAGCACCAGCACCAGCACCAGTACCAGCACCAGTACCAGCATCCAACGGAGCTTCTGCCAGTCAACCGGTTTCCAACAACATCGGAGGGGGACTTGCAGATGCACTCAAGGCCAAGAAGACGGAGGAGGTCAGTTTGGCTGGGTCGTTGGCCGATGCCTTAAAGAAGAGAAAGGGTGCTACAAGAGACGAAAGCGACGACGAGGCCGAAGATGACGATTGGTAGTACGCAGTACTGAAACTGTTAGAATAACAGGATCCAAAGACTCCGGATCGAACATTGAAGACCAAAATATCTCAGCATAAGCGTTAGTTCGGGGCCAGGATCTGTTCAGGTTCCAGTGTATTCCTACATTGATAGTATTAAATGACTTGTTGACCAGACCATGTATGACCACCATTACCAATAGTTCCATGGTTAATTCATGACTACTTAACTAACACTGTATAAACTATGTGACTGTGTAAAGTATGTGACTGTATAAACTAATCACTGTATAAACTATGACTGTATAAAATAATGACTGTATAAAATAATGACTGTATAAACTATGACTGTATAAACTATGACTGTATAAACTATGACTGTACAGTCATGTTCCAGAATGTGTTAGGTGCGCACTGATGCATAGAGATCACACCCATCATTACCACGTCCGCGTAGCACGGCAGCCCGAAATGTCCAAAAAAAGCAAGAATTCTCTCCTTTCGGGGCAGAGTGTGGCGTCGCTGGCCACCGCGGTCAAACTGGACCTTTTGGCCAAACGCTACTCCATGGACTGTCCCGGCAAGGGCGTGTACCCTCTCTCCACCGACCTGGAGCCGTTGGTGTACCCTGATTTCGAGCCGTTTCGGGAAAACGATGCCCAGAACGATAACTTGGCCAACCAAAGCATTTTGAACAAGGGTCTCTTTGAGAGCCCGCAGGTTTCCAACGAATATTTTTCGGCCCGCAATTTGATCCAAGAGACCATCTTCTCGTCGTCGCAGAACTGCACCAAGATCTTGGGCGAATTGTCTTCCCATTTGGCCAAATCCTATAAATCCAGAAACGAATTCATCAACCAGATCAGCAGTTCCAGCAACCACTTCAAACTTGCCCCACGAGTCACGCTAACGGCTCTGAAACGTGAGGCCTGGCTCCGCGACTTGGCAAACCCGGAAGTCCCGTTGCACTCCATCTCCAACCGTCTTCCTCATGGTATTCGGAATAAGGTGCTTATAGACTGCATGTGCAACATGAACGTGCCCATTGCCCGGGCCATGTGGTTCACCAAGTGTGTGTTGTATAGTGAGCAGATGCTGCTACGAAAGAAGATCCAGGCCCGAAACTCGGGGATTCCCGGGAGTTCTCCCAGCGTGCCTTCTCCGCGGACTTTGGAAGGCCTGAACTCGGTTTTGGAGGCCGTGGAGGCCAGATGGCTCCAGGAATGGACCCTGCAGATTGCTGACTACATCCTTAAGTTCTCCAAGGAAATGCCTTCGGTCAATACCCCGGAGCGCAGTGTGGCATACAAGACGAAATTGAATTACCTAATGAAGCTTGTGCAAACGCTCTACGTGGAGTTTCTCTTGGACAGACTCACGTTTCTCCAGACCATCATTGGCTTTCTACGCGAGGACTTCCCCCTCCAGATCGAGGAGTTGCCTGTTCTCCTTGAAATCGCCAACACGGAGGTGGGCGAGCTGTCGCCTGCGCTCGACAACCTTCTACACCAGAAACCGTTGAACTTCGGCCAGACGCTTGTTGCTTTGACTTTTGTGAAGATCTTCTGGAAAGATATCATCAAAGAGGAGTTTCTTTCGAAGCAGGTGTGTGAGTCGTTGCTTCTCAACTACTTTATTATCGAGCGGGTTCCTATTCACAAGTCTTCGGACGACCGGTCCTCGCTTAAACCCACCTCCAGATCCAGCGACGATGAAGTGTCTGTGCCTAGGTCCATACTACTGGCGACCTTAAAGACCGACTTGCTTGGCTTGATCAGCCGCTCGGTAGTGGAGCTCTTTTTCTTGAACAATAACTTGTTTATTCTCCCCGACTACTGGATTCTCATTGGTAATGTGCTTTATCGCATACTCCTTGGCCTGCAGAACGTGACCAAACTTACCAAAGACTCCAGAAGCATCGAGTCCACGTTGCAGCTTATCCACTTCCGAAACGAAAGCCTCATGTTGAACATGAAACATTCCTATAAGCTGCATCCTGGCCATGAGAGCAAGGCCAAAAGAAGAAGCTCTTTTCTCAAGAACGACTCCAAACCCGATAAATTTGCTCTCATCATTTCACAGTTATCGGATTCCGAGCTGAGCTCCTTCAATAGGTCCAGCGATGATAACTTGAGATTCATTGACCTGCTCGACAAACTCAAATTGAACAATAGTCTAGCGTCGTTGCTCACTCCCACACCGTCCAATGCAGCCTGGAAAGTGAAGGTCAAAATCCTCATCTATTGGTGTGTCACCATCTACAGAGATATGGGAGAGTCCTCGGAATTGATCCACATCTTGTGCAACTTCCTTAAGCGGAAGATCCTCCAAAAACTATCCACTCGAGGTTCTACGTCCATCAAGACGGAGTTTGAGAATGAGATCCTCGAAAGCATCTTTAGTTTGGCCAACGAACCAAAGCTGTCCATTTGCATGCGCAACCTCTTTGTTTTGGTCAATCAACTATACCAGTTGAAAATCGTGTCCATGTCTTCATACTTGCGGAAGGTCATTGCTTGTGGTATTTTTTATTTATCTGCAACGCTGGAATCGTCCACTGACCAAAAAGACCCACAGGTGGAGTTCCACCTTGCCTTGCTTCTGAACCTTCCTGCCTTGACGAATAAGCAGTACTTTCATATTGTCAAAAAATGGACCAGTGACATTGGCAAGTTTTCCGAAAGCTTCGATAGAGGCATCCAAATCACCAAGATTCACATCCTCGATAGCTTGTCGTCGGGGAAATTCCAAGACGACTTTAATGATTACCTCAAGGAGATAAAAGGCATGAACACCGGAGTCCAATTTCTGATTGTCAATTGGTTGACGCCTCAGATCTTCACCACCATTTCTAATTCTCCCAAATTGATCCACGTGTCCCCCTCCACAATCGGAAACATTTACTTGTTCTACTCATGCACAGATAATTTGACGCTATTTTTCAAGGTGTTCACCAAAATCATCCTCAAAAACGAAAACAAGGTCTTGATCTACTACCTAGACACGCTCTTCTATATCGGCAAGCTTGCATGCTATCACTATGATCTCCTCCGCATTATTGCTGGTAATACTTATGAAAGTGTATCGATGGCATATGAGATCTTCAAGCTTATTGTAATGAACTACATTGACCTTTCGTCTCGAGAAACCGATATTTTCAAGTTCAAGGAAATCTGGGAGTTCATTAATAAGTCAATTGGAATATCCTTGAGGGAGGATAGCTGCAATCAAAATCCTACTGGACTCAAGAAACTCATCTTTAACAAAGACACTGCAGAGTCACCGCTCAAAATCCAGACGCAATCGCCAAGAAAAAACGACTCGTTTTCCGTGGACAATTTCATCAGTGAATTAAGCAAGCTTACTCTGGAAGAGCTCAGCCTTCTATCTGATGAGGATATCAAAGAATTATTGGGAGAGTGCGGTCTAAGTGAAGAGGAATTAAATCTCAGGAACCTGGCCATGGCGGACTCTTTAACTAGCTCTATTGCAAGTGTTTTGAGGAAATGGTACAACGTCCCGTCCAAGGCAAATGAAGCAGAGGACTATGCGTTTTCCAAGCTACTTGAACACCTTAAAAGGCTTCTGAAACTCAAAAGCAATCAAATTCTCTATGATGTGTTTGTTTCGTTCATCACTGAAACGTTGGACCAATCAGACGAGCTGCACCAATTGATTGTGTTTCTCATGAAGCTCCTCAGTTTTGGAACAATCATGCTTTTTGATATTCTAACCCTATTGGACGATATCTCCAACCACAACAACTCCAAGGGCATAAGCAAGGTGACTTATGAATTGGTGTTTAATACGTCAATGGCAAGAGAGTGTCTTTCCAACTCGCAATACCTTCTTTTCCGAATCCAACAGGCCGACTATAGGGAGAAGCACAAAGAATCGGTTTTCTGCATGTTTATCCAAAATGCAAAAACACACGGCTTGAAAGATTGTGCCCACTTGAAAGTGGGTCTCAAGGTGACGTTGCTGCTCATGGCAACAAATAAGAAGTTGGCGTTTTCTCTCTTGTCCCAGGACTGCGACGGGCTGCTCTGCTTATACTTGTGCAACCGGTTATTGAGACAAGATGATCCAGGCCCTGAAACAGACGGCTTGGATATAAAGGAACTAGCAGATGTGCCGAAAAACGGCGAGCTTTTGAGCGAGTTTTCTTTGCCTGTTTTCCAGTTGCTTTTGAAAACACTTACCCTGGAAAAGAAGTTGACCAGTGCTACGCTTGAAAGCGTTTCCATTGATTTGATTGATCACCTTCATTTCCCTTTCGATCAATATAACTCGTTCTTTGGGGAGCTTTTCAATTACCTCGATTGGGAGCCCAAAGAAAACGTGTTTTCTATTTTCGAGGGGTTTTACCTCTCCAAGAAACCAGGTGCAAGTTCCATTGAGCAGGAGGGAAATGTCCAGGTAATTCCAATGCTCAAGGACTTTTTCGAAAAGATCTCCATGTCTCACACCGAAAACCTCAAGGTACTGCTTGCGACATTTCGCCAGTTATCCCAGGTGCTACAGGCACTTCTCAAATCCATTGAGCTGGACGATATCGTCACCCACGAAGAAACCAGCGTTTCGGACTCGCTCTCGATGTTCTTGCGCCTCTTGATCATACATAACTCTTCGTTGAGTGACATTATGTATACGCATGACTCGGTGCACTTTTTGTTTCTTCGGGACTTGGTGAAGCTCTACGACTCCGCATACTTTACTAAGAATGACGAGAAGCTCCGCATTTTGCTCTACGATCTCTTGCTCCTATTTAAGAATTCGCTCTCGCAACTCTCCACCACCAACCCAAATGAAGTTCTTCTTGAGGAAGCCTCAGCTTCTCCAAGAGCTGGTGCAGATGAGGAAAAGCCTCAGGATGTGCACAGTACAGGCCGGGAATTTTTGGAGGTTCCGTCCACCAATGGCGAGGCCTTCAATGGGAGGAACCTTGCCGTTATGGTGGGTTCGATCCTCAACTTGCCCGAGCCCACGTCGAGTACCTGTAACCAGGGCTCGGAGGTGTTTGAGTGCTCGATTTCTTTGGACGATGAGGAGCTCTACCGAAGCAGTGATATTAGTTATGTGAACAATGGGTCGTTGGTGATTAATGAGCGGGAGAAGGAGAGCGCCACCATGACGATTGTGCCAAGCACCAAGCACAGGAAGCCGTTTTCCATCAACAACATGAAATTGATCGAGGACACGAGTGAAGGTCTCAACAATGGCTGCGTCAGTCTCTCGCTCTTCGAAGCCTACACCACCAAAGAGAATCCTTATTAAACAGAGACAGAAATTCGATAATACATGGTTTCAAGAACAGAAATTCGGTAATACATGGTTTTAAGAGCCTAGGAGTGTGAGTCGTGAGAGGACAAGGGACATGAGGAAGACTATAAGACATGGTGCATGAGGAATAGTCAAGAGAACCAAAGCACCAATTTCTGAGAACAGTCCGGATAGTCACTAGAGGCAGGCACCAGTCCTTTCTCTTAAGTACCGGATTTAAAATCGGCAATCAGCGAATACCCAGCACAGTAAGTTAAGTTCCATCAATAAGAAAAGTTGTTCCCAGCAGTACTGCAGGTACATCAAAGGTCATCCATAATAGGTAACAGTATCACGAATAACCATTGGTGTCATGTACAATGGTCAAGACCGAAAGTTACGTCATGTGCTATAAATAAATCTTGGTGAAGAAATAGTCGTTGGGTAGTCTTGGTCAAGTGCACAATGCAATGTAGCGCTACTTAAATAGGGTTGGGAGTGCACCCCAAATGGCTGGCTTTTGCAAGTGGCTGGCCCTTGACTACCAGCATCACCAAATTCTCACCGAAATCTGCAGCACGAAATTCTGCAGCACCCGAAAACTCCACCAAGTTAATTTGGTCATTAATTTGGAGTCAGTGGTGTTGGAGTGATAAGTCGTGGTAGTGCGGTGCTCATGACGAGAGGGGTGCATCCGTCTAGGGCCAAATAGGAAACTGGGGACCCAAATAAAGTACAGACAATGAGGAACTTGTTGATGGTCGATAACCGAAACTCGTAAACCCTACTGGAAAGACCCTTAAACAGTCTTCTCGTAAAAAAAAGATTTCACGCTCAAACTACTCGTAATTTAGTCCACCGTGAATATTTGCCCTGACAATGGACCTCAACAGTGAGGTACTCATTTCCACCAGCGAAAAAACCACTGGACAGCGAAAAACCACTGGACACAGCAAGACCAAAAGGAGAGCACGATGAAACAAATCGAATACGAATAAACTTCTGAAACAAACCAAAAAAAAAAAAAAAAGAATAAAGAAACCCCTGAAAAAAACATAATCCATTCTCCACTCGAACAATTTCCAAAAAACAATCTCCCAAACAATCCCCTAAAACAATCTCCCAAACCAATCTCCGAAACAATCACCAAAAAACAATCACCAAAAAACAATCGCTCCAGCATAAACCCGTGGCATTGGATTGGGTGTCGCAAGTTGCAATGGGCGCACCTCTTCTAAATATAGACCCGTTTTCGCCCAATGCGTCTGCGCTGTTGATGGTGCGGCATACATCACAGCCCTATAACCTCTTCAACTAAAGCGGCCTCCCCCACCACTCACTGCACCTTCCTTCTTCTCTGGCTGATATCTTCACCACACACTCCTTCCTATACACACCCTAAGGATACTCAACCATAGGCCACTGGTCAGTTTACAACTAGCAACCTGGAAACCCCCCTGCTAAATTCTCAAGGTTGATTAAGGAACATCCGAATTGCTCATCCAGACGTCACTGCCATTCGTCTCCACCCCCAACCCATCTCCGTCTACCCCCGAAGTCCATTAGTCAGCTAGTCCGTCGCATCTATGGATTCTCCCCTGTTCGGAAAACTCGCCGGAGACTCTGCTGTTGACGATGACGAGTTTCGCCTAGGACCGGCTCCTTCACCTCGCGTCCCCGACTTGTCGTTCTTAAGTGCCAACTTCTCCTCCGAGTCGTTGGTGCATGAACCTCTGCAGCCGTCGTCGATCAACGCTCCGTTCTCCAGTCTAGGAAACTCCATAGGCATGAGCAATGCTTCTCAGCTGTCGAAACGCTACTCCACTGACAATCCATTGAACGGCAGCCCTTCTTTCAATAGTCCCTCTGCTCCCGTGGGCCAGCCGTCGTTTTCCTTCCATCAAAGAGCAAACTCCAATTCGTCTGCTCCAAGACGGCCCCGCTCCCTCTTGATGTCCGACTCTGCATCTTACGCCATATGGGAAGATGGCGAAATATCTGTCCCTCCTCCGGCTCCTCCTGCCGAAAGATCCTCCAATAGGAACTCGTTCCATGGCATGCCTCGAGCGTACAATTCTCCCCTCTTGCCCCCTCCAAAGCCTACGCCCGATATCAAACCGGAAAGTGTCCTCAGAAGGGAAAGATCCCCAACGGGCTCTCCAGTACGAAGCCGTTCTCCCTCTCGAAGACCCAGCACGTCTCCTTTCCGCCTGAGGAATGGGTCTCCACAAAGGGCTCAGCCGTTCAACTTCCATCCCCAGGATGTCAATATGAACATGTCCAACAACCCTTCATTGGTGGTCAAGCCTGCCCACAGAAAGGGCCACAGGTATAAGCATTCGTCGGTATCAATGAATCTCTTCCAAGAACCAGTGCCCATTGCAGAGACAAACCAGCACTCCAGCCTCATCCCGGACCAGTACCCTATACCTAACTTCCGGGAGTCTTTGAATAGTGCTAGCTCGTCGCAGAAATTCAAGTTGGCCCTCTCGTTGGCTCATTTCACCGTCTCGGTGCTCATCTTCGTTGCTGGAGCTAAAATAAAACAACCTGCATTTTCCACCTTGGCCCATCTCATCTTCTACGACTCCTTGGGCTCGTTGCTGGTGGCCGGTGTTGACATAATGTCCAACTTCGATGTGTGGGGCAAATCTTCGTTGGCATATCCTTTTGGGTTGGGCCGGCTAGAAGTCTTGGCTGGTTTTGCCTTGAGCACGTCGCTGGTGATGGTGGGCTGCGACTTGGTCAGCCACTTTGTGGAGGAAGTGGTGGTGGGCTTTGTTGACTCTTCCACTGCCGAGAACGCCGAGCATGGAGCTCATCATATCCATGGCTCGGATCATGGACCCGTCAACTGGTTTTTATATGAGTTGATGCTTTTCATTGTGATTGCCATCACGTGGTTTACCTCCGTGCATATATTCGAGGACACCGCCATATTCAACTTGATGAAACAAAGCGATCAGAAAACAATCAAAAAGGGCAAAGTCCTGAGCGAGGCATCGAAAGGTGGACTTTTGAATAGTATGGAGAATAGTGAGAGCTTGATGACCAAGGCTCAAAACCTCGGGAAGGTTCTTGCCAAGAATCCCATCAGGCTTTTGACCTTGACGTACTCTTTTTTCTTGTCGATGGTGCCATTCATTCCTGAACATTATAAGGAAAACTTTGGCTTCGACCTCAACGAGGCATCCACGCTTGTGGTTGCTTCCACGTT
This sequence comes from Metschnikowia hawaiiensis, assembly GCA_002370325.1. NCBI lineage: Eukaryota > Fungi > Ascomycota > Pichiomycetes > Serinales > Metschnikowiaceae > Metschnikowia > Metschnikowia hawaiiensis. The sequence continues at coordinate 293,417 of NLAM01001052.1, forward strand.
GTGCTATGCAGGCTGGAAGTTGGTCAATATTTTGGGAGGCATTTTGTTGATCTCGTTCCCATACTCCGACTACGACTACACTGTGATTAAGGCATCCATCTACGACCGGATCCACAACCTTGCGTGCTTCAAGGCGTCGTATGTGATTGGCAACTTGTACTTTTCCAAACTCAACCCGCAGCTCTATATTGCAGGAGTGAGTGTGAGTATGAAGGGAAGCAGTCCGGATGATGAGCTGCGATTGATCTTCGAGGTGAACCGGATCATAGCCAATATGCTCAAGGATTTCGATGAGGGGTGTTTAGTTGAGACTACAGTCAGCGTGGAGCGTATTTAATATCATTAGCATCAGTAACATCAAGTAAATGAGGACATGATGAAATGAGTAGCTTGAATAGAGTAGAAGGTACAGCTAGATGAAAGAGGGAATAGAAAAGAAAAAAAAGAAAAAAAAATGATAAAAAAATGATAAAAAAAAAAGATAAAAAGAGGTTTTGAAAGGAAATAGAAAAGGCAGAGATGATAGAGTTCTGTCTTGAAGTTTTCGGTGCGGTTGCAAGGCTTCCTAATCGGGTAACTGTTAGTCATCGAAGCGCGGTTCGACATCGCTCGGTCGAAATCCATTCTTATCTACTGCAACCTACTTCACCATAGAAATAGACATGCTCCACCGGACATCAACCAGATTAGCAGCCAAAGCAGCCGCCCGCCGGTTCTCACGGGCCCTCCCCCGTGCAAGCCCGTACGTGCCCGTGGCCGATGCAGACGCCAATTCCATGACTGGAAAATTCATTGACGATATCACCAAACCTTATACCGTCACCACATACGCTCGTCCCAACATTGTGATTGCCCGGGGAAAAGGATCCTATTTATACGATCTTGAGGACCGGGAATATATTGACTTCACGGCAGGAATCGCCGTCACGTGCTTGGGCCATGCCAACGAGGAGGTTAGTAAGATTCTCAGCAAGCAGTCGCAGGTGTTGTTGCACTGCTCCAACCTCTACTACAACCTCCCCGCCGGCGAGTTGGCCAATAAGATTGTGACCAAGACTTTGGATTCGGGCGGAATGAACGATGCGCAAAGGGTTTTCTTGTGTAACTCCGGCACCGAAGCCAATGAAGCAGCATTGAAGTTTGCCAGAAGATTCTCCAAGCGAGCCAGCGACGACAAAACCGAAATCATTTGCTTTAAAAACGGGTTCCATGGCCGTACCATGGGTGCCCTCTCGGTGACTGCCAACCCCAAGTACCAGCAGCCGTTCACTCCGTTGGTGGCAGGGATTCAGGTGGCAGACCCCAAGGACATTGAAAGTGTGCGTGCGGTGATCAGCAAGAAGAAGACTGCGGCGGTGATCATAGAGCCCATTCAAGGCGAAGGAGGCGTGAACATGGTGGATGCAGAGTTCTTGGTGCAGCTCAAGCAACTCTGTGTGGAGAATGATGTGGTGCTCATCTACGATGAGATCCAGTGTGGACTCGGGCGCACCGGCCAGTTTTGGGCCCATTGCTCGTTGCCTGCAGAGGCACACCCCGATATCGTGACCATGGCCAAGGCTCTTGGCAACGGGTTCCCCATTGGAGCCGTGATGATCAATGAGAGGATCGAATCCGCACTACAGGTGGGTGATCACGGCACCACCTACGGAGGCAACCCATTGGGAGCTTCGGTGGGGTCTTATGTGGTTGACCAAGTCAGTGACCCCGGTTTTCTTGAAAACGTGGATCTTGTTAGCAAGAAAATCGTGGATGGCTTGGCCAAGATCATCGAGGCTAACCCAGAGAAGGCACTGGATGTCAAGGGCAGAGGACTTTTATTGGGTTTGCAGTTGAAGGACGGAGTGGATATCAACCTTGTGATCAAAAAGTGCAGAGAGTATGGTTTGCTTGTGATTAGTGCTGGAGGCAATGTGATCAGGTTGGTGCCTGCATTGAATATTCCCGAGGAGGCTGTGGCCAAAGGTTTAGATATCTTGGCCAAGAGCATTTCCGAGGTCTAACCAATTGATCGTGTGAAGTTCAAGATGCTGCATTTTTTCATGTTCTGCTCTAGATCTGATCTCTTAACCCGTCATGTTATGAGTTTGTCTGATGTCCGTGTCTGTCTGGTAAATAGAATGACATACACCGATGCTCGACGCAGTAGAGCACTTGATCCAGATAACCATTCAATAGGAAAAGCACATATTTCAACCAATAAAATCTCCATGACCTAATGATGACTCCGTGACCTAATGATGTCCACGTGACATCATGATACTTTAAGAATCCAGATCCATTGACTCGACATACAAATTCACAGGTCACGTGACGGCTCCAAGGCTTATCTATGGGTTGGCTGTGTCGTGCCGAGCCCGCACTCTAACGCGTCACCATAATCTTTCGCATGAACTGGAACCATTACGTCATTGGCTGCCAATTTCTGTAAGAAATGTGGCATTTTTGATACTTTCCAGTTTCCTGTATTCTTCTCTGTGATGGAAATATACAGGAATTCCCCTTTTTTCTGTCCTCAATTGAGCCGATCTGATATTCTCCCATAACAGTGACATCATCGTCTCGTACATATTCTTTCCTTAACCGATCGTCTCCTTCACACGGATTATTAGACGACATTAAAAGAGAAGAATATTGGTGCCATATAAGGCTGTGAAAAGGCCATGGCAAAAAAAAACCGTCAATTCCTGAGTCCCTTGTAACAAAGGGTACAGATCTTGAATCTCCCTTTTATTGGATGCAGTACCATTAATCTGTCCTGCATGTTCATGTTCAACACATTCGCCAGTCAAAAAATTCATAGATTTCGCGCCGCGTACACCTACAACTCCACGCATATCCGCCAGTGCAACAGCCTACAAGTCCATGACGGTATTTTCGATACCTACCGTCGACCTAGACTACTGCTTGGAGCAGTTACTAGATCAGCAGCCTCCCCGTATCCTCCCCGAGGAAACCGTGGAGGAACTTTGCCACCTGCTAAAGACTCAACTACTCGGAGTGCCCAACATCATCTCCCTTTCGTCGCCGTGCACAATCGTGGGCGATATCCACGGGCAATACCACGATCTTTTGGAGATCTTTAAGATCGGGGGCTCGCCGCCCAACACAAACTATATCTTTCTCGGCGACTATGTGGACCGGGGCTACTACTCCGTGGAGACCATCTCTCTTTTAATAGCATTAAAGCTCCGGTATCCGGACCGTGTGTCACTAATACGAGGCAACCACGAGTCCAGAACCATCACTACTAATTATGGCTTCTACACGGAGGTTTTGAACAAGTACAACGGCTCGCTCAAGGTGTGGAGCTACTTCACCGACCTCTTTGACTATCTCCCCCTAGGGGCCACAATAGACGGCAAGATATTTGCCACGCACGGCGGGCTCTCGCCCTCGTGTCAGCAGCTTGACCAAATCCGGGTTATTGACCGATTCAAGGAGATCCCGCATGATGGAATCATGGCGGACCTCGTGTGGTCGGACCCGGACCCCGAGATCCCCGACTTCAAGTTGTCGCCCAGGGGTGCAGGCTACTTGTTTGGGCACGAAGTCATGAACAAGTTCTGCCGGGATAATGATTTGGTGCAGCTTCTTCGAGCGCACCAGTTGTGCAACGAAGGATATGTCAGCTACTGGAAGGGGAAGTGCTTGACGATCTGGTCGGCGCCAAACTACTGTTATAGATGCGGTAACTTGGCCAGTGTGCTTGAAATCAGCCACTCTAACTATGAGGGCAAGCCCGAGAAGTCAGCACAAGCGGTGCTTCCGGGCCAGTTCTTTAATGTGTTCGATGCGTCGCCAGAAAACGACGAGGATACCTCAGAGGGGCGGAGCGTGAACGGCATCAACCGAAGCGGGTCGCAAAAGGACATTTTTGAGGCATACTACGATGGGCGTGCTAAATCGAGGCAGATTGAGTACTTTTTATAGAGGGAGGATGACCTACGCAGGCGCAGTTATCACCTAATAATTTATAATACTAATTATAGAACGAATTAATCGAGTCAATATATAAATAACATCCAAGGTGACGAGACCAAGTGGCGAAGGATCAGCCGTAGTAGAGCTCGAAGTTGAAGCCGTCGTGGACCTCGTAGTCGTCCAAAGAGATGTGGTCTTTATAGATCTGATGGCCCTTTTTCAAAATGAGCTTCTCGTGCGGCGTGCCCACCTGGAGCCCTATGATCTTCTTGAGGTCTCCCACTGTATCGGTCGGAAGGCACTTGACCTTGATTTTCTTGCCCAAACGGTCGTTGGCGAGGACTTCGATCATGAGTGTAGATGGGTCAGCGAAGCCGCGCGCTGGACGGGCACATGTGTGCGCCATGGGCCGAATCCTGGGGTACCACCAATGTACATGTTTTTTCAAAAAAAAAAATACGTTTGGACAGTTTTCTCCTTTAGACAGTTTTTTCGTGGTTTCTATTTCCTAGTACAGAAAAGTGGATCCCGGATTCTCTATACACTTTTTGGAATGCTTTTAATCTTTGTAGTGTCTCATTTTTGCAGTCTCATTTTTGTAGTGCTTTGGCCTAGTCACATTTAACTGCGAACCACCTCACTCCACCCAACTACATTCTCAACCTAGTCAATTAATCACACTCTTAATCATACACTAACCAATTGAATACACTAAAATCCATACAATAAAATAATGAACAAAAATAGAATCCTTTGAATCAATACGTAAAAAAGTCCAAGAAAATTTAAAAGATATTCAAAAAATTTCAAAAAATGATTATAAAAAAATGTATGGAGAATGTATGGAGAATGTATGGAAATGTCAAAAATGAGTATAAAAAATAAATAAATTCCCAGTGGTCGCTTGAAATGACTCAGGACGTGATTTGCTGCGTTGCATCATTATCAGTGAGGCTGACCTCAGCACGCGCGATACCTTGCGAAGGCCTATCTATGCGCGCAGATTCTTCTATCTCTTCTTCTTTTGCCGTTTCTTTTTGGATCTACTATTCCCGCCCTGGCCGCCCAACGCCGATTAAATCGATAAATACATCGGGACTTGAATCGCTTTTATTGCTTCGCGTGTCTCCTCTGTACTTGCCAAAGTTCCCTTTGTGTATCTTGTTTGGTCCAAAGCCTTATCTATCTCCCAAAGACACTTTTGTCTTGTCTCATTCCAAAGACTATCACCTTCCGCACATCTCCACTGCTCACCAATGTTCCCGATAATATGAGCTCCACTTTTGTCCAGCCGATGTTCTTGGCCAACTCCACTCTCCCGCTTCCGCTTCCAAAGGAGTACTACCTGGTGGCCGCAATCTCCAAAATCTCCGGCATCTTCTCGTTGGTGATATGGCTCTTTGCCCAGCTTCCGCAGGTGTTTGAAAACTACTTCAACCACTCTGTGTCGGGCATCTCCACGGCTTTTTTGGTCTGCTGGATCAGCGGCGACTTGACCAATTTGGTTGGCTGCGTGTTGACCAGAGCCCTTCCGTTCCAGGTGTGTCTTGCCGCTTACTACTGCTTCATAGATCTCATCTTGGCGCTCCAGTTCTGGTACTACACCAAGGTGTACCCTAACCAGATCGTGCACCATAACATGTTGCAGAGCCCGAACATGATGCGCCCGGTGCATTCCAACGAGGCCCCCAACCCTCTACTAGTGACCAGGATCAACCGTTTCGAAGCCTCTCCGAAGAATTACCCGATCAACCAAAGGTCAACCTCTTCTTCCGATAGAAGACACAGGAAACCACGAAGGAGCTTTATCAAGAAAGTGTTATCGGGATCGGTCATAAGCTCTACCTTCAAAAGAGTCCTGGGTCTGCATACACATGCCCACGAATTCCAAGATCCTTCAAGATCCGCCAAGTCGCTCTTGAATACATTTTGGAACTCTTCCAAGTCGCTAGCTCTGCACATTCATTATACCCCTGCCTTGCTCGGTATTCTCAGTGGCTGGACAAGCACTTGCTTCTATCTCATGTCTCGTTTCCCCCAGATCTTGAAGAACTACCGAAGCAAGTCCACCAAAGGTGTCTCTCCGCTATTGTTCACATTTGCTTTGTTGGGCAACTCTTTATACACCATCTCCATCTCGAGCGACCTTTACTTGCTCTCGAAGTATGACCAGTATCTTGGAGACAACGACTTCCAGAGCATTTTTAACAGTCAGCTACCTTTCATGGTCGGAAGTGCAGGCACCGTGTTATCTGACGCCATTATCCTCATTCAATTCTGGATCTATAGAAAACGGCCGCATGGGAATGACTCCAAACACACCAAGACGCCTCTTCAAAGAGCTCTTGACTCTAGTGCTCCACGTGACTCAGACGACCACTTCACCAAGCCAGAATGGTACACCAATGTGTATGGGGACTCGGAATCCAGAGAAAACGACCACCCCTTTGGCAACTCCCTCACCGGCAGCCACAATGGTTCTTCTCATCTCAGAAAACCGTACCAAGAATCGCCTATAGTGTATCAACCGGACGAAAGCTCGCTGTTGCTCCACAACTCATACTTGGCGACCCCACCCCTGCATTACGTGAGCTCATTGAACCGAAAAACAGTGCCACTTACAAAGCACAGAAGAGGCATTTCTGACACCTTCAATGCCATGGCGAGGTCGTTTTCAAAAACATCCGACCTCCGGTCGCCCTCAATTGCATCCTCCAATGGTTCTGTTAACGCGCCTGGAACAGCGCTTATACCTTCCATTGTGGGCACCTACTCATCGCTATCCAAGCGTATGGTTGACGATTCCAAGGTTCCCTTCCTGCCGATCGACTTCTTGCATGCGGACTTCCTTCATCAAAATGATGGCCTGCTGGAACATCATGAGTTCTAGGATCTAATATTTGCTAATACACAGCTTGTCGCATTGATTTCGTTACCTTATAATTATTTTTTCACTCTCCATGCCGACTGAGGAAGAGACTGCAAGTATGTGACTTTCTTCTTGACCCAGAACCAAATCAAAACTCCAAGAGTTAAGCATATCGTACTGGTGTAGAAGTAACCGTCCCTCTCAACATTAATGTGACCACCCGCTTTTTTGCACGACTCCTTGAGCTCTTCGGTGTTAGTCAAGAAACCAGATGCCTGCAGCGCCATCTCACACGTCAGATAAGTGAGTTTGTCAATCAAGTAGAAAATGATGATTTTAGGCCATGTTCCACCATAATTAGAAAGCGTATTCAAAGTAGTCATGTATGTTCCGCCAATAGCAGGGTCGGCAATCTTGGTATGGAAAGCACATAATGAGACAAACTGGATGGTTCCCATGAATGAGCCTAGCAAATGCTGCAAAATAATGATGACAAAGAGTTTATAAGGAACCTCGCCATTTTCAATTTTGGGGAAATTCAATAGGATCAAATGCGCCAAAAATGCAGCCAATAATCTTCCAGCAAATCCAAAAAGCCATGGTTTCAAAGGACTCTTACCAGATGACCACCGTCCTGCATAGTAGCCAAAGATCATTTCGAAAGGAAAGTCAATCAAGACGGTAATTGACAAATCCTCCTTAGAGAGACCCTTTTCAAGAAGCTTCAAGTTGGTGGCAGACTCATTGACCTGAAAGCCCAATTTTGCAATGAGCAAGATGACCACGAAGATCTGCACATTTGGAAGCTTCAACACCTCGATCATCGCCAGGTACACACCCTTCAAGTCCGTATAGTATTGCGTCATTCCCAGGGATTTGTTATAGTGGTCATCCTCCTTATTGTAATCGCTGGACAACTTGGTGGGCTTGTTTTTCCTCAAATGATAAGGCTCTTCTGGAACAAAGTACAAGAGCACCGTGACTGCGATGTACATGAAGCCCCAGAAACTCAAGTATCCACCCAAGGTGAAAAGTCCCTGTTCCAAAGGCTCAGAACGCAAGTATCGGTTTGCAAATTCCGGAGAGCTCAACGCTAAAAACACCGTGAAACTCAGAAAGTAGCCGCAGTTCATGCCCACAGTCTGAGCCGTGGAGGCATACGACAAGCTCTCTGGCGAAAGACACGTCAAGGCCCAGCCGTCGACGGCAATGTCCTGGGTGGCACAGAGAAACACCAACAAAAAGAAGCAAAACGTGATTGTTTTCAAGCACGAGGCCGGGTCCTCCATCAACTTCTCCATCACCGAGCCCAAGTACAATAGCGTACAGCCCGACACCAATTGCACAGGGATGATCCACGACTTTCTGCGGCCCCAGCGTTTGCTATAAATGGCATCCACTACAGGAGACCATAGAAGTTTCAAGGAGTAGGGGTAAGACGCCAAAGAAAAGACTCCCACTTGAGAGTAGCTGAGCTTTGATTTGAGAATGAAGGGGACCGACCCAAACGCCAACCCCACCGGTACACCCTGGAGCGTATAAAGAATTACAAGAACACAGAAGTTCAAGTAGTCTTTTGGGTTTAAGGAGGAATTTTGCTTAGTGTTGGTGGGCTTGGGTTGTAGCACCGTGGAAGGGATTATACCTTCGTTGGCCTCATCAAAAGCATACTGGGCAACCGGGAACTTCAGCAACGTGATATCCTGCTTCTCGTTGAAAGTGGGGGGAGCACTGCTGGGATTACGCTTGTGCACATTCATCCGGAGTATGGGTGTAAAGGTGGATTAGTATCTAACATGTGTCTTTATTGGTGCGCGAGCGGAGAGGGTGCGATCAGAAGCACTGGGGTTGGATCTCTAAGTAAACGAACACATCAGTCTCTGGGTCTATTATTGAGCGGGCCGTGCGGCCATATGCTAGATATATCTTCTATATTTCATATCTTACAACCATTACAAACTCAACACCTTTCTAGAAGCTCTCAAGATGGTGTCTGCGTCTGGGAAGGCAAAGTCCTCCAACTCCTTGGCGTAAGGGGTAGGCACTTCACATCCAGTGACTCTCTCAACTGGGGCGTCCAAGTAGTCGAAAGCCTCGGACTCCATGATCTGTGCGCAGATCTCGGATCCAACACCGAAAGCTGGGAATCCAGCCTCAACGGTAACCAAGTGGCCGGTCTTCTTGACAGACTCAATGATGGCTGGCACGTCCAATGGCTTGATGGATCTCAAGTTAAGGACCTCGGCGTGGACACCGTATTGCTTTTCCAAAAGCTCTGCGGTTTGAAGACAGTGCATGACGTTTCTTGTGTGGGACACCAAAGTGATGTCAGAACCCTCTCTTTCGATCTTGGCCTTACCGAATGGGATCACGTAGTCAGTGGACAAAGCCTCCTCGGAAACCTCGAACGACTCTCCGTATGCCATTTCATTTTCCAAGAAAACAACAGGGTTTGGGTCTCTGACGGCGGCCTTGAACAAACCTCTGTAGTCCTCGGCGGAGTATGGAGAAACCACCTTCAAACCTGGGATAGAACCGTACCAAGCAGCGTAACATTGCGAGTGTTGAGCACCCACACCGGCAGCGGCACCGTTAGGACCTCTGAAGGTGATGTTACATGGCTGTTTACCACCGGACATGTACAAGGTCTTGGCAGCGGAGTTGATGATGTGGTCAATGGACTGCATGGCAAAGTTGAAAGTCATGAACTCACACACAGGCTTCAAGCCGGCCAAAGCAGCACCCACGGTCAAACCCGTGAAACCCATTTCGGTGATGGGGGTGTCGACGACTCTTCTCTCGCCAAATCTGTCGAGCAAACCTCTGGAAACCTTGTAGGCACCGTTATATTGAGCGACCTCTTCACCCATGAGGAACACGTCGTCATCTCTGTCCAACTCCTCAGCAATGGCGGAGTTCAAGGCATCTCTGACGGTCATAGTTTTAGGGCCGGAGGCACCGGAGGCCATTCTTAAAGCACCAGATGCATTGGCCTTAGCGGCAATGAGAGAGGTCTTAGCGACACTGGACAACTTGGACATGTTTGGTGGAAAGAGTTGGAGTAAGAGCCAAGCTTGATAAAAAAGTAGACTATGAAGGGTCGGAACGATGAGGACCGGGTGGGAGGTGCGCGCGCGGCACTACAACCCCGAGGGCCGGTGCACTACTGGAGAAACTGGATTATGACTGGGTAGAATTTAGCTCAACTTTAATTAGACCCCAGAGTTTTGGAAAACAAAGAGAGATTGTCCAATTGTATGTATAGGTTGATTTTTTTTAAAAAAAACGTCCATTGTGGTCCCACATGTACGGGTGCACGGGTACACGGGTGTGGGCACCAGGCTTTCTTATCGTCGCTCAGATCTCACTATAAATGCTCGCTGTAGTACATCGCAGTACCTCAGACTACAACACTACAAAGAGTATAGGAATAAGTACAACAGAAAAATAGACCATACTAACGACATCTTTTATTTAAGAATAAATGCAATCAAGTGTAAAAAAATTATATACAATAATACTTGGCATAGTATCCAGTTGCGCTGTGCTTAGCACGCTATAAAGGATAGCATACTGAGACAGTAAGGTTCATTGAATTCTCCCATAGAAACCAATCAAAGATCAAAAAAAAAAAAAAACGAAAGTGAATAAAAGGTGTGTAAATTTCAGGATAGCACAGTATATCATAGCATATCATAGTATATAGTATAGCATAGCCTAGTGGATGATTGAGTTGTAGTAGAGAGTGAAATAAGCGTGGTGTATAGTACAGTGCAGTAAAGTAGAGATTAGAGTGGAACAGACTACTAATATATTCCTAACAAGGCAGGTGTACAAAACAAATAGCAAATACAAATAGCAAAAGTAAATCTCGAAACACAAATGTGATTACAATAGCAAAAAAAATAGCAAATATAAATAGGTGTATATCCCCACAATAAAAATACCCTCCATGTTTTTACCCAACCCGAACGTACACTGCCCAGTGCGCCCTATAAACGAGAATCGGTTGAGTCGCACCCAACCAACTCCGCCTTTGCTCCCCTTTATTTCCTCCAGTCCATTGCTTACTGCTGCGTCGTCTGTCGCGCACCCGATCTGCCCGGGCTAGGTATATCTACTGGAGAGGACAAGACCCAACCATTTCTTAAAATAATACATATCAAAATATTTTTGGGTTTTGTTAGGGATCTATTTTAGGGTGGTGTGGTTTTTGGTTTTGTAAAATGTATGAAATACAGAATTGATGGACTCCAAGCATACTACAGTCCAGTCTACAATAAGTATCTGCCAGATCTATACTTCAAAGAACCATAACCAATTGATAACCCCTTTAGATCTCGAAATCTTCTCTTTAAATCTCTCTCTCCAGTGTATTAAAATTTCTCTCTCTCCAGCTTATTTTCTTTTTTTGAAAAAATCCAAGCTTTTAATCTTCAATCTTGTTGACCAAAATACTCCACTCTCCGTATTTCTCCGGGAGGCCCATCCAGGCTTGTCCCCTCACGCAATGGCATTTTGGTCGCTAGTGGATTGGGCCGCGAGACCCAACACATTCTGCACACTAGCATAATTAAAGCCATATAAATAGCTCCACGCGCTGCCACAATTGCCCGCCTTATCTTATCATTCTCGCTGCACTCCTGCCATTTCCCCATCCACGATATCCCAATATCCCCTTTGGCCTAGAATGTTGACGAGAAACATAAGACTTTTGAACCGTGTTCCTCCTAGGATCAGGTGCTCTGCTTTCCAGAGAACCTTGACCTCTTCCAAGTACGAAGACTCAACATCTCCTGCTGCCGCTGAAGATGCTACTGCCACTGTCAACGCTGACCAGAAAGACATTAAAACGGTTTCGGCCACCTCCACATGGTTGGATGCCTTGAAAGAACGTGAGAAGCAGTTGAAAGACGGCAAGGTCTTGGACTCCTTCAACTACATCAACCCTAAAACCACAAAGGTCGCCGAGAAAACCCCCAGCGAGTCCTTCTCGTACCTTCTGCTTCCTTTCAAGGATGACAAGTGGCTTTGTGATGCTTACATCAACGCCTTTGGTCGGTTGAGAGTGGGCCAATTGTTCCAGGATCTAGATGCTTTGGCAGGAAGAGTTGCCTACAAGCACTGTGCGCCGGCCGAACCCGTCAATGTCACGGCGTCCGTGGACAGAATCTTGATGTTGAAGAAGGTCGACGAGATCCAAAACTACAACTTTGTCTTGGCCGGTAATGTGTCCTGGACTGGTCGGTCTTCCATGGAGATCACAGTAAAGGGCTATGCCTTCGAGGACTCCATTCCTGCTGAGGTCACCAATAAGGATTTATCGAACGAAAACGTCTTCTTGACTGCTAACTTTACGTTTGTTGCAAGAAACCCACTCACCCACAAGTCCTTCGCTATCAACAGACTTCTTCCCGTCTCCGAGCCCGAATGGATTGACTACAGAAGAGCAGAGTCGTTCAACGCCAAGAAGAAGTTGGCTGCAAAGAACAGTGCCATAATTGAACCTACTGATGAGGAGAACAGACTAGTTCATGACATGTGGAAGACCACCCAAGGTATTGTTCCAGGTGAGAACAACCAATTACAGTACATGCGTGATACAACTTTCACTTCTACGCTCTTCATGCAGCCCCAGTACAGAAACAGACATTCTTACATGATTTTTGGTGGTTACCTCATGAGACAGGCCTTTGAGTTGGCCTACTGTACCGCAGCAGCCTTCAGCTCCGCAGGCCCTAGATTTGTCTCGTTGGACTCGACTACTTTCAAGGCCCCCGTGCCTGTCGGGTCTGTTTTGAGCATGAGTGCTTCAGTGTCCTACACTGAATATTTGCATGACCAAGAATCGGAAGAACCTAGCTCGCCTTTCAAGTTGCATCCCACCAACACAATCTCCAAGGACACTGAGTCATTCTTGTCCGAGTGTGGAACATTGGTTCAGGTGAAGGTTGACACCCGGATCAAGAACCTCGACTCCAAAATCTCCAAGGAGTCCGGCTGCTTCATCTACTCGTTCTTTGTGCCAGGAACAAGCAATACCGTTGCCTCGGTCATTCCCCAGACGTACTCTGAGATGATGAACTACATTGAGGGCAGAAGAAGGGCCCAGGATACCGCTAACTACGTGGCCACCATCTCCCGCTAATTATAGACTAATCCATACACAACTCTAGCAGTACAATACAACTCTAGCAGTACAATACTATACGTTTATCTCTATTCTGTACTGGTTAAATCTCTACTCTTTCCAACCTCTCGATCTCTTGATAAATATAATACATCCTAATTCCCAATTTCTAGTCTAATCTAATCACTTTCGAATATAGTACATTATTTCATATAAATTACACTGTCCGTTATGATGCAAGAGATGCGATGCAGGTATTAGGTTAATAAATGTTCAGTCAGCCTGATTCGCTGTCGTCAAGAATCAGAGCACTGGCGGCCGGATGATCCACAACCTGTTGCCGCGAAGAGTCTTTGGTGCTTGCCTTTCTGGTGAAGTTGACTAGCTTTGCTGTGCTGCCCACGCGACTTCCAAGGGAAGGGTCCGAGTAGATCGACGACCTGGAAGGATTAAGTTCAGCCATTCGGGAATGCAAAACGCCATTGTTTCTTGGGGTCGCTTCCGAATCTAGCAGGAATGAAGCCATGTCGGGAGATGCAAAATTGGGGCCTTCGGTCCTTGGGCCCCATTGTAGGATTTCGCCATTGGGGCCTCTCCGAGGCTCAAACTCCTGACTTAAGGTGTTGTCCATTCCGTCGGTGCTGAACTCAGACTTGAGAGAAGCCTCTTTCAGTTCCATGAGCTTGGCCATGAGGTTGTAGTTGGACGACTCTTGAGTGTAAAATGTGTTGTTGCTGTCGTCTTCCTCCAGAATATCGTTCAAACTTAGGGTACTTCCCTGCAAATTCTTGTTGACTGGATACGAGGCACCAGGGTTATCCTCCACGAGGTTGCCATCGCTATCGAGTCTTTGGATGTTGGAGCTGGAGGAGGTCCGACTGTGTAATAATGTACTCACATGCCCTGGGTCCATGGTACCTAGCAAATTGTGGGTAGAATTGAGTTCTGAGTTTCGGACAGACAAGTTGTCGTCCACCAATCTCACTGAGAACAAGTTTTCGGTGTTGACCGTTTCCATGGACAAATCGGATCTATGTTTTTGTAGGAGCATTTTCTTCATGGCACTGGAGTCTGAAGTTTCGTTGGCTCTCCACGACATCATGGGTTTTTCCGACGCATCGAAGTATTCCATGTCGCTTCTAGATTCAACGTGTGTAAGCGTTGACAGTGTTGACCGGTTGTCTTGATCAAGTTTTAGAGCATTAATCTTGCTCAATCTGTGTGCAGTTTCCTTGTGGTCGTCTTCGTTATTGATAGTTCCAAAACCAGGCCCTGTAAGCTCTTCGCTGACTGTTCTAGATTGTCCTGAATGGGTTTCAGAATCATTGCTGTTGTTTGTTTTGCGGCGACGGAAACAGCAGAAAAAGAGTAAGAAACCTGCAGCCAAAAGAGCAAGAAGAGGCAATCCAATGGCCAAACCAAGAATGAGTTTCTTTCTATCGGAATCGGAAGTCTTCTTTTGTGCAGCATTGGGGGTCGCAAGGCCAGATGAGCTGCTTGAAGAGGATGCTGTACTTGAGCCCGTGGCAGAAGAACGTGCAGAAGAACTGGAAGGAGTAACCTGCTTCTTCACGCCTTCAATTGAGAAAGAACGGCTTTCCTGATCAAAGTCCGACGAAGCCTCGACGGTGATTTCAGCCAGAGAAAAATTATCCGGGGTGAAACCACTGATTGTCATATTGGACGAGTGATAAGTGAGCCATGATGTGTTGCTTGGAATAGAAACATCAATGGACGTATTGTTGAAGTCAGTGAAGTAAGAACGCATCAATTGGGTCTGGAAATAGTTTCCTCTTGTAGCATTCAAATCAGGGAGATTCTTGACGGTGAAAACTGAGCCAATCGAGTCAAATGAATATGGCAAAGACACCAGGTTCCCGTAAACATCCAGCACAGAAATTGTGAAATTCTGAAAGGTGGATGAGTTGGGAAAACGTCCAGACAAAGAGTAATCGTCCTTGTTGAACAGCACGTAATTGGGCAAGTCATCCAGAGTGACCGAGGAAATGTTCTCCTTGGAAATGGGAGTAGAGTCCAAGTACACCGCAGACAATACAGGCACGGTGTAGTCGAAATCTGAGCCGTAAGTTCCATTGATCTTAATGGACTCGTTTAACGAGGTACTGAGCTGGTGAGCTCCCACGGATAATTTGAAAGTTCCCACGGCACCTGCGTAGCCAGCATAGTCGGTGGCGATGAAGCTAAAAGCGTACTCAATCGAAGGAGCAATGCTGGAGGTCACATAAGGCACTTTCCCGGAAAAGGTATAAGATTTGGAGTCAAAGGAGATCCAATTGGGAAGCGAAGTTCTATTCTGCGAGCGACCGTAATAGGCCACAACGGATGTATCGGCATCGTCATTCATGACAAAGACATCTGGAGAGAATTGGATGGAGAAATCCTCTCCTTGTTTGACAACAAGACTATCGACACCATTGGTCTGACCATACTTAGCGATGGTGGTAAGCATGACGTCCGGGCTGGAGAGTCTCAAGCCCGTACTGTCGGAAACGAGCATCAGGTAATTGGCCGAGTGTTGGGAGTTGTCTGAGGAGTCGGTGCCCACCAAAGTGACGTCGAAGGACCCCACGTTGCTCTTAGAGGGCGTGCCCAGAAACGAGCGAGACAGCGAGTCGAACAGAAGCCACAGAGGTAGGTTTTCCACGGAATAGGAAATGGAGCCGTCCAGGTCAGACTTATAGGTGGAGCTGGCCAAGGTGAACAGATACAGCTCTCCTACCCTGGCCACATTGGGAAGCTGCTCATTCATCGGCCATCCTACGCGGACGGCAGCAGCGTAGGTCAAAAGAAAGACCAAGCGGAGGAACATGAGAGCACAGGAAGTCGAATTTTGATTGCGTTGCTGGGGATGGGCACAACCGGTGCAATGTCAGTAAAAAACCAGCCAGTGGGATGAGCAAACGGAACAATAGGTTCTGGCTGTGCAGATTCAAGGAGATGATCAGCGCAGTGACGGGAGCAGCAGCCGAAAGAAAAAGAAAGTAGCGAAGGAAGGATTGGGGTTGGTAGGGAGTGAACGGGAGGGTGGTGGAAAAGGATGGTGTAGTTGGGAAGAAAAAGTCGGCCGATGAGGCTTGCTAGGAAAAGAAGACGTGGCTCGCTATGCGGCTGAAGGGTCCAGGAAAGAAGGGTCAATTACAGTACTGAGGTGCAAGGGACGCCATGCATGAAAGCTGCAAAATGGAGCCTGACGGAGGGGGTGGTGTGCATAGGGGCTGTCAGTTTCGCGATTTCAGCTTGAGATTTACGTGTCGCGTCGCCAACCGTGTTCCAACATGGCATGTCAAACTTACGTGTTTCCGTTGTGGGGCTGCACAGAGACTTTGGCACGGGCACCGTGGAGGCGACTGTTTTAGGTTTGTGTGAGCATTGTGCCAGGAATGTCTCAGACTTGCTGCAAGACGCGGTTGCTTTCTGTGTTGGGGGGACTTTTGGCCCTTTGAGGCTTGATCTACTTGGAGCCCTGTGCCGCAGCTGAGGCAGAGCCTGAGGCAGAGCGCTCTACGCCACGACTTGCGCCCGCGATCATTTGCATCCTCCGCAGGCCGCAGCTCTCCAACAATGAACAAACCCCATCTCTCGTACTTGGGAATTGTTAAATTGTGACATGACCTCTGGGGATGCAAGACGTTTGACCCCGTTATTTATCCCTCATAAATGATGGTCCTGTAGTCTGATGGTCCTGTAGTCTGGTGGCACTGTACAGTCTGGTATGTTAGCCTAGAATGGTATTTAGTCTACTGTGGTGTGTTAGTCTAGTCTGGCATTTAGTCTAGTATGGCATGGTGGTCTAGCATGGAATGGGGTCTAGTCTTGGTCAAATTTTCTTTAGAAACTGACACTCACTGGAACAATTTACTAGGCATAAATGGTTATGCCCCCCCTGTGCTCATTCATGCTCTATTCTCTCGTATTTACTCCAATCACGCCCAATGTTTTTCTGTTGATGATTTTCTCGACATCCTATATTGATGCTTTGTTCTATAATCTATGCTCTATGTTTATGCTGGCTCGTATTATTATTTTAAGGTGAGCCCAGATGAATAGCCATGCATCTGCTCACCTGCCATTGTTCGCACCAGTGTCCGGTGGGGTGGTGCAGTCTGTTGCCATGGCGAGAACAACTGCGCCAAATGGGGCAAGAACAAGGCCGTTTCAAGTGGTTTCTTCGTTTAGTGTTTGCTGGGCGGCTAATTCTCCTGGAGGGCCGCCGACCGTCTCCACCGAGGCGCGTAGTACACAGCAGCAATGCCCATAAAGCCAAACACCAACCCCACAAGCTTCTCTGCGAGCGAGTGGAAGTACATGTTGGTCACGAGCAACATAAACCACCAAAGTGCGATCAACCCCATAACAACCGCACTGGGCACGGTTCTGAGTGCCTGCAACAACTTGCTGGATGGAGACAAGGAAGAGTTATGGAAAATCGACCGCACTTGGTGCCATGTCACGGTCCAGCCCTCCCAGAACGGCTTGATTTCATGGAACAAAAAAAGCGACGAGTGCACTAGTAAAAACACATGGCCCAGAGGATCGTGGCCGCCCTCCCACGAGCCCTTCAACTTGCGGCACTTATAGGAGGTGATGGACCTGGACTCGTAGAAGTCCTCGATGCGCAGGAAAAGCAGGTGTGTTCCAAGCCGGTTGGTGACGAATGCTGCCACATTTTGCTCCGGAATCAGAGCACATTTGCCCCCGGTGTGCACGAAGAACTTGTCCATGATAGGAAGTCCGAAGCACCACTGGGTGAATAAAACCCACCAGAGCGTAGCCAAGCCCCACCTCAAAATAGTGGCCACCACCCTGGTCCCCGTCATCCTTGTAGTAGTGGTGGTGCCCGGCCTCAGCTGCAGGTCTTTCCAGATTTGTAAAGTCAAGAACACCGCAAGAACCGCCGTGGACCAGCCCCAGCCCCGCTTGACGAAGATCTGGTTGAAAAAATTGCCCTTATCGTTGTAGTAATTGTACACTTCATCGGATTCCGAGAACACGTGTAGAAGTTTGCCAAAGACGAAATTCATGATGAACGACAGGGCAAAAAAGATTTCGGCAACGCTGACCTGGTATGCAGAGCATAGTCTCCGGAGCCCCTCCATGACCTTTGCGTAATGTCTGTCATAGACAGTTTTCGACTCGGGCATGTAGTATGATTTCTGGGAGGCAAGAGTGAGTTCGCACAGCAAGTGTTGGGTAAGAGTGCACTTCAAATCTGGGGAACCATCGCAGGCAAATCACAGGCAAAAAGCGCAGATAAAGTGTCGCAGCCAGAAAAAATGTCAACTGTGCTTGTCTATTAACTCAATTTGTATGATTACAAGGTGCCAATAATTTAGTTTGTCTTGTTTTTCTGATTTTTCTAGTTTGTCTAGTTTTTCTAGTTTGTCTAGTTTTTCTAATTTGTCTAATTCGTCTGATTTTTCTACTTTTTCTAATTTGTCTTGTTTGTCTAATTTGTCTCATTCCCTCTCATTCCCTCATTCTCTCTGATTCTAGTCCTAGTCTAGAGGTTCTAGTCTATGCTAAATGTACCAACTAACCTAGTCTAGAACATCAACTTGTATACAATTCAAAGCTGAACCAACCTGAAACTAATCTGAAACCAACCTGAAACAATAGATTTTCTCGTGAAGCTGAACTATAGGGCGTGGCTCTTAGTATTTTTGCCAAGACAGTTATTCTTGTGGCCTGGTACAGGAGCTTTATATCATTGATATCGTACAGTTAATAGTAAGGGGATAATCGAGTAATGAAAAAATGTAACATCAAAATTCTACGAAATCTACGAAATTCTACAATCACAAGAATATTTCAGATTAAATAATTGTGCTTTATAAATATTGCGTGGTCGAATAGTGCATCTGGAGACTAGACTGAATACTGAACCGCACTGTCTTTCGCAGTCTCCATAGCCCTACGAGAAGAGTGGATATAATCCCATAATCCCATAATCCCAATGTAGCCTTTAAAACTATACTAAATCCAGAAAACCACAAAAAACTTTTCAATCTTTCAATCCTTTCATTCGATTTTTCAATCTTTTCATCGTCACTTGGATGCTCCATTTTTTTGAGCACCAGTATCAAGTGGTAGATGGATGGACCAAAAACCTAGGTCTCCATCTTCACGTCTCCGGCCTCCGCCAGCTCCACCTCCGCACCGGGCTTCTCGCCATTGACGGGAGTGCGCTCCTCCGACTCGTCCTGGTTCTGCCACTTCTTCACCATATCATTCATCAAGGTATTCATAAAGTCCGGGTTGACGATGTTCCGGCGAAACTCTTCCTTCTGTAGCAACGTCAAGATATGTAGGCAGTTCGGGTACACCAAGTACTTGGCGTATTCGCTCCGTTTCCAGTAGTTCAAGTAGTCGAGGTACGCTAGGAACGCCGGGTCCTTGAAGTAGTCGTTCTGCGCCAAGAAGTTGACGTACTGGATATTGGCTAGCGACTGCACGAACTCGAGCTCCACTTCCCATCTCGTAGGTAGTTCATCCATGGTTTTGGTTTGGGTCTGTTTTGCTCTGGTTTACCTCTGTTTTGGGTCTGTTTTTTGACTGGTCTTTTGACTGGTCTTTTGACTGGTTTTGGGCCTGGTTGTCTGACTGGTTCTGCTTCGGTGTTGGACTGGTACTTGATGTCACTGAAATCACCGCGACCCACGAAACCATAACATCTCGCGTCTCACTCACCACCACAACTCAATCCACCCAAAGACTCCAAGACCCTCCATTGCCAACTCAAAAACTTCAAGACCTAGCTATAAAAAACAAGGCAAAAATACTCAAGGACTTACCAGGATCTCATCTCGGCATCTACCACCGACTCACCGACTGACCGACTGACTGACTGACTGACTGACTGACTCACTCACTCACTCACTCACTCTTCACTGACTAGAACATCTAATGTCTCGGCAGCTAGCGTTGGAAAACGAGTTGGAGCAGCTCACGTCGCTAAATGCTACGGCCGATATTCTCATAGACACCATTCAAAAGGCTCTGAAAGATATCGCCAAGTCCAAGTCGGCCTCCGATAACACATCTGCGCTCTTGGGCGACTGGATCAAGATCTTGAACCAGACTCGCTTCACCGAGGCTGCCTTGAGAGATCCCCTCTGGGAGGGGCCTCAGGATAATAGCCAGCAGGTGGAACACTTTTTGAGCCAGGAGCTGAAATTGGAGCATGAACTTCGTGCTCTTGAGGCAGAGAACAAGGCCCTTGCCGATTCACTACTGGCTCTGCCCAGGCCCGACTCCAAGCGTCCTCGCAAATAATAGAATTACGGTGTATAATAAAATGTATAATAGATTTCATGTAATGAAGATATAGTGATGTCTGGTTATCAATATCCATAGTGTCTAGCACCTATTGTCTGCATATATCCTATTCTAGAGTCTATTCCATATTGTTATCTACTTGTATTGTTACTTTTTTTCGATTATTCATTATCATCAAAGATTACTTACTTTAAAATACTGGTGATCAAGTCGCCCGAATCCACCGAGTCGCCCTGCTTGATGTGGAACTCTCCAACCTTTCCACTGACGGGGGAACTGATGATCATCTCCATCTTCATGGCACTCAACACTGCAACTGGGTCTCCCTTCTTGACCTCCTGGTCCTTCTTGACTCTCGTCTCGATGATCACTCCGGCCATTGGGGCTCCCACGTCGTTTGGCTCCTTGGCCTTGGGTCTCGACACGTTCTCCACAGACACCTTTTTGTCTTCAACAGTGACGGATCTCATCTCACCGTTCAATTCGAAGAACACCTCGCGAGTACCCTTGGTCTTAGAGATTTCTCCCACTGCCAACAACTTGATGATCAACGTCTTACCCTGCTCGATGTCCACGACCATCTCTTCGCTGATGTTCAATGGCTTCAAGAAGTACCGCGTTGGCAAAACAGACAAGTCTCCGTACTTCTCAACCATGGCACGGTAGCCCTCGTAAACCTTGGGGTACATGACATAAGAAGCAATGTCGCAGCCACTGACGTTGTCTCCGTAGCGAGAAGTCAATTCCTCCTCGATCTTGGCAAAGTCCACTGGGGCCAACGTCAAGCCTGGTCTCTTGTCGAGCTTCACTCTCTTGTTGCTCAACATGTTGCTTCTCAAAGGCTCTGGGAAGCCTCCGTATGGCGTACCCATCAAGCCCTCCATGAAATCCAAAACGGAGTCGGGGAAATCCAACTCTGAGGCCAACTTGTTGACGTCTTGCTCCGTGAGGTTGTTGGACACCATGAATTGAGCCAAGTCTCCAACCACCTTGGAAGTGGGTGTAACCTTGACCACATCGCCCAAAAGACGGTTGGCGATCTTGTAGTTCTCCTTGGTCAAGAGCCATTTCTCTCCCAATCCCAATTGCTGGGCCTGGAAAATCAAGTTGGTCAACTGTCCACCTGGGATCTCGTGCTGGTAAACCTCGGGATCTGGTCCCTTCAAGTCGGCCTCGAAACACGAGTACAACAATCTCATTTGAGCCCAGTAGTTGTCCAACTCTCTGACCAAGGTCTCATCCAAGTTGTTGTTGATGTCTGCATCGAAAGAAGCAATCAATGCACTGATCGATGGTTGAGAGGTCATTCCAGACATGGCGTTGGATGCTGCATCCACCACATCGGCACCGGCCTTGGCTGCTGCATCCATACTGGCCACACCAGTTCCGGCAGAGTCGTGGGTGTGCACGTGAATAGGCAAGTCAGGGTACTTGGCTCTGATCTTACCAACCAAGAGCGAGGCTGCCTTTGGCTTCAAAGTTCCGGCCATATCCTTGATACCCAAGAAGTGAGTGCCCATGGCCACGATCTTGTCGACAACGTCCAAGTAGTATTCCAAGTTGTACTTCTTGCCTTCCTTCAACATGTCTCCAGAGTAACACACCGTGGCCTCAATAACACCACCGGCCTTTCTGACTGCGTCAACACCAACCTTCAATTGGTCCAAGTCGTTAAGGGCGTCAAAGACTCTGAAAATGTCAACTCCATTCTCCTTTGCTTCCTTCACGAATTGGTCAATTGCGTTATCTGGCAAAGAGGAGTATGCAACACCATTGGCACCTCTTAACAACATTTGGAAGGGGATGTTTGGCACAGCAGCTCTTAAGCTTCTCAAACGAGCCCATGGGTCTTCATGAAGGAATCTCATGCTGACATCAAAAGTGGCACCTCCCCAACATTCCAAGGAGAAAGCACCAGACAAGGCGTGTGCCGTGGTAGGAGCAATGTTCAACAAGTCAACTGTTCTAACACGGGTTGCCAACAAAGACTGGTGAGCATCTCTCCAAGTGGTGTCGGTGATCAAAGTACCATTGAATTCTCTCACCTTCTTGGCGAATTCAGCGGGGCCAGACTCGAGAAGAACTTGTCTCCAGCCACTTGGAGGAGGCGACTCGACGTCAATAACGTTGCCCTTGGAGTCGTGCAATTCAGGAATCAAAGCCTCAGACGTGAGTTTTGGAAGTCCAGATTGGCCTGCAATAGACGAGCCATTGACTGCCATGTCACCGAGGTAACTCAACAACTTGGTAGCTCTGTTTTGGGAGCTCATCATCTGGAACAACGAAGGGGTATCGTCAATGAAGGTGGTCCAACATTCTCCAGCAATGAAGGTCTCGTTTGTGAGCAATGCCAACAAGAAGGGGATGTTGGTCTTGACACCTCTGATTCTGAACTCAATCAAAGATCTCAACATCTTTCTTCTGGCGATTTCGTAGGTGGATCCGGAACACGAGCACTTCACCAACATGGAATCATAGTGTGGGGAAATGACCGAGCCGGCGAATCCATTACCACCATCCAATCTGACTCCATTACCACCAGCAGAACGGTAGACCTCAATCTTACCTGTGTCTGGGGCGAAGTTCTTGGATGGATCTTCCGTGGTGATTCTGCACTGGATGGCAAACCCACGTGTGGTGATTTTGTCTTGGAGCAAGCCCAATTGTTGCAAAGAAGCACCAGCAGCAACTTGGATTTGAGCAGCAACAATGTCAACACCGGTGATTTCTTCAGTGATGGTGTGCTCCACCTGGATTCTTGGGTTGATTTCAATGAAGTAGTGTCTGTTTTGCTCATCCACAAGGAACTCGGCAGTACCTGCGTTTCTGTATTCAGCAGACCGGGCCAACTTCACTGCGTCGGTCAAAATGGCATCACGAACGCTCTTAGGCAAGCTCTTGGCAGGAGCAATTTCCACCACCTTCTGGTGTCTTCTCTGCACAGAACAGTCTCTTTCGAACAAGTGGATGACGTTACCGTAGCCATCAGCGAGCAATTGCACCTCAATGTGCTTGGGTTTGTCCAAGAATCTTTCAATGAAACAGGTTCCGTTTCCGAAAGCAGTCAAAGCCTCGGATTTGGCTCTGTTGAAAGCATCCTCAATGGAGTCGCCTTCTCTGACGACTCTCATACCACGGCCACCTCCACCAAAAGCAGCTTTGATGATGACAGGAAAGCCGTATTTTTTGACGAAATCAGCAGCCTCTTCGGCAGAGTCAATGGGGCCTGGGGTACCAGGAACAACGGGCACGTCGTTCTTGATGGCCAAGTTTCTGGCGGAAACCTTGTCACCAACAGCATCAATGGTCTGGTAAGAAGGACCAACCCAAGCAATTCCGGCTTCCTCGACTTTTCTGGCAAAAGTGGAGTTCTCAGAAAGAAATCCGTAACCTGGATGAATCATGTTGACTCCGTGTTTCTTGGCAATAGCAATGATTTCGTCAATCTGCAAATATGCTTGAACGGGAGAGTACTGGCCCTTCTTGCCGATAACGTAGGATTCGTCGGCCTTCAATCTGTGCATGGACAATCTGTCCTCATGGGCGTAAATGGCCACAGTTTGCATGGACAACTCATGGGCAGTTCTGAAGATTCTGATGGGGATCTCACCTCTGTTGGCCACAAGAATCTTGTTCATTGGGCCTAGCACCGTGGACTCCCTTCTCATCTGGTTAAGCTTGCCCTTGGGGGCAGCAGAAGATGGGGCGGTAGACATGGCGGAATGTGGGAAATTAATAGAGAGTGGCGAGCTCACGCAATTTATAGGCGGACAGCTGAGAGATAAGGTGGAACGAGTCTGCAGATGCGCACGTTCTTTGCCCGAGGCTGTACGATAGATGGGTTAGAGTAGTCCGGAAGACGATGGGAGCCGAGCGGGAAAGGCTGTGGAAGGATTGGCGGGATCGAGGGAAGAGGAGGGAATCCGGGATGTCGAGAAAAAAGAAAAAAGCGGAAAAACGGTTTGTGGGAATAGGCTTGGCTTTATAGGATTCCCGTTGACTCACCGGCGCTGGATCCGAGTGCATGGCGTCCTGCACTTCGGCGAGGACTTGGAACTCCGACGCTGGGGTTATTTCTCCGAGCAACTAACATATGCGGAAGCACTGACGTAGCCACCAAACCATAATCCCGACAATATGTAGGGCCGATGAGTCAATTAAAACACGTGAAACATAGGAAATCAAACAATACCGGATTATCCATGAAACACACTTGAAACACCCTTGAAACATGATCTTGTCGGAGAAATACATGATATTTCCATTGTATAGGGAGAGTAGGGTGAATTGAGAAGAGTACTAGACAAGGCACACAATGCCAAGATAAGAGCCGATTTGAATAAGGAAGACAATAAAAGTTAAATAAAAGTCAATTCAAGTCAATTCAAGTCAATTCAGAAGTCAGTTAAACTTAAATAAACTCAAACAAAAATAAGTCAAAATTAGTCAAAATTAGTCGAAATTAGAGAAATACGAAGTGTCCATTTTTAGCAGTGGAGAGCGGTGAGTTGGCATTTGGAAGTCAGAGTGGAGGTGCGTCGGGGTTTTTTCTCATGAAAGTCCGAGGAAGAGCGGTCGCTCCGCGCTCGTGTGGTCCATGTCTTTATCTCATTGGACGCAGATTAGGTCCTAAGAAAAGCGGCCGCATTTTCGGGCCTGCTCCACCGTGCATTGTTGAGATGGGCTGAGGCTAATTTTCGGAATAAACTTTTTGAACTAATTTCGGAATTATTTTTTTAAATTTTCTTAAATTTTTGAATTAATATATTTTTAGTTTTAGTTCTTAATTTGATAAACTTGAAACCGGGAGAATTAGGCGAAGAATGATACTTCTGGTGATCTAATAGCCGGACATTCAAAGAGTTTAATGATTACACTATGACTGTTAAAGAGTGGTGTAGAGTGGAGTGGAAGGAGTCGAAGGAGTCGAAAGGAGTGTAGAGTGGTGTAATGATGTGCAGTACGAGTGACAGATACCAAGATCATGTGATTGTTTCATACGTGTTTCAAAGTGTTCAGTGTCTTGTGTTTGAAACGTTGAAATCGTAATACTGTTCTCCTGGTGACCGCAGGAACAATTATTGACTCATGCCGCGCATTATAAGCATCCTCGCATATATTAACCAACGAACGTCCTCCTGCATTCTAGTCTATTCAAAAATATTCAATATTATTTAAAGACATTCCAACTACTCAATAATCTTTGAAGACATCCAACTACTCAATTATATTCCAAAATCTGTTTAGGGTTATTTACAATACATACGTAGGGTGATGAACAGAACTTGAGGGACACGTGGATCCACACTGGTAAGGCCTTCTTTCTGAATATGGCTACTACTAACATAGACAAGTAATTCTACCGAGTGTGCCATCCCACTAGCTCATGGAACAATTATTCAATAATCCCTTCTAGTCAATACTAGTTACTTAATCACTTAGTCACTGGTGCTCTACACTGGTAATAGACACCTGACCACTCGCACTCTATCGTGGGTTCTACACTGGTAACATGGTGCTTTGGAGCAGTACTCTATACAGTATGATACCCAACCATGACATCTAAGTGATTACGTAATAGTATCAATCACTCAATTAAGTCGACGTTTTGACTTCTTGACTTGATTTTTTGATTTTTTGAGTTGTTGTCGTGAGTTGTTGTCTTGAGTTGTCTTGAGTGTTGTCTTTGGTTGAGTGAGTATGGTGGATTGTGGGTCGGGGATGGAAGGCCGAATTCGCAAATTTTGCAGTCGCAACCGCAAGTGTGGCGAGCTTTTCATTGGCCGGATTAGCCCATGGGCTTCGCGATTACTAAGTGAGGGGTCAAATATGGCTTGACTTTCGCACCAGGTGCGCACCACTATAAAGCCGCCCATCACCCAGTTTTTCACCTGATTGATCTACATTCACATTTTATACCCAATGCTCAGAAACTTCTCCACCACTGTGATTAGAGCCTTCCAAAAGGAAGGTGTGGCCCAATTCAGCTCCTTGGTCAAGCCTACCCCAGCAACTAAGAAGTGGCAACCTTCAGCAGGCAACTCTTTTAGAACTTTTGCTGAGTACAGATTGAGGGCCGTCAACCAATCTCCTTTGAAGTTGAGGGCCCAGAACAAGCGCAAGTGATCGGCCAGTAGACTAGACATGGGGTTCTAGACACTAGTGATTTGGATACTAGTCACTAGTTGTTAATGTCTAGATGCTAGTCTAGTGACTGGTGGTGACTCGCCTTGGATTGCTACAGACACGCTCACATTTTTTTAATTCTTCCAATTGGGCAATTGCTAGGTTTGCTTGCAGGTTGCCAGAATGCCACCTTGCTTTTGCTACTTACTACTTTGCAACAATTAACTTCACTTCTTCAGGTAACGCATTGCGTTAGGTTATTTCAATATACTTTTTCAAATCCTCATCGTAGTCGCATCACCATAGACAGGGCCTTGTAAGTGCATAGCATACGAAGACAGACAAAACAGGCGAGACTGACGAAATGACAGATAAGACAGGCGACAGGACAGGACAGGACGGACGGGACGGACAAAAAGCAAGAAAGGCAAAAATACCCGTCACCCGTACATCTCAGGTCAGACAATTTTTTTTTTTTTTTACTTTTCTATTCTCCCCTTTTTGACATGTCGTTATCAGTTGGCCGATGATCGCTGCTGCCCCGCCACGTGACATGGCGATCGCCCCAGGTTCTTCTCCGCGCACGTGAAATAGCACCATCATACCCTACGAGGGCCCGTCTGCTGCACCCCAATGCTCGCTTGGAATGAAGCACGAGGCTCCACAGTCTGAGTTGGGCATGTCACTCAAATTTTGCTCGCCTTATGTTTAAATATTATCTTCTGGTTGCACTAGCACCTTGTGAATTTTCTTAGTCTGCACTGCCCCCTTGGTCTTTGTTGCTTATAAGCACTCCCCTTTACTCCGGGCCATCTCCCAGTCAACACCACTCAATCCAGGCAACCTCCACTCAATCCAGTCAACTAAATCTGTCCTCAGTCTGTCTGTCTAAATTGATCAGTTTCATTCGAAATTCACCATGGAAGAAACTTCGGCTGCTTTAATCGACCAGTTGGTGTATATTGATAACTTCACCGTGAACCAGGATACGCCCAACTTGGACGTGGACGGCCAGCTCTCGCTCGACTTGGCGGCTTTTGCCGACGACTCGTTCATCTTTGCCGACGAAGAGAAACCCGACCGGCCAATTGACGATGACCATAACGACGACTTTCAAAATGCTGACCACGACAAACCAGACCCACTTCCTGTGACGTTTCAAAACCTCCCTTCGGCAAATAACCCCCTTGAACATCACTGGTTCCAGCAAGAAGATATGATGGGTATGCCTCAGGAAGACACAAGCGGGCAGAACCTCTTGATGGCCGTGGGTGCTGGAGATACTCGTGGGCACCAGTTGACGTCCACGTTGAACGATAAGATCCAGTCAATGAAACGCAACAAAATCCAGAGTCACCATTTGCATGACCACAACGACATCAACCCGTTTCTGCATCGAGACTCTGCTGCTAGCCATGGCCAGAATAATGTGTTTGAACGCAACCTGCATTTAGATAGCCTAGATCCAGACCATGGCCTGGACCTGCACCCGTCTCTCCAGGCCTTGAACAGAGCTTCCGTTAGTGTTTCAAATTTGCTGGAGTTTCAAGCGCATCACCCTAGCGCAAATGGCAATTCCGGTGGCATCCCCGACCTCTCGGGCCTACCGAAGTTCCCCGTGCCTCCCGGGGCCAAGTCGTCGTTGAAGCGGGCTGGACTCTCGCAAAACCAAATCGACTTGCTCTCGGCCCTCATTGCACAGCATCAGACGACGCTAGCGGGAGACCCCAGTAATTCGGTCAAAGGTGGACAATCTCAGGTGCCGGATCCACACAGGACCGGCTCAGGCCCGCCAAAGAATGCTAGTCCTAGACAAGTGAAGGACCACACGGTCAAGAGCGAGCTCAAAGATGTAACAGCTTTCCGCTCCAACGTCAACAGTCCGTCTTCTAATTATAGCTCGGAGAATAGCAGTGTGAGCTCCATTGTGACGGGAGGCCAGTCGCAGGCCAGTGATCATTACACTAGCACGGACGTGCTCACGCCCAATATGGATCTGGAAAAAAGGCGGCGCAACACGGCCGCCAGTGCTCGGTTCCGGGTCAAGAAGAAAATGAAGGAAAAGGACATGGAGGAGAAGATCAAGCAGCTCGCCAAGGCCGTCAAGAACTTTGAAATCAAGATCGACGACCTCGAGATGGAAAACCGTCTCTTGAAGGGTCTCATCATAGAAAAGGGCAACCGCGACTCCGACGAGGAGTTGAAAATGCTCAAGGACAGAGCCAAGTATAAAGACGAATAGGTACAACAAAAAAGTATACATTTAACGTATACGGACTATAAGCCGGTGTACGCCTACTAGTGTACATGAATGCCAAGTATAAATAATATGATATGGTTTATATACTTTCTCTGGCACTTGTCTGACCCTGGTCTGTCAGTGTCGTTTATTCTAGTCTGTCTGAGTCTAAGCTTGTCCAAGTCCCGACCTTTTGTAATTGACACAAGTTTGTCGAAATTCACTTTAGTTCTTGCCGTATTCCTCCTAGATCCCTGTTTCTGACCTTAACACTACGGACTACTATAGATATTTTGCTGTTTACACACGAAACTTGAAAAATATATATTGACGAGGTTCTGGCTTTTAGAAATGGAGTTTTGGATGTCCAAGTGAGCAAAAGCGTAAACTAGAGCTAATCCGCACTAATCAGAGAATTACTCAAGTGGAAATCCATATCTGCCTAATTCTCTATAATTCTAATTTTCTATGGTTCTGGTACTTCTGTGATGTATAGATTTTCAATCTGCCCCCATTGCTTAAACGTATAGTATACCAAGTGTAAATCCAGTAGACTACTATATACACTACAGAGTGCATCCACTGACTAGAGACTTCGATCCTCGATGTTTACATAACTAAAAAGTATAAATAACTACAAATTACTGGACTTAGATATTACTACAAGTATACAGTACTAAAAGTACCTACGGAACTGTATAAACAAACCCAGAAGTCCCACTATGCTATAACTCTATATGCAGTACCTTTATATCACTGTACATTGATTACTGACTTACATCCTACACACTATACTATTACACATTATATACAAGCATACACTATACATACTAACCTAGGGATGTACTGTTGGACACTATACGAAGTAAGAATAAAAACTGGAAGATAAATAATTTGCTCACTTTCATGAGGCCTGTACGGCTGAGTGTGAGGGTGAGCAGTCTTAGTTTCACTTTATGCGTGGTGCCCGAATTTCCAAACATTTACTTTTGTCTGTACCTTCGGAACAGGGCCACTAGCATACGGATGAATGTGTAGACTTAGGAATTCTTCCTATCAATATTTAGTCATTTTTTCCGTCCGAAAACCAAAAGCGTGTATATTACGAAGATTGGAAGATAAAATCTTGCAAATGATCTTTGGAAATGAAATTCTGGAAAATGACAGAGTCTGAATTACTACTACTGGGAACAGGAATCTGCTGACATTATCAAGTGTACTTGGTGCAGTCACTCACGGTGCGTATACTGCACCACACTTTCCCGCACTATCGGTTTTTTCGGTTTTTATCGCACTCCTGTGGAGTTTTGTCCAATGTACCTTTATTGTCATTCACAAGACATGCAAGACATTCAAGATGTTCAAGACGTTCATTGGCTGAAAATTACTTTCTGATTTCGCTCGTATATTTGTATATTTGTATATTCTGCTGTGGTGAAATAGCCATATGCAGACTTCACCAATGTCCCTATTGTCTGTATCACACCTAATATGCAGTGTAGGGTATCAGCAACTACTAGAATGTGGAGTGTATAGTGTAGTATGTATGGTGTATACATGAATGCTGGGTATGTTACAGGCATGTATCAGGAGTGTACATTACTACCAGGAAGTAACTACAGTGCACATTACAGAAGTTTTTTTTTGCTAATCATTCTACATTCTATTAACCTCGTAAGAAGTAAGCTGTATGATGAGTACTGTTGAGACTAGCCCGAGACTCATGACTGAACAAGAATTAAAAAACCGTGATTTGGGGTGTCATGACTTTAAATGACTTCATGACTCATGACTCGTGACTCAATTTATAAAGTGCTCGTGTTTTTCCAGAGAAACTCGCCTGGTGCGCAAGATCTGCATGGTCTTGTTGAAGCCACTATGTTCCTTGATACTATCAAAAATAGACCCCATGGATGAGCCACGTGACGACGCCCGGGTGGATATCGTGCCTGCGGAACCACTCCTGCTACCGGCCTGGCCATTTGCATCGTCCTCCGACGACCGGGAAGTCAACACCGGGCTCGTGGGCCATATAAAGCCCACATTATCATTGGAGGCGGTCGAGTACTGCGGAGAACACACGGTTTCGGGTGCCACCATCTCCAGCCTGCGGCGTTTCACCGGTGCTTCCCCCTCGTACTCCCGGATGTAGCTCAAGAAATCCTTAAAGTTAACCATGAGTAGCTCGTAGGTCATGTTGCGGATCTCGTGCAAGTCGCCCAAGTCGGGAAAGATATCGGGCAGGAACTTCACCACCACTTTGTTGGGCACGTTGATCTCCTTGGCGCCGTCCGAATGCAAGTACAAGTAGTAGATGGAGGCCCATTTGGCCGCAAGCCGCAGGTGGTGGGCTATGTGCGTGTCATCTATCAGGGGCTCCAGGTGGAGCTTATGGAGACGGTCGATAAAGGTGTCGATTTCCGTGACAAACTCAAAGTTCTCTATGCAATGGAACGAGCACAAAAAGTGAAGAAACGATTCTTGATCGTAAGGGCTTCGGGGCGGGTTGGCTTTGTCCGGGTATAACACCTCATCTAGCGAGGGCGGATTTCGGTTCTGGTAGAACTGGAACGTGGACATGTAGACAGGGAGAACAAAACAGGACAAGTAAAGGAAAGGTCTTTTTGGAGTAAAGAAAATGTCTGTTCAGATTGAAGTGAAGATTGTAGCAGTTCGAGTAGAAAAGGTATTCTTGTCCCCCAGCCGTGTGTGCTTTAATATTGTATCGATGTCTCCGTGGGTGAAGATGGTTGAAACGTGGAGAGACCGGGCCCACAACGCAGTGCAGAGGAATGTGCAGAGGAATGTGCAGACGGATACGGGACAGCAGCCAAGGCGACTTTAAGTAATACAAATGGACAAGAACAGGTGTCCCGATAAAAGGAGTAGGTGGAGAGAGGGCGAGTTATGATCTCCACACTTGGGAGCGACAGTTAAAAAGAAATGCCCTGGCGAGCCCACGTCTCGCGGGCTGTCACCATGACGCACATTCTTGTATAATAGCCGCAGTTTGGCTAAAGCTTCCCAAAGATACACACCACATTCGGTTAATTTCCGAGTCGTGGTGCGCGAGAGATAAACTGCCCAGCTACATGCACGCCCGCAGGACCGGTGGAATTTCTCGTGAGGGTAAGGGAGAAATAACACCAATAGAGGAAAGAGAGGGGTTCGAAGCCTTGGACCAGACAGTAGGAGTCAAGATGACATAGGGGCACACAAGGGAAAATATATCCGGAGCTATTGTACTAGGACAAAGGGCCCCTCACGTGACACATCCTCTTTGCAGAAACAATGGAACTCCCTAATAACCACCCCCTACCGAACTGTGGAAGCCTGAGACCCTGGTTACGGAGCCTGGGTGTTTATGGTTATGAGGGCTCCACGGTTGCGCACGATCGCCTGATAAATCTGCATGTCTTGGACGTTTTCTGCTGCGAACCGCGGCCAACTTAAGCTCCGAGGAACGGTTCGCTTAGGTCGAGTCCAGACGGCCACGCCTCTTGGGAAATCTTTCCGACTCTAAAGCACCTGCAGCGTAAGATGCTTTTCCGAGCTCGCACCGCACAATGTCTTGAGCGTGGCAATCACAATGGGTCTGGGACAATGCACAGCGTGCGGCACGTGACCCGGCCCTGTTCCCTGTCCCATGTGGCGTTAGGCCGTGGTTGGTGCCTGGTGCCGTTTATGAGTTAGAGGTTTAATGGGGGAAAGTGTCCGGAAGGTCTAGAGTAGCACAGTCCAGAATGGGCAACTTCAGCCGGAACTCCAGCCCGTAAACAAACATTGCACGTCCGTATATACTTGGCCGAGGCAGCGCTCCTAACGCTACTTTTCGCCGCTCATTGGCCCGCACGCCTTGCTTCAAAGTGCGCCCGGCAAAGTCTTTCCATCCGCATTTTAGATGCTGGATTTAGTCCAACGTTTTTCTTGCGCCAACCCGCCCCTGTTTTCGCAGACTAATTATTTCGAGGCATAACTCACAGCTAATTTCCAAAGCTAATTTCCACTCACTAATCCCCACACTAACCCCCACACTCGCTAAATTCATACAAATTCCCACGCTAAATTCATACACATTCCCACGCTAAATTATAGCACACCAAATAATACTCCAGGAAATGATCACCATAATACAATATACTACACAATACTAAATTATAGTACACTATACATATATAATTCCTGGTTTAGTACCAAATTCCTACTAGACTACTACAGTACACCTGGACGAGACTGGCATATCTGAACCATGCAGACAGTGTCATTAGGCCAGAGATCCTGTCATGAAATATAACAGGTAGAATAGAAAAGCTATTGAAGGCATGTGAACCTTCCAATAATTGGTAACAGTCTTTCTGACACCGAAAAACTCATCAATACCACTGACAACGACTTGTCTTAATCCAACTTGAACTATACTCTTGGAATTGGTAAGAGAACTGATACTTACTATCATTGTTACTTCTGATCATCTTGCTGGTCCTTAGACCACTGGTACTTCAAATGACTCTGGTACTGCTTTACCAAAATTGTCTAACACTAATTACTTACCCTTTCTATTTAGACTATTGAGAGGACCTTGGGGAATTTAAAAAATCTTAGAACCTAGAAGTCTTGGTACGGAAGTTCTGGACTCAGTGTCTCTTAATTCCTTCAAATATTGAAAGTCTTATAAATCTCGTCAGATTTGGTTCTTCGAATTCCGGATTTCTCCTATCATATCCATCTCCTGGAGGATCTGTAAATTCCCCCTATGCTCCTACTAATCTACACTATCTATACTATTCAGTTGGGTAATGTGCTCTTACCCAGAACAAGTGTTCCCAGACTTTTATACATGTACACACTATACAGTCGGATCACTATAGTTAGACATGGCCACAAGAGTACTACTCAATTTCTCCGCAGATATATAGTTTCCACTCTAGACCACCAAATACTTTTTCTGCTAAAATACTTTTTCTGCTAAAATACCTTGGACTGCCTGCTAAAATCTTCCTTCTAGACACACTAGATCACTATTATTACTGGACTACAGATAAGACTATGTGCCATATCCTACGTGGGACTCGAGCTACTACTGTATCAGATAGTAGAGTATTTCAGCTATAGTGGAAAAAAATACACTTGAGTAGAGTACAGGCCAAAGTCTAGAGAGCATCTTTATTGCTTGTGTCTGGGCACTAGTGTGTAGCTGGGTGGTAGAGTATATTGTGTGGAGTAGACCTGTAGCCTGGTATGACATAGATTAATAGCACACCATGTTATTGAAACTCGGTATGTTCTTTTTATTGATACATGATCGACTTTTTTGACCTGGTCACTACCCACTATCTTACTATAGTCTGTTCTTGTTTTGGATGGAAAACAAACCATGCACCCCGCTTTTATATGCAGTACAGGCTATTGAATCCCGGGAAGCCACACTTTTTCTCCCCCTCAAGTTGCAAGCACTCCATAACTTCCATGGTAGTACTCATACAGTACCATTTCATCGATGGAAGTTTGGTAGTAGATAATAGTAGACCACGATGTCTCAGTATGGCATAAGCTCATTTCCAGTAGTTCCTCCAATTTCTATTTTTCCAATTTCTTAGTTCTTTCCAATTTCTTATCTTTCCAATTTCTGATTTTTTTCCAATTTATGTCCAGACATACTTTGTGGTTGGCTTATGAGCTTTCCCACCTGACCAGTCATAAAGCCAAGACGAATGTCCACCTCACGACAGTTGGAGATACCATGATTCAAATTTTCTTTGGCATAAAAAATAAAGCACGAGTAGAGGCTTCTTCTACTAGAATCAAATCATGGTAGAAAGTCTATGATAGCTGTCAGTCTACAGTCTACAGTATGCAGTATACTACTAATTATACTGTGATTCTTTATTTTGTACAGTCCACTCATACTTCTACAGTCCTCTATCCACTAATGTGTACTTATATTTGTACTTATCACTCATCTGTCTACCACTTATGCATTCTCGTCTACAGTCTAATGGGTTGTCAGTATTCCAGGTACTTATACTTTTATTGACTTGTTATGTAAGCCATGGATCATTGTAGTATATAATATTTCAATTTTATATAGTAGCAGATAAATAGATAGATAGATAGATAGATAGAGTGGATGGAGATGGAGTAGATCGTCTCGACTTGGTCGTACAATCGTTCGTCTTAATGTACTGGCAAAAACCAACCAAGCACCACTCCCGACGCTTTACGGGCCATGGTTACCAGTTATAGCAGTAATACTATACAACTGTCTGAACTATTAATCATAATACTCACGAGGTACTAGAATAGTACTAACGAATTAGAGTAGCACTGACTGATAATAAGATATTTATATTGGAAAAATACCAGAGAGGAGTAGGACTGAGAATACGGAAGTGCAAAATCGAAACCTGGAATTATGACTTACGGTATAGACAAGAAAGGTTTCGATGGAATCAGTAATAATTATTTTATAATCTATCTCATGATATTCGTAAAATAGAAATACCAGACCCTAAAGGGGGTTTAAGACCTTTAAGTGTTGGATTATACAAGCTTTCTCAAGTTATACATACACTTGGACATGTGCAGATCGTTGCTTTCGGGCCTATATAATTCAATCAGCTCAATTTTAAAGAGATATATTTATAAAATAGTATTTTACATCTATTTTTGAAAACCTGGAATACTATTGTTGATTTAGATCCTCGTCTCGATGGTGAACTGATGTTACTGGATCTGGAAGTATCGGTATATGAACCAGACCATACCCAGTATCCAGTCGATGTCCATCTTTCCATTCTTTTGCATTCATTCCTCTCATTCTTTTATATAAAATGTTTCTTCTCACTATATTGTGTAGCTCACTGGCCCATTATACAAGAACCTTTCATGACTGTGTAAGCTGCAAAAAGTCCATCAAAATTTTGAGAAGGTTTGAGAAATATTTTTTTAGCCGGTAAATGTACATGATCACAATAATATATTAAACCTAAAAACAAAAAGATAAATAAAAAATTAATTTTTATTTATAGTAATGAATATCACATATTAAGCAGTACCAGAACTAGCTCATAAATCATAATCAGCTTGTAAATAATTTCAATCTAATCAGCTATTTCTATCGTAATTGTATTTTTCAATATCATCTGTTGTTAAAGGATAAGATTTAGCTACAATAGTTGAACAAGAATCTCATTTCACAACTTTATATTTATGACAACTTCCATCAGAAATCTTTGAAGCCATACTCTGACTGTCCTTATTTTTTCTATTTCATAATTTTCATTACAGTACTTTAATCTATAATTTTATATTCTTAGTACTATTGAGTATTGGAAGTACGAACATTACTGGTCCATACATAGTGTATAGTATAGTGTAGTGTATAGTATAGTGTAGTGTACTAGTAGTTTATGGGTTAGACAGTCTTTATCGTATAAATATGGATTACTGGAAATAGTACCTAGACTAGTACTGGAATTAGCATCAAGACCTGTAAAAAATTCATGTTGTGGTAGTGAGTCCTTATGTCAATTCAAATTCCACTACTCTAATATTTTTTAATACATTAATTGTCTGTAGACACTATAAACTGTGGTATCTTATTTAGCAAGAGCAGTAATAGTGGCTGAAATCTTCCCCAGTCACTAGACTACTAATTTACATTCTACGGTACTATCATAGTAAGACTGTGGTATTGTCAAATAAAGAATCCTCGTGTTACACCTGTAGTCCTAAACGTAGTATAGTACTGTAGTAGTCCTAGTATAGCAGTAGAGAATAGTACTACTGCAGTAGTACTGGTATAGTCGTAGTAGAGAATAGTAGTAGAGTATTAGATTAGGGTTAGGTTCTTTTCCTGCGTCGAGTCCAGGGTTAAAGGTGTGGAACACTATCCACAGGCCGATTCCAGGACCCCATTATTTATTTCACGTCTTAAGGAGTCAGGCACCGGATGGTATACCAAGTACTGTTCACTGACTCCTGTTCATACACAGTCCTCTTCTCCACCAACTTGTATAAATACTTCATTCACCTTAGATGAATGTGGGGACTGTACTCGTTTTTAACCTGGGCAGAGAAAGTAATAGTCAAAATGTGTGTCAAAATGTGTGTCAAATTTGTGTCAAAATGTTTAGTGCAGGCTGGAGTTACTCTGGTAATTGAAGACTTCGTAAGTGTCTGGTCGTGTGACAATTACGCATGCTGATAGTCATAGTCATAATAGTCATAATAGTCAAAATAGTCGTAATAGATACATGATGTTTCATGGTTGTTCTAAAAGTCATAGTAGTAATACAAGAATAGTAGTTATACTAAGAATAGTAGTTATACTGAGAATAGAGATTGATTCTGAAGCTTGGGAATCAATAAAATGTCCCTCATAAAATTCTATTGAAATTTGGCTGAATCAATTCTGGCTGGGTTGAGTCGTTTGGCTCTGGTTTCACTTAGGGCCTCACAGAATTAACATACTAATTGGTAATGGACCACCCATCAACTCTATACTACCACTATCACACTGTTCATCACCAGCAATGAGTGTACTATACACTACACTATGACATGTATGACACATTATTCCACTAGTCACTCTGGCCACGTGAGCCTCTAGTCTCATACTGAAACCTATACCCACTGAAACCATTGGAATGTCCCTTGACAGTTCCACAGGAAATAAATCTCTACAAGACTCTGTACAGTCATATATTCAATATATACTGGTCTCATGCAAACATTCATTGGCCATCCACATCACTCCAGGCACACAGTCTCCATACCAGTGTCCAGTGTCCAGTGTCCAGTGTCCAGTGTCCAGTATTCAAAATAGTGGAATCTTGAATTTTCAGTCAGCTGGGCTTATAAACTCTGAGTATCATGATTTCCCCAGATTCTTGGTCTTGGTAAACTTCTCCGTATGTTCTTGTATGGATTGGGGATGGTGATGCCTGGCCATCCAGGACATTCCTAGCTCCGTTGGGCTCCGGACTTGAAGTTCACGGAAATGGCTTGGTACACTAGAATCAAGGCTACAGACACAAAGCCAAAGGTTAACACCACCGTGTTCAATTCGTTATCGCTGATCATGTTGTTGGTTAGGATGGGGTATAAAGGGCTCACTTGAGCACACGTACTCGTTGAGTGCGCGCTGTGCAGGTCCGCACCACCCTCGCA
Organism: Metschnikowia hawaiiensis; assembly: GCA_002370325.1. Classification (NCBI taxonomy): domain Eukaryota; kingdom Fungi; phylum Ascomycota; class Pichiomycetes; order Serinales; family Metschnikowiaceae; genus Metschnikowia; species Metschnikowia hawaiiensis. The sequence continues at coordinate 331,172 of NLAM01001052.1, forward strand.
GCACATATTGCTCACCTTCGTCTCTCTCTCTCTGTCTACTCAATGAGACCGCCCTCGTTGGAAGAGCTTCTCTTTCAGAGACTCATGTCGTCGCACGTGTTTCACTCGTGGGTGCGCCGTGTGCATGCCCGCATCAATAGGATTCCTCTTGAGGAACAGTCTCCGGAAAATGCTACCCATATCCGCTTGAACGACTACTCCCCCACAACCTGGCATCGAGTCAATGCTTTCCGCGTGCTTTTCTGGGATGAACTTAAAAAGGCTTTCACCTTCCGGAGCTAGTCCTGTAAAAGAGAGCTGTCCTAGCTGAAGTGGACTACTTCTAGTCGAGTTCAGTTGGCATTACTCATGAGTTCTCTGGTCTTCTCTGGTCTTCTCTGGCTTCCTTTCTGCTGTCCTTTCCGGTATTTCTTCTGGAGTCTTTTTTGCCTCCGACCTCTTCGAAGACCCTAAAGAATGCAACCTCAAAATGCTGGAGATGTTCTAGCGATGCAAAGTGAAGGAGGAGCGAGTAGTCGCTGATCCCCTGTGAATCCTTCACACTGTGGGTGAAGATGACTGACAATGCGTCTTTCCGGACTGCAGGGCTCATGGCCTTTGAAATGGGCACGGAGACTGAACCTGAACCCCTCGGGCTATAGCTCGCCAACAAGTAGTCCTTGGGGCCCTTTCTTATTATGCTGAATTCACCTTGGGGAACAAGAACGCAGAACTGGTCCGTGCAGCTGTCGTAAACGCGCAACTCCGCTCCAAACGTGTATATGTTCTCTCCAGTGTGAGGATTGTTCGACTGCAAGATATGGTACGGGATGCTGGAAGCATCTTTGAAAGTGTCGACGGACGAGTTGTCGGAGTCCGGTCGAGGGCTGCGGCGGGATTCGTCCAATACCACGTTTCGGAGGTTTAAGCTCAATGCATCAATGTTTTTTAGTAGGGACATTGAGTTTGATATGGCCGGCTGGTCCCATTTGATGTCGATTGCAAACTCGTCTTTCAAATCCTCCTCCTGCACTCCGGCAGATGCCTTGCCATACTTATCCTCATATAGACATCTATAGAGGGTAAGCATGAACTTGGCCGCCTCCTTTGCGCGGACCTCTTCGTCCACCACGAACTCAAGCCGTTCACCTTCGTCACCGTTGATATCCTTCCAGGAAATCACCCGCGTGCCGTCGTTCTTGGTATATAGCATGGCATTTAGATCCTGGTTGATGAAAAAAAGCCTCTCGTCATTGCTGTTGAAATCCTTGGATGAAGACTGTTCGTCATCCTCTTCCTCTTCCTCGTCCGTAGACTGAGAACTCGATTCTCCCTCCTGGTAGGCCCGCGTCACCGATAACTGATAGCAAAACGGCTTGGTGGTTTTCTTAATGGTAAGACTAGAGTCATTGAATAGACACTCGAGAGCTCCTTTGGGCGACAGAAAAGACCGCGTAAGGAAGAATTTGCCAAACGCAATGCTGGCCACCTCGTCGGTGGGAGAAGCCCTGATGAACTTCCGAAGAAAATTCATCGTGCGTTGTGGGGTGTGGGTTCTCTGGGAAACAAAGGTTACTTTTGGGAGGGTACTGATTTGGAATTGGCTTGAAGTATGTTATTCTTGTGGTATACAGGAGTGCAGCGATTCCATGGAGAAGCAGAGTGTCACGTTCGCTGGCCTGAACTGTGCATAACAGAGGACCAGTATCCTCTTTTTTAGATAGCCTCAGCTGCCTGTGCAGGATTTGCAGGTGCGCCCTGCTATCTGGCGGAACCTAGAAGGACCGGATCCGGAGTTAATGGTGTAAAAGTTGGGTGAAACGGTAAATGCACGTGCTATAGAGGTGACTGATTTGGAAGGGGGATTGTGTCTGGGGATGGTTGGGATAATTGGATGTGGAGAAAGGCTGGGGGTGTGGAAGGGACTGGGGGTGTGTGGAAAAGTGGGTCACGTGCCCTCACTCACATGACGCTTTTTTATAGTATATAGTATATGATCACGTGACATGCGCGTGACTTGTCACGTGCCGCGTGCCATTTCAGATGCGATGCTTCATCTTACACACCTCATGTGGCAGTACCTTCGCCAGTGCACCACCCGTGTCCGGCAAGTCAGGTGCTACAGTACAAAGCCACTATCGTCCGAGGAAGCGTTCAAGCGCCGGATTCTACAGAAGGAAAAGGAAAAGGCGCAAAATGCCCCCGAGTGGGAGAAGAGAGAGCAAGCACTCCGAAAACGCTATGGCCAATGGAACCCCACGCACAAGCTCTCCAGACAGCAAATGAACGATATCCGGGAGCTCAAGAAGCAAGCGCCTCACATCAAAACCATCAAGATAGCCGATTTTTTCAATGTCAACCCCGAGAGTATACGCAGGATCTTGAAGTCCACGTGGATGCCCGATGAAGGACAGCTTGAGAAATTGGAAGAACAGGCAAAGAAGAGAAAGGCTCTCAGTATAGAGAGGAAGCGTGCAAGCATGCAGGCGGAGACGGACTATGTGAAGGATGTGGACAATGGTTCTACCAATCTGGACTCTCAAGTGTCTCCAAAGTCTCCTTCTCTGTCACCTCCTTCTCTGTCAACTCCTTCTCTGTCTAGTCAAACTCTGCGAAATTCTCATTCTCTGCGAGGCACTGCGAGGTCTCAGGCCCAGCTGCGAGGCTCCCACCAGAAGCTGCGGCCAGGCCAGCTGAAATACCTGAAACACCCCAAGAAAACCGACACGGACAGAAGAAAAAGGAGGCCCTACACCGAGGGTATCGGCGACTTAATAGAGTAAATTTGTATATAGATATAAGCATGAAATCATATTTTGCAATGGGAAGGTCACTGTAGTCGGAGACGTGCACCCGTACCTCCCGGCCTCGGCCCGCGCTCCACTCCCCACACTCCCTCTACTTCTACTTCTACTTCTACTTCTACTTCCACTTCCACTTCTACTGTCTACTGTCTACTGTCTATTGTCTATTGTCTACTGACTACTGTCTACTGTCTACCAAGTGTACTAGTCTATCACTGTCTATTGACTACTATATATTAAAGTGTGTCTACTGTCTAGTGTCTACGAATGTCGGTACCTATTCTTACCATTCCAGAATCAGCTTTTGATGCTGCCGCATACAACACCAAACGACAGACGTCCAATACGCTCCGGTTCTTGCTCTCGTTGACACGCACCTCTGCCGTGAGTCTTATTTTGGCCTACTTGGTGGGTCTCTTGGCCATCAAGCCTCTAATGGAGCGTGCTTCCGGCCAGCGTCTCGATTTCCTAGAGGCTTGCAGACACAAGCTACGTGACCTATATCTCTCTGCTATCAGCCGAGTGGAGCATATCCCCATTGTGGGTATAGATCGGGGCGACGGTTCTGGCAAGAAGTACGCCGATTCCGTTTGCCAAACAGACGACTTGAAGGAAAAACTGCTTGTCGATAAGCCCACGGATACCTTGGGCCAGGACCGCGTGTGTGCCAAACTAGAGAAGCTCCTGGCGCGTCTCCACGAGTGCAAGGGCTACCATTCGGGGCAATTGCTGCATTTCAAAGTGACGGAGTACTCGCTCAAGGACTTGAAGGAGAAGGTTGATATGGTATTCTTTGACCAGACCAAGTTGTTCACGGACCCAGCAGTGCAGGGCTCGGAAAAGCCCTCCAAGGCCTTGAACTTGGCTCTGGAAGTCAAGAACAATATCCGTAGCGTCAAGGGCATGTTCATGAGTGGCCAGGCCTGAATTTCATGTGGGTGAAGAGATCAATCTGTTAATCGATTGAATCAGTTACCAGGAATCAGTTGAATATGATCTACCAATATTACTCTCTTGCATACAGATCATGCTACTCTGGACCACTATCCCACAGTACTATACTATCATAATATACTGACTCTACTCGTACCCCACCACCAGACTAAATTACACTACACTAAATTACACTACACTGTATGCTCTATGATACACGGGACTAGACCCAATCAATTTGTATCTTCCATAACTTAAGCCCATCTACATTCTACACCAGTGCACCGTAGTATTCCGACTCCAGCCCAATGCCAAATCACAAAGAAGTTTTCGTAGCTCAATTTTTTATTTTTGAAAATCCCAATTTTTGTTCTTTTTTTTTATGATGTTCACGTCTATACTCACACACATACTATGTCTCACCGCTTCTACTAATGAGTGATAATCACCTCACTCCTCCCGGATTGACATGGCGAAAACTCCCGAAAACTCCCGAAAAATCCCTTTCTTTCTATTTTCCAATACTTCACTTCCTCTTTTTTATCCTGTGTAAAGATAAGTTCCATGGCGTACCTTGTCATCACTCTAGTACTATTTAGTGCACCTCTAGGCTGCACCACTATATCACACTATACACTGTATTCCACTGTACACGAGTACCCCACTTTAATAATAGACAAATTTGATTTTTGATAATGGATTGGATGGAATTGGAGTGTATATATTTCTAGGGAGGTATGGGTTTTTTCTTTTGACCCGAATTTTTTTTGGTGTCCATATCTTTTTTGGTGTCCATTTAACTTCCTTGGTCCACTGATTTCATTCGCATTCGTGAGATATTCCGTGAGTCCCAGGAACCTACAAAATACAGAAAGTCACACAATGAAAGTTTGAACGGACAAAAAAATTAAAGGGATTCAATTTTATTTATTTTATCCCCAAACAACGTACCAAGAAAATATGTACGTTTTTTTTTTAAAAAAAAACCATCACTGAATCCGAAATCCAAACAGTGCTCACCTCTGGAGCCTCCAGTGACGTCTCGTGGTTCCACATGCCTGAGGTGCGTACTGACCAGGAATCCGAGCATACACTACAGACAACGCCACACACCCATCCACCCATGCCCCGTGCAGCAGAATACACCGACGACGAATCCGACACGGCGCCTGCAGTCACCGCCAGCGATTCCGAAGAACTTAGTGATGTGGCCTTAAACGACGATGATGAAGATGAGGAAGACGACGATGACGATTCCATCGATGGGGAGTTCCACCAATCGGCCAGTTACGACGCCGAACTTATGGAAGAAGACTACGAGGCCGAAGCAGAAGAACCTATAAGAACCAGACCCACACGTGGGAGCAGGCCCAGCCGAGAGGTCAAAAAGAGACAACTCTCGTTCTACGATGAAGACGATCTCTTGGATAGCGAGGACGAACCGCCCAAAAAGCAGGCCAAGGCCAAGCCCAAGCAACCGAAAAAGTCTGTTTCGGTCAAACTCAAGATCCCCAAGAGGGCTGCTGCTAGAGTAGCATCCACCAACTCCAAAGCAAAGGCTGGCGAGCTCTCCGAGGTGGAGGACGAGTACAACCCCAACCAACAGCGGCTCACAGAGAGACAACGGGCCAAGCTTGAAGAGGAAGCCGTGGAAAGCTACGAGGACCTGACGTTTGCTCGGATGGACGAGCAGCTTTTGGCCTTGAACAGAAAGACCGCCGGCAAGAAGAAGGAAACTGCAGAGGAAATGGCGCAGAGGAAAGCGGAAAACGCCCGCAAAAGAGCACATTACAAGGAGAAACAGCTCGAGGAGGAAAAGAGAGAAACATTGAATAAATTGCTTAAAAGAAGAGCCACCAAAACAAGAGAGAATGTGGACGAAGCTTCCATGGAATCCAAGCATACGTTGAAGCCACGCAGGCCGGTCCGAGAGCATGAGGCCCTCCTAAGGTGGGTGTGCAAGCCGGAATCTTCGGTATTAGCATTTAACTAATTGAGATTAGGTACCGGGACCGGAAATAGAGGCATTAAAGTTTACTGATTGGGTTTAATTTCCGAAGCCAGATGTATACTTCTCTACTAGTTGCGTATGAGTGTCGGAGTCAATGGGATCATTGACTGATTCGGGCCAAGCGTCGGAGTCATGGCGACGAGCATTCACTCATTTAGGAAAAGTGGCCCAGAACAGGCTTCGGAGGGGCTGAAGACAAAGAAAAATCATGCAGAGTGCGGGAAACCATTGTTCGTTGTCAGAGCAATGGGAATTGAAAATGGTGCCTTTTCGCAAAGAAATATACAGCTTTCATGGACCTTGAACGGCAACAAGTCGGGCCCTTACAAAGAGCTGGTGGTTGCGAGACTCGACTCTCTTTATACACACAATGCGACCATACCAAGACTCTTGGTCTAAGTTTATATAACTTTCTTATTCCGCGCCCCTGCCCCTTGTCAGTAGAAGCTTTCTCTGTTGCGTTGGCTCGTTAACTTTAACCGTGCGTCTTCTTTTCGCGATAACCCCAAAGTAACGTTTTTCTCAACATATACCCATTGACTCACCTAGTTTTTCCTTCCGGCTGCACTTCTCTGGCTTCCTGAGGCTTGCTTTATATTCCTGCCCAGAATCTCTTCCTTGCAACGACCCTCCTTATTGCGTTGCCGGTGCTTTTTAGCGAATTGGTTTTCGAGAGTCGAGATTTCCCTCCATACAAGATCTCAGCACTCCACTTTCCATCTCTACGAAAGCCGCCTCGATCCCAAACCATATATACGACGAGGATATAATTGGCTTTCCTCGCGGTTTTTGACCCTTCGTGGCAAGAATATTCTTTACAACCGGCAATGCCTCAGCCGGCTCCTGACCATAACTCCAATGGCTCCATGGCCGATTTCAACACAGACACTCCCAGCTCGTATCCAATGGCCCCCTTGACCCAGCGGTTCAATTCTGCATTCAACACACGTTCGCCCATGGCTCAACAGCAGATGATGGGCGAGCGACCTGAAATGTCCCGCGTGCACCTGGTGCCTGCCGATGCTGCTTCGGTAGAGACTTTCAAAACAAGAAACACTCCCACGGTGCCCAGTTCCCATCATCCTACAACCCCAGTGATGGTGCCCAATGGTCTGGCTCGCAATGGCCAAGACATAAGTGGAGGCAGTCTAGCCCCGCACCTAAGCCTGGAGCCCAGCTCGCACCTGAATCTACTGGACATGCATCTTCTGCGGCAGGCACTTGAGAGCCAAAACAAAGAGATCAGCCGGCAACAGCAACAGCAGCAACAGCAGCAACAGCAGCAGCAACAGCAACAACTCAAAACAGAAGACCAAGGCGATTACAAGCTACTGCAAAACCAAAGTCGGGCTCCGTCAGTGAACAGCCAGGGCCATGCAGGTGGTGCGGCATCACAGGGTAACACCACACCCATTGGCCCCGGCGGACCCGGAGTAGCCAATAATGTGAGGATGGGGTTCCCCCTGCCTCTGATGGCAAATCAACAAGAGATCAGCGCGAAGATGTTCAAGAGAAACTTGGGAAACGCAGGCGTAATGCGCATCTTGGACTTGATCGACCTCATCTCCAGCGAGCCGCATGCATCGATATCCAATGTGGACTTCTGGGCCCGCTTGTGTGAAACATATGCGGCGCCCTCAGCCATGGTGCGCATAATAATGCCGTCCCATGACCAACCCCCGTCTTCAGACGTCAAGCCAGACTTGGGTTCGACTCTGCCGCATGGTGCCAACATCCAACTGTATCGCCTTAATGCGGCCACGGTCCCGCCATTTTTCGTGGCTGCAGTCCGGGCCAGCGACGTGTCCAATTACCACATCTCGCTCCCGGGAATCAAGTTCCAGGTCCTCAACAATGGCTCGGTGTTTTTGGCGGCCCATTTTTCCAGCACTTTCACATTTATCGATGGATCGCAAGGCGTGGCCTCAGGCGACTCTCGCATCTTACTCAACCGCGATTTCCGGATTGGTCTGATGGAATTTAAAATTACCAATTACGAGAGCTCCATGTCGATCAGTGCCCTTGAACGAATCTGGAGCAACGTTGACATGAAGCAGGAGGGGCCCGACTTCATGAAGAAACTCTTGGCCGGGTGCAAAAGTGAGCAGGTCGCCAAAGGAGTCGGCTTCAATGACGATGCCCTACGGCTCTTGCGTATAAGTGACGTCATGTGCCAGCTCAGCCCGTTGATGAACTTCAGCATGGCCAACAATATAAGCTCGCCGATACTAGCTCTCCGAAAGTACGTGTCTATGGGCGGTCATGGAGACATGAATGCTACAATGATAAAGGGTGGCCAGGCAGGAACAATGTCCAGCCCGTCTCCACATACACAGACGGCCGAAGAGGCCAAAACTACCAAAAAACGAAGAGTATCCAACTCTGTCAACAGCCCCATGTCTCTGGGTCCCATACCTCTGGAACAAAAGAGTTGAACAGTTTAAAACATTTTTTTTTTCTTGATCGATTCAATACACATCTACGACTAACAATAGACATGTATTGCCGGAGATAATAGATAGTCTAGGTAAGTTTAGGAGAGTTTGGGAATGTTTAGGAGAGGTTAGGGAAGTTTGGGAGTGTTTAGGGGAATAATACACATTGACTAGTGAATAGTTCTGGTGTCACCATCAGTAGTGCATAGAGCGTACAGCAGATATGAGCAGCACTCTACAATCAGTAGCACGAGATCTACCCAGCCAATGGCGTCCATAGAGCAAGATTTCCTTTCAGAGTTGCAACTCCCGCTCTCCGAGCTACTACGGCCCAGGACTCTTGCAGACTATATTGGCCAGACCCATCTCATCAACTCCCTCAATGGGGAGATCTCCAACTTTCTACGCTTGGGCTACCTTCCGTCCATGATCCTCTGTGGCCCACCCGGGGTTGGTAAAACTTCCATAGCAAGACTTTTGGCCGACCATGCCCACTATGTTTTCGTGGAACTCTCGGCCACAGACTCCACGGTAGCTGATTTAAGAGAGTTGCTGGGCCAGATCCGGGCCGAGAATGCCTCTAGGCTGCGACGGGGCTCGGTAGCCAGGCTACGGGTGGTTGTTTTCATTGATGAGATCCACCGGTTTACTTCGGTGCAACAAGACTTTCTTCTCCCGTTTATCGAGAGTGGGGACTTTGTCTTCCTTGGTGCAACCACAGTGGAGCCCCACAAACGGATCCGGGGAGCCATAATGTCCCGGTGCCCGCTTTTCCGCTTGGAGGCGTTGGATGAAAAGCACGTGTTTCGTGTCATCCGGAAAGCCGTCTTGTATCAGAATATAAAACGCAAGAGGTGTATGCAGCTCAAGTTCTTGCAGTACTCCGAGGAGTCCATGGCAGATATTGCCAGGTATGCCAATGGAGACATGCGAGCAGCCATCAACGTGATTGAATTGATGAGTCTGAATTTCGAAGCAGAACGGTATAAGGTGGACGTTTTGTCGTCGGAAATGGCCAGTGTGACTACACAGGATGTGACCCAGCTTATCCAAAGCCTCAATAAAGCACGGTTCGGCTTGGCCCATTCCAGCAGCTTGCCTTATGTGTCACTGATGTTTACAGCTCTTCAAAGCAGTGAGTCCAGATACCCAAAGGCTCCGAAGACTCCAACACCCAAACCAAAGGCTCAACCCGCACTTAACTCTTCTCCGATTCGACAGGTTTTGGTCAATGACTTTGAGCAGTTCCCAGAAAGTCAGGTGTGGGACCAACACATGATCTATTCAGACGATAGTGATGTCGAGCCCGGAAACATTTATTCGGATGTCGAAGATGCTGTGCTGGAGGATATTCCAGAACCTCGTCTTGTGCGGGCCATAGAATGCATCCTACTTATGCTACGCAACGGTGAGTCGCCCCACTTCATCATGAAAACGCTCATTGTGCATGTCTGCAAATGGCCCCCATCCCAGGAAGCTTTTTTGGTGAAGTTGGTTTCGGCCTTCAAAAGCCTCCAGAAGTCCGACTCCAATAGCATGCAAGTGCTTATTGCTTGCTTAGAGACTTTAATTGGCAGACTTCCGAGACACGAAGAACGACTCGATACGGCTGTGCGTTCTATAAAGAGGTTCACACACAACGACGAAACGATTCTTCCCAAAAGACAAAGCGCCCAAGATGTGGTTTTGAATGTCACCTACGATGATGATTGGGTGGACCAATTGCTCACCACCACCGAGACTTCACTGGCCACTACGATGCCTCCATTGGAGGTAGTCTCCTTGCAAGACTTGCCAGACTCATACACCACTGGCGGGGACATAGGCATGGAGTGGGTCTTATAAAATTAATATAGAAAGAAGTGATAGTGGTAGTAGTTGGTTGGACTTAGCAATATATATATATTTAGCAAAAGTGTATTTAGAAATAGTAATACAGGAGAGTTAAGTTATGCAAGAGGTGGTATGTGAATACCGTTAGAGTACTGAACAGACATTGACTTGCAATATTAGTTTGCAGCATCTCCATCGTCGTGGTCACCCCCCAAGGCAGCAAAGATATTGGAAGCTACTGACTCGGTTCTTTTGGAGTTTTCACGGGTCTGGGCGGGCGTAGAGTTGTCACGCATTGGTTTGTTAGACTGAGATCTTGAGATGGACATAAAGCCTCTAGAGTCTTTCGTTGGTTGTCTAGAGTCCTTTCTGTTTCCCCAAGAAGAGCCCATCTTGGAGTTGGATCTCGAGTCTCCTCCCTGGTATCCAGAGTTGTAGCCTCCCTTGTTCTGTCTTCTCTTCTCTGCAGAAGCTCTGCTATCTTCTATTCTCTTCAATTCGGCTTCGTTGTGAATCTCCTTGATGGTCTTAGGTCCGGACTCCAGCTTCATAGACTTCCACTGCGATCTTCTCAAGTCCTGCAAGTCCATCAACATAAACTTGATTCTGGATGAGAGTTTGCAGTTGTCCAAGATTTGTTGGATGTTATCGTAGACAAGTGTCAATGCAGCCTTATTTCTTTCGGAGGCTTCGAATCTAGGACCAACCGTCTTAATCAACTGTGCCAAGTTCTCCAAAGAGTCCTCAGATGGATCAACCACATTCTTTGATTGATCCCTCAAACAATGCAAAATGACTTGGTCGTTCAACATATTCAAGATGTACAAATTACCAATGAATTTGACAAGACCAAGTCCCCTTCTTTTAGCTGCTGCCATGGCGTAGTATTCGTCCGACATCATCTCGGGCTCCAAAGGAGACCCGTCTTCATTAGTCGGAAGCTTGTCGACCCAGCCCTTTTCGTATTCAGACTGACACGTGGCCAACAAGACTCTTCTGACAAAGTCACCTCCATGGGCAACTTCTCCGCTCTTAGACAAGGTGTTAACATCCTTGATCTCTTCTGGAACTTCCTTCAACATCTTAGCACAGAACTGGGCGTACACGGTGGACCAGTATGGTTCGTCACAAGCCTTAGCAAATGTCAACGAGATCACTTGCTTGATAGTCTTGGCGTCTTCTTCCCAAATGGATTGATGCCCAATCTTCAACAACTCTTCGGAGATCGAGTCGAACATCTCCAATGTCAATTTGTTCAATGCAGACTTTGTCTTTCTCTCCACATCTTCGGAAGAGAGAATAACAGATCCATCTGGGGCAAGTTTCTCCTCTTGAGGCTTTTGTCTAGACCGTGGCACCCATCTATTAGCACTGGCCACCAATGGCTTGATTTCCTCTTTAGGAATGGTTATTTCGTCCTCCTTAACGAAGTCTTTACCACCTCTCTTGGATTGGGTTCTGTTTCTAAGCGATTTGTCTCTTGGACCTCCTGCACTCGAACCTCCTCTTCTCTTGGATCCGCTTCTGGAGTTTTGTCTTCCATCGAATTGACCAAGTCTTCCTGGCATGGCGCCATTGAATCTTCCGCCTTGCATTGGACCATTGAACTTGTTGGAGTTCATTCTTTGAGGACCAGATGTTTGCCTTCTGTTAGGCACAATGCCCAAGCTCTCAAGCTTCTCTTTCCAAGCATCATCAATAGTGTATTGCACAACATCCTTGAATTGAAGCAAGAATTGTGGGTCATATCTGTACTTCTTGGTTTCAGATTTCCATCTAGGGTCCACACCAGCAAGAGGGTATGGATAAGACACCGAGAATGGATCCTCCAAAGGAGTGGCGGTTGCCAATTTCTCGAAGTACATCGAAAGGTCAAAGACAGACTCCTTCTCTTCTTCGTCAGCTCTGCTGTCGTCATTGCTTTCACTTCCGCTTTCGCTATCGTGCTCGCCGTCAATGGATTCATCGATAGTGGTTGGCTCAGTCTCGGTTTCTTTTTGAGCAGGCTCAGAAACAGGCTCAGAAACGGACTCAGCAACAGGCTCAGCAACAGGCTCAGCAACGGGCACAGAAGCTGACTCGGAAGCAGTCTTTTCCGTTGGTTTTTCTTCAACGGGCTCTACCTCCTTGCTAGTGGCCGACGCACTAGAAGCAGTAGCAGCAGGAGTGTCAGATGATGCTTGTTCAGAAATGCTAGATGGAGTTTGCTCAGAGGTCTTTTCGGTTTCCTTTTCAGTGGCAGCGGGGACGCTGACAGGAGTGGGCTCCAGAGCAGCAGCAGGAGCAGAAGGCTTTTGCTCAGTGGCTTCAGCTGGTTTGGCCTCCTCCTTAGTAGGAGCAGGAGCCGATTCGGTCTTTGGAGCCTCGGGCTTGGCCTCAACTGGGGCGGCCTTGGAAGACTCAGCAGCCTTTTTGTTCTTGGCGATTTGGGCCTTTTCCAAGATCTTCCTTCTGAACTCTTCAGCAGCGGAGAGCTTACCGGAACTTTGCTCAGCAGCAGGAGCAGCCGGAGCAGCCGCCTGGACAGCCGCCTGAGCAGCAGCAACCGGATTATTAGCAGGAGCAGCAGCTGGAACAGCAGTAGGAGCAGTAGCAGAAACAGGAGAAGCAGCCAAAGGCGACTTCAGCTCGGCGGGACTTTGATGCAAAACGCTCGAGGCAGCAACAGGCGTCGAGTTGGCGGAGCCAGAGGCAGACAACTTGCCTTTACCTTCCAAATCCACATGCTTACCATCCTTATCAGTAATCTTCACTTTGGAAGAGCCAGGCGATGCAACTGGATATTGATGAGGGGTAGCGTGGGTTTGCAGAGGCAGTTGAGGAGGGTAGGCGGGCATGCCGTTCATTCCAGGCATCATTGGGTATGAATAGTAGTAGTTGCCGCCGTAAACATTGGGGTTATACCTGTAGCCGTTAGGATATTGCTTGTTATTATTGGCATTGTTTGGCTTCTGGTTATTGTGGTTGTAGTTCCGCTTGTTGTAGTACTTGTTGTTGCCCGAGTTTTGGTAGCCGCCCTGTCTATTTCCACCTTGGTTTGGGGAATTGGAAGCACCGGAAGGCTGGAAGTGGGGTTTGTGGCCCTTCCCTTGGTAGCCCTGGTGGGGATGGCTTTGCGTGTAAGGGGGTTGGCTTTGGGCGTCAGCAGCGGGATTAGGGGCGGGTTGCGCCTGCTGTGGCTTTGGGGAGTTTTCTGCTTTCTCAGACATTCTGGATAAGCCGGATCAGCCAGGAGAATGCCAGGGGTGAAGAATGGGAACCTAAAAAGAGTTCCTGATGGTGGCAAGGACTGGAGAGCCGGTGAATGCCAAGTGATAAATCAATACAAAACTCAAGCACGACAAGAATTCGTTCGAAAGTAATGCCCCTTGATTAATTAAAAAGTTGTTGTAGAAAACGACAACGGGGAGGGGAGGTGAGGTGTTTATCTAGGGGAGGTAAGCAGACTTAAAATTAAAAAAAAAAAATTTTCAGTCTTGCGGCTAGGTTCCGCACGACTTTTTTGGGATCGCGTAGAGTTGTAGTGGGCGGATTATGTGAAGTCAGTCTCAGACTGCAATCGTGTGCGGTGCATAAGACAAGAGCAAAAGGGCAACTGGCACACGACACGGGGGCACGGGTTTTCCAGGGCCCCGAATGGGTCAATTGGGGGTCCCAATTGGGGGTCCAATTGTGGATTCCGATTAAGCCCCGAGTGTTTCACCCCCCCAAAAAAAAAAGAAAACAGCAAAAATAGCCCGGTCTAGACTCTTCGGTGTTTCAGATTCTTTTTTTCCTCGTTTTGGTCTGTTTCCTCATTTTGGTGTGTTTCCTCATTTTGGTCTGTTCCCAAAGTTCCCTGACTAAAGAGCCATTGAGTGTTTTCTGCCGAGGCTGGAGCGTGCGTTGTACGCGGCCCTCAGACCAGAATAGCATGCGATCGCAATGTACTGCTACAGACTGAACCCAATATCCAGTATGTTGGACGATGAAATTTGGGAACGCGGAATTTGCAATGGGTTTGTTTCAGGTATATCAGAAACATCCACGCCAGAAGAAGTAGTCAAATCTCCTTGGCTCGAATGTTTCGGTATGCTTGTATGGTATGTACTTGACTAGTCATGACTCTGTATGCATGCGACTGGTGCGTGACTGGAGAACGGGACAGGTAGACATGACAATATGGTTATTGATGACAAATGCAGTATAATGGCTTGGCAAGATGTCGTGTCAACACTTGGCATGTGTTATTGACAATGATCTCAACGGGTTGCACCAGTACACCCACCGTAAACCCAATGCCTTTATGGACTGGGACATTTTAAGATGTTCAACAAAAAAAAACCACAACCTGGGCTCATAACCGGGTGGTGCCTTTGAAATGCTGGTACGCTTGGTTGCCAAGGAGTCCAAGCACAGCAATAGTAAACCCTAGCACCATCACGTGCTCTTTGGCGGACTCGTTCTGGAAACAGCTGATGATGATCGAGTCGGCCACCTCTTCCGTCAGGCAGATGTTCTTATTCTGCTGGATACACCACTCTTTGGTGCAGGAGCTGCACTCGTCGATTTTCTTGGTGATGCTCTGTTGAAGGCATTGGCACTTGCAAAATTGCTGCACGCAGCTGGCGGAGGCTGCAAATAGTAGAAGCTTTAAAAGGTCCATGGCTCTCCACTCGGACTTGTCCTGGTACTGCGCACTGATATGCTCTCACGCCTGTTTCAGGCCTGTACATCTACCCCCACCACCTCCACTCCTCCATTCCAAAAATAGCTGTTCCCAAAAAGAAAGCTTTTCTTCTAAAAAAAAGGTGTTCTCAAAAAAAAGCTGTTTTCCTAAAAAGGCAAGAGAATTAAAGTTTAACATCTAACTGAACTCTTTTCTAATCCTGCATACCTGATCACAATTCCCTACCTATGGTGTGTTACACCTACACATGTATACTACCAGTAACCAATGTACTTTGTAAACATTTGTAAACATGAATATAACAAATGTGTTACATTAGCCACTATAAGTATAAGGACTCTTGCTCCACCACTGACCTGTGTATTACAAATAACTACTACTCACCACTTATTAATACTCATATACTCATCAAAATTCCCCTACGCTACACAAAACTCTTTACGCTACTACACTTACAGTTCCATGGCAATCTACAAGACGAGTAAATTTTTTAACAACTCAATTGATACTGACTCACAGATTGTACACCTGAAAGACTTGGAAATGGTAGTTATACCCATCCTGCATATACCGGGCGTGCGGACGTCGTGCCATATACTACGAGGGCAAATACTCAAGCTCAACACCTACACCATCATGACGGCAGTCGAAGCACCTTATATACACGAGGGAGGAATCAAGCCCTACTTCGAGCAGCAGATCCAAGATGCCGAAATCAAGATCCAGACCACCACCCAGAACTTGCGCCGGTTGGAGGCACAAAGAAACAAACTCAACTCCAAGGTGCGCCAGCTAAAAGACGAATTGAGGCTCCTCCAGGAACCGGGCTCCTACGTGGGCGAAGTGGTCAAGGTCATGGGTCTTAAGAAGGTTCTCGTCAAGATCCACCCCGAGGGCAAGTACATTGTCAACATCACCAAGGACATCGACATCAAGAAGTTGACTCCCAGTTTGCGGGTGTGTCTCAAGTCGGACTCGTATGACTTGCACAAGATTCTCCCCAACAAAATCGACCCGTTGGTGTCGTTGATGATGGTGGAGAAAGTGCCTGATTCTACCTACGATATGGTGGGAGGTTTGGACAAGCAAATCAAGGAGATCAAGGAGGTGATTGAGTTGCCCGTCAAGCACCCAGAGCTTTTCGAGAGTTTGGGAATTGCCCAGCCAAAGGGTGTGATTTTGTATGGTCCTCCTGGTACGGGAAAAACGCTTTTAGCCAGATCCGTGGCCCACCACACCGACTGTAGGTTCATTCGTGTGTCTGGGTCGGAGTTGGTGCAAAAATACATTGGAGAGGGTTCGAGAATGGTGCGGGAGCTTTTCGTCATGGCCCGTGAACATGCGCCCTCCATTATATTCATGGATGAAATCGACTCCATTGGATCCTCGAGAGTGGAAGGCTCTTCTGGAGGAGACTCGGAGGTCCAGAGAACCATGTTGGAGTTGCTCAACCAGTTGGATGGTTTCGAGAGCTCGAAAGACATCAAGATCATCATGGCTACAAATAGATTGGACATTTTGGACCCCGCATTATTGAGACCGGGGCGGATCGACCGTAAGATCGAGTTCCCTGCTCCTACCGTGGCCGCCCGTACAGATATCTTGAAGATCCACTCGCGGTCCATGAACTTGACCAGAGGCATTGACTTGCGCAAAATCGCCGAGAAGATGAACGGCTGTTCGGGTGCTGATGTCAAGGGTATATGTACCGAGGCCGGAATGTATGCGTTGAGAGAACGGAGAATACACGTGACGCAAGAGGACTTTGAGCTTGCGGTGGCCAAGGTCATGTCCAAGAACGACGAGGGGGCCGTTTCGTTGGCTAAGCTTTTTAAGTAGTTGAGCTATATAGGAAGTCCATGCGCATTAGAACGGAGTATCATGTACTCACCGCACGTATTCCTCAGTAGTAGAAAAATGCTAGTACTACGGACTCTACCTCCTGCACCATGCTCTATACACTTTGTGCTTTTTCAGTAATACTTTAGCCTTATCTAAATTAAGCACTATTTAGTACTATCTAAATTAGTAGTACTATCTAAATTGCTAGTACTATCTAAATTACTAGGACTATCTAGATTACTAGTACTATTTAGTTACTAGTACTTTACTCTACTACAGATTGCTACAGACTACAAGAGTGATTGGGGAGGCCATTCAAATGTCAGCTGGAGTCTGACGTAAAGCTAATCTCCATAATCCGGATTCATCTAATTTACTTTCAAAGGTTATATTGTATACCAGAGTGGCGGGGTTCGTGAAGGTTCCATTGTGGGCGCTGGATGCAGGCTCGGAACACGTAGGTTATATAACAAGTATATAGGCCTACGCAGAGCGCACACTCCATCCGCACCCACCATGAAGTATTCCACCATCGCCACGCTAGCCTTGGTGCTAGTCAATGTGGTTGCCGACACGCTGGATCTCAATGAGCGTATAGCGGGGGCCCAGAAGTTGCTTCTCTCGCAGGGGCCCAGCTTCAATGTGCTCAATGAATATGATACTTTGATCCATGACATTGAGAGCTCAGGAACGCTTCTGGATTCCACGCTAGCTCAGGTGTACTATAAAAAAGCTCTTGTGGCCATTGGAATCAATAAGAATAACTTGGCGGCGCAGGATCTTCTAGCTGCCAAGAAATTGGACCCGGACTTTACTCCTGCTGCAGACAAGTTGGTGCAGATGTGGCTCAAACAGGGCCAGTTCAGCGACATTAGGAGCCACTATGCTCAGGACAAGTTCCCCGACGTTTTCCAACAAATGGACCAATGGGAGTCCACTTATACAGCCATTGAGTCTGCTCTTGCTCTGGATAGCAGCATTGAAGAAGCGACCATTGATGGGTTCTCCGCAGAAATCGAGACTATCCTCATTGCCGTGGCTCCGGACTCCGCTGCAGGCCATGAACTCAAAATAAGGCTTGCAAAGTACCAGGCTGCACGGGGGAAACACATTTCTTTTGATGACCTCGCGAGAGACTATATCAAGGTGACCCGTCTTTCAGGCTCCCGGGACTTGGCCAAGTACTATGTGCACTCCCAGTTTCTTCTCTTCACCCAGGGCAAGTTCCTGGATGCATGGAACACCGTCAAGAGTTGTCTACGTATAGACAATGAGTTCCAGTCGTGTGGAAGGCTAAGCAAGGTGTTCTCCAAGTTGCAGCACCTTCTCAAGGCCTACGAGGAGTATTTTGTCTTGGACGAGTACTTATACGGAGGAGTGGAGGCCGTGGTGCCCGACGAGAAGTTGGCCTTGAAGTTCGACTCGGCTCTCTACAAGGAGCTAGCCAGTGCAGTCAAACTCTCCAAGAAGGAAATGAAAGAATTGCCCCTGGATGTGCACACCAACTTGGACTACCTTCTACACATTGCCGCCAGCTTCTGTGCTTCTGAATTCCCCGGCATAGATGTAAACGCCCTTCCCTTTGTCAAGGTGTTGAATAAGTTTGCCTGCGAGTTGAGCATCGAGGCCAAGTCACCCGACAGAAAAGCCCTCTGTGCTAAAGTCACCGAGGATGGCCAGGCTTTCTTACCCAAGCACTTGGCCAAGGCAGACTCGTTATTGAACAAGAGAAAGTACGACGAGGCCAAGAAACTTCTCGAGAAATACAGTGAAAACGTCCAGAGAACCGAAAAGTTCCAAAAGCGGTACCGGGTGATCCAAGAGCACGAAGAAAAATTACAATGGGAGCGGCAGCAAAGGCAATACCAGCAGCAACAGGAGCAGTTCCGCCAGCAGCAGCACCAGCAGCAGCAACAACAATCGCATTTCGACCGGTCCAAGGACTACTACAAGATCTTGGACATCTCCAAGGACGCGGACGAAAGATCCATCAAAAAAGCCTACCGAACGCAGACGCTCAAGTACCACCCCGACAAGTACAAGGGAGGGGAACTCGACGAGGCGGCCATCGAGGCCAAGATGCAAGACATCAACGAGGCGTACGAAGTACTTTCCAATCCCAGCTCCAAAGCAGACTATGACCGCGGAGGAGCAGGACATTCGCAAGGTCGCGGCGGACATGCATTCCACCAGCAGCACCGCGGACAAAATGTTCAGTTCGACATGAATGACTTTATGCATCAGTTTATGCGGAACGGGTTCTAGTTATAAATATGGAGGTAACTGCAGCATTTTGGAATTCTTTCTTTGGAGATTTTAGCACGCTGTTTATGAACCGTTGATCCATGGCAATTGCAGTGGTGGTGAGTGTAAGGCAATTGCGCCACAGGTCTGGGGGATGTGTGCTTTTGGCTTGAGAAGATGGCAATGCGAACCTGGAATCGCATAACAGAGCCATCAACACTGCACATCAACACTGCACATCAACACTGGACATCAACACGGGACATCCTCATACGGATGGAGTGTTTGGACTTTTGGACCTGGACATTGTGTTTACCGTAGTAAATAGTGGATTTGAATCGACCAGTAACATTTGACTGTAGGGCAATTGGGCCGTGACGCAGACCTATTGGTCCAGTGGCAGAACATGCAGACTTATCTTCTGCGAGATACAAATTAGGCTTGACGCACCTGCGCGCGGCATATCATTCTCGAGGAAATCGTATATAAGGCCGCACTTATTCCGCCTCGCCTTACATTTCAAAATATTTTTATCAAGCCCGTTACCGAATAAATTATGAAACTCACGTTAGCATCCTTTGCGGTGCTCGCAGTTGTTCAAAGTATGCCCACGGGTCCATTGCCTCCACAGGATTGCAACCCGGACTCGGGACTTCGTCTCCAGGATGGGCCCCAGCAGCCCATGATGATGGGTTCAAAGTTAGTTACTCCTGAATCACTCAATGTCAATGCTCAATGCGTACCTCAAACTCCACAACCAAACGATATAGAAGCTGCAAAAGCAAATCCAGAAGCTGAAAAGCAAAACGCTCCAGAAGCTGCAAAGCAAAACGCTCCAGAGGTTGCAAAGCCAAACCCACAAGCTCCAGAGGCTCCAAAGCCAAACCCACAAGCCCCAGAGGCTCCAAAGCCAAACCCACAAGCTCCAGATGCTGCAAATCCAAAAGCTATTGAAGCTCCAGAAGCTCCCAAGCCAAATCTCGAAGCTCCCAAACCCAAAGCCCCAGAAGCTCCAAAACCAAATCAAGCTCCCGAGGCTGTAAACCCAAATCAAGCTCCCGAGGCTGTAAAGCCAAACGATCTTGAAGCTCCAAAGCCAAATGCTCCCCAAGCTTCCAAGCCAAATCCTCCAGCTCCAGAGGCTTCCAAGCCAAAAGCCCCAGAGGCTCCAAAGCCAAAAGCTCCAGAAGAACCAAAGCCAAATCCAGAAGCTGCAAAGCCAAAAGCCCCAGAGGCTGCAAAGCCAAAGCCCCAGGCTCCAGAGGCTCCAAAGCCCAATTTTCCAGAAGCGCCCAAGCCAGTCTTTGATAAAGAAGAGCTTGGTAGTCCAGAGGACAAGTTGCCCAAGTTCTTTAACCCTGACTCAGATGACTATGATGATTCGCCTGATAAGGAAAAAAAGAAGGCCGTCAAGGGCATTTTGAAAGACGTATTCAAATCGCCTCAAAAGAAAAAAAAGAAGGCCTTCAAGGGCATTTTGAAAGACGTACTCAGACACGTGACCGACAAGATAGAAAAATTGATCCCGCCTGGCAAGATGCCATCGTTTCTTAAGAAGGTGGTGGACACTGAGAAATTGCAGAAGGCTATCAGCAAAGAGGCACTTCGCGAAGGAGCAGAAAAGTTGTATGCCATTGCCCGTGACTCCACCAAAGAGTATGGCCACCCTACCAGAGTCATTGGATCTAAGGGTCACTGGGGAACTATCAACTACATTCTTGCAGAATTGGACAAGATGTCAAAATACTACACTTACGATGTGCAGCATTTTGATGCTATTGATGGTAAAGTCAAGTCATTTTCCCTTCTTATTGATGGTGTTGAGCCAAAGCTGGTGAGTGCTCTCACTTTGACGCCTCCTACGCCAAATGGAAAGCCTGTCCACGGAAAATTGGTGTTGGTTCGTGACAAGGGATGTGACGAGCTGGACTACCCCGAAACGTTCGTTCCAGGAGACATTGCCTTGGTCGAGAGAGGCGTGTGCCCCTTTTCCGAGAAGCTGATTGTTGCCGGACGGATTAGAGCCTCTGGCCTTATCATCTACAGTGACGATGCTCCTTTGCACGGTACTTTGGGTGGGCCCACGGGAAAGGAGGTGCCCACTGTTGCCATCAGTCATGCGGATGCTCAAAAATACATTCACGCATTGAAGAAGGACCCCAACACTAAGATCCCTACGACCATGTATGTGGACTCGTACGTCAAGAAGATCCAGACTGTTAATGTGATCGCCGAAACCATCGATGGTGACCACGACAATGTTGTTTCCTTGGGCGCCCACTCTGATTCTGTGAGTGAAGGACCAGGTATTAATGACGACGGTTCCGGAACCATTTCTTTGTTGGTTGTTGCCAAGCAATTGGTGAAATACAAAGTGAACAATGCCGTGCGTTTTGCGTGGTGGTCAGCCGAGGAAGAAGGTCTTTTGGGATCTTATGCTTACGCCAACAGCCTCCTGTCCCTGGAGAACCAGAAGGTGCGTGTCTTTATGGACTACGACATGATGGCTTCTCCCAACTACGAATACCAAGTGTACGATGCCAACAATAAGGACCATCCCAACGGGTCCGGCGACTTGAAGAACCTTTACATTAAGTGGTACCAGGCGCACAACTTGAACTACACGCTTGTGCCATTTGACGGTAGATCGGACTATGTGGGATTCATTGATGCGGGAATCCCAGCCGGAGGCTTTGCTACCGGAGCAGAGGGCGTGAAGACCGCCAAAGGAGTGGCCAAGTTTGGAGGCAAGGCCGGCGCATGGTTCGACCCATGCTACCATCAATTGTGTGATGACTTGCAAAACCCAGACTACACTGCTTGGCTCATCAACACCAAGTTGATTGCCCACTCGGTGGCCACATACGCCCGGTCGTTCGAGGGATTCCCTCAGAGAGAGTACTCCACCAGCACCGCCCAGGACAGACACAAGTACACGGACTCGTTCAAGTACCGCGGTAGCCACCTTGTTGTTTAAGTCACATTTCTGTGTGTACTGCGATCAACTTAGATTTAATTAGACCTAATTACAAGCCATTTTATACAATGTATTGATAGTCGTGGCTGTATAGAAGTCCACACCGTAGTTTACAATTCTGCATAATCATAGTCTTTATAATACATTAACTCCATAATTCAGACTCTCCATAATTCACACTCTTTAATTCATACTCTTTCTGTACAGACGAATGTCAATAGTCGATGGAATTCACGTAATTTTCCTGCATTGAGTAAGTCCTACAACAAGCAAGTTCTGTAATAATTTCTAACAAGTCGTGCAATACTCCATGACAATTTGTATGTATGCTATTGTTTCGATTGTCCGGAGTCTCGGCTCGGCGAGCCCATTTAGGCATATCTACGCTCTTCGGCGGCCTGCACACACCCGGAAGGTCTCCAGGAGATAAGCCCACATAGTAAACGTAAAACGACTAGAATAAAGAAACCAACCAAGAGATTTGAAATTAAGTATAAGCATGTGGACGCACCAAAATTGCCAATTGCGGGCAGAAGGCCGGATATTGGAGGGGGTGGTGGTCGGTGTAGGTTGTTAGCGTGGGGGAGAGGTGATTGCGCGTGGGGGATAAGTATTCCGTGTGGGGGTAAGAAACCCAGAGCACGTCTACGCAGAGTATTTAAACGCACCATTCCCGGAGAATCAAGCTATGATCTCACACATATTTTCCCATCGTTTTTCTCATTGCTTTTCTCATCCAATTGCTCTGATACCTTGGCAGATAAAGCGGACATTCTCAACTTCTCTCGTATACAAAATGGCAGCCACAAAACCAAAGGTTCTTAGACTCGGAGACTGGAGCTCCAGTGAAGATGGCTGGACCCAATTGGGCGACATTGCAGAGGTGGTTCTTTGTGAGTCCAAGAACAGACAAGAGTTTTTCCTGGACTTGAAGGGCAAGTACTCGGACATCACCAGTATTGCCCGGACGTTCCAGTCGATTGAGTACACGGGCCGGTTCGATGCGGAGTTGGTGGCCCATTTGCCCGAAACCGTCAAGAGTGTTTCTCACAACGGAGCAGGCTACGACCAAATTGATATCCAGCCTTTCACCGATAGAAAAATCCAGGTGTCCAACATCACGGACCCCGTGGAGGCCCCCACGGCCTTGACGGCGGTGTACTTGACCCTTGCAGCCATGAGAAACTTCCAGCATTCACACGACTTATTGGTGCAAGGCAAATGGCCCACGGGCGGCAAGTCCGGAGGTGCGGCTCTTGGATACGACCCAGAGGGCAAGGTGGTTGGAATCTTGGGAATGGGGGGTATTGGCCGTGCCATCCGCTCCCGGTTGGAGCCTTTTGGCTTTGAGAAGTTCACCTACTACAACCGGAGCAAGTTGAGTGCGGACTTGGAGTGCAACACGGAGTACGTGAGCTTCGACGAGTTGATCTCCCAATCCGATGTGATCATGGTCAGTGTTCCTTTGAACCCCAAGACCCACCACTTGATCAATGCTGAGGTGCTCAAGAAAATGAAGAAGGGGGTGGTGATCATCAACACGGCCAGAGGTGCTGTGATTGATGAGGCTGCAATCACGGCCGCATTGAAGGACGGCCACATTGGTGCTTTTGGCTCCGATGTGTTTGAGTTTGAGCCAGAGGTGTCGCCAGAATTATACAACTTGCCCAACGTGGTGTCGTTGCCTCACATGGGTACCCACACCGTGCAAGCCTTGGTGAACATGGAGAAGTTTGTGCTTGATAACATCAAGTCGTTCTTAACCACCGGCAATGTCAAGACCATTGTTCCAGAACAAAAGTCTATCTTTTGAGGCGATTTGAAAAATTCTTAGCACCGAGTCCCAAGAATCGGGCCCGATGTTGAGTTTGAGCTTGGCCACTTCTCACTGTGAAGCATGCTGCCATGCATAGTATAGATTAATAGATCCCACTCCTCCCACCACTTTTCCGACCAAAGTCGCCCTCAAAAAAAAAAAATAATAATAATTTACTTTTCTTCTTCTCCTACTTCTTCTCTCTCTTTTTCTGACTTCTCCTACCTTTTCTTTCTTCTATTACTTCTCTTGACCTTCCTCTTTTGGTCTTCTCTGCATTCTCCTGCATATACGCCGGAGCCGATACTTGCCCGCAGCTCATTCGGCCCATATCATCTCCGAACTCGATCATGACCGAGAAAACCCGTAAACAGAAAAGCAAAAAAAAAAAACAAAAGAGGAAACTCTCCAATTTTAGTAATTGCATCCGTAGCAGTAAATACCTTCATCCTTTCTTCCACCTCCCTCCAAATCCTCTGGGCGGGGTCCTCGGATGCGCTCCTCCCCACTCTATACTCACCTGAATTTTTCATTCTTTTTTTCGCTTCGGGCACTAATCGCATTTCTTCTAGACCTCCACCCACGTCACTTCCTCCGCTTGCTGGCAGAGTCCCCGTCGATATTTCCGTTTGTACACCTTCGTTGCGTGTGTATAAAAGGCCGCCTCTGCCCCCTATTTAATAAGCTGTCTTTCCCCCCATATAAAAACCGCCCTTGCTGCTACCCCAGAGGCTGTCCCCCCTCCCCAGCTTTCTTGTACAGCCGTGAACTTCACCTGTATTCCAATTACCCCGAGCCGCTGCCCTATCGGACAACTACGAGAGAGCGTAGACGCCTAGTGCAATACAAATGGCCGACCAACCACACAAGATCGGCGCCGATCCCTTGGAAATCGACTACGAGGCGCTTCCAGATGATGCCAGTATAGCTGCCCACCTCACTGCGGGTGCGTTTGCTGGAATCATGGAGCACACGGTCATGTACCCCATTGACTCGATCAAAACACGAATGCAGGTGTTTTCGTCTCCTTTGCAGCTCAACAAATCCGTGATTTCGTCCATCTCCAAAATCAGCTCCAGCGAGGGCGCCTATGCCTTATGGCGAGGCGTGCTGTCGGTGGTTCTTGGAGCCGGGCCCGCGCACGCCATCTACTTCTCCACGTTCGAGGCCTCCAAGACATACTTGGTGGGCAAGTTGACCAATTCAGCCACGGGAAACTCCGGAAGCAAGTGGGTCACGGATGAAAGCCACCCGTTGATAGCGTCGGGCGCAGGAATCGCCGCCACCACCGCCTCCGATGCCTTGATGACGCCGTTTGATGTGTTGAAGCAAAGAATGCAGATGAGCAACGCCGCCTCCACGTCCAACACCAAGCTCTTGAAGACCGGCTTGGGCATCTACAAAGCAGAGGGCTTGGGTGCGTTTTTCATTTCTTACCCCACCACCTTGTTCACCAACATCCCGTTTGCGGCGTTGAACTTTGGCTTCTACGAGTACTTTTCCTCCGTGCTCAACCCCACCCACACCTATAACCCCTACTACCACTGTGTATCTGGAGGAGTTGCAGGAGGCATTGCTGCTGCATTGACCAATCCGTTTGACTGCATCAAGACGGCTTTGCAGACCCGTGGAGTGTCCACCAACGAGTCGTTGAGAAACGTCAATGGCTTCTTCAGTGCTGCCAAGGTCTTGTACAAACAAGGAGGCATGTCTGCGTTCACGAGAGGCTGGAAGCCCAGAATCATCTTCAACATACCGAGCACCGCCATCTCGTGGACGGCTTACGAAATGGCCAAGGAGGTGTTATTGAGAGACTAGGCGGTCTCCATGGAGAGACTGCCACAGATACTTATCGAACTAGAACTTTTCGTTTGTATATTAGGATAGATCGGTGGTCATGTACATAAGAGAATCAAATGCTGACGATATTTAATTAACTGGCCTTTCACCCTAATCTTCTTTTCTTCACTATGCACTATGCACTCTCCACTCTGTATTCTTTATTACAAAATCTGGGGTTGTTTGGACAACTTCTGGGCCACGAAGGAAAAAATCACACAACTCCCCAAAAACCCCAAGAGGTTAAAAAAGGCACTCCTTGAGTACGACTTCTCCTCTTCCTCTGTTCTGAAGGATGCAAAGATTCTCCGGATGCTAGCAATAATCATTGAGAGAAAGTTCGAGAAGTTCAAGAAGTTCAAGAAGTTTGAGAGGTTCAAGAAGTTGAGTGAAGTTGAGTGAAGTTGGAGTTTTGATTCAGAGAATGATGCGTTGTACACAGGACGCCGCCGAGCTCCCGAGCTCCCAAACCCCCGAGCTTCTCGGACCATCTCCGAAAACCGTTTAAGGTAGGGTTAAAAAAACCTGACTCAGGACAATGATCGGTATCGGGTGCCAAGGTCGCAAATTGCACTCAACAGCCTCACTAGAGACCAACCATCCGCGCCGCCTCCCATGCACCGAGATGCTTGTTTTCTGATGGCAGCGCCCGGCGTAAGGTTTACGCCCAGGAAGCTCTCACGAGCAGTAGAGACACGCGCGGCCGGGGCCACGCATGCTGGATGGGGAGAACCACCGAATTTCCCACCCGCATTGAAACTCCAGAGAATTTCCAGCTTTCCCAGCGCGGATTCGTACTGGGCCAGCTTTGGATGGCGGGTAAATGCGACGTGCCCCGAGAAAGGTTAAGCCACTGCACCAGAAGTGCACTAACCGAGATTTTGTAAAAATTACACTACACACGGACCAGCACACACGGGCCCGTACACACGAATGTAATAAAGCTATTGACCCGAGTGCTTCATTATAATAAAGCTCAATATCCATTATAGCAAAAAAAAACTCATTTACCATCAATTAAATCTTATATGATTGGATTGTTGAGAAAAAAACATGAAAAATAAACGACCTCGGTGAGGGTCGAACTCACGATCTTGAGATTAACAGTCCCACGCCTTAACCAACTTGGCCACGAAGTCGTATTTTATGAAAGAAAATTTTTGGGGATGAACAAATGGAATTTAGTGTGGAANGTATTTTATGAAAGAAAATTTTTGGGGATGAACAAATGGAATTTAGTGTGGAAATCCAGAAATCAATTTCATCTTGTCATTTGATGGTCCTGTATGACCCCCCGGATCTGTTCAAATACACACACTGAGAAGCCCATCATATTTTATATCTTTGCATTTCCCCAATTTTCAGATTCTAAACCCTTTATTTTTTTTTTGCCTCAACAATTACCCAAAATGCAAACCCCCAATGGTCCCTGATTTGTCAGCCATTGTGATTGTCTCGGATCTGTTTCACGTGCGCACCAAGATCGGCATCTTGCTTTGCGGGGAGGAGTACCCGGAATGCAGTAGTCGCGACAGAAGCACTTCCATGCGCGCCACACGTGAAAAGTAAACTTTAAAACACTAACCATTGTTCGGAGGGAAACAATAACCTGATGACCAATCTCAACCCAACCGCCAGCATTGCGCTCAATGGCGGCGTGGCCCGATTGTTCACCATCTTGATCTCGGCCATCGGCTCTTTTCTCTTTGTCGCGTGTGTTTCTTTCGGGGCCAATATCTATCACCTTAGAGATGTCATGAGTGGAAGAGAGAAGAAGAACCAGCCCAAGGCCCAGAATGCCACGGACAACTATACCCCTCGCGAGCCGTACCCGGACCTCAAGAAGATGAAAATCACCACGGACTTGAGCTACTACGCCCAGCAATTGAGCTTGGACTTGGAGCTGTACGACATCACCACTGCAGATGGCCATGTTCTCACGTTACACCGCGTCATCGACCCTTCCGATACCATGGAAGTCCGCAACAACAAACCACCCATTCTTTTACAGCATGGGCTTCTCCTGTGTTCAGGGGCGTGGCTTGCCCCGGGGGCCAATTCGCTTCCGTACTATTTCGTGGAACAAGGCTACGACGTGTGGATGGGCAATAATCGGTGTGGGTTCAAGCCTCGCCATGCTGAATTCAAGGGCAATTTGATGCACAACGAAAAGGTCTGGGATTGGGACGTGCGCCATTTGGCCTACTACGACTTGCCTTGTATCATCGATAATGTCTTGGCCCACAAGCCCAACCACTCCAAATTGTACTTGGTGGGCCATCTGCAAGGGTGCACGCAGTCTTTGATTTTCTTGAGGAATCGCGATCTCAAGGACTACCACAAGAAATTGGAACACTGCTTTTTCTTGGCCCCGGCTGCTTTCCCGGGTAGTTTGTTCTATGACCGGTCGTTCATCAAGTTTATTCATAGCAAGTCGCCTCGCATGTACAATGCCATTTTTGGCAACTGCTGTTTCTTGGCCATGTTGCCCCAATTCCGCTCGCTCATGGGCACCCATCGGCTCTTTAGTCTCTTGTCCTACCAGATCTTCAAGTATCTCTTTGGTTGGAACATAAAAAACTCCTACAAAAACAAGAAGGTGATCCATGTTCAATTTCTTTTCAACGCAACCTGCGTTTCGGCCAGGTTGATGTCGTGGTGGTTATCGAATTCGGTCGAGGAGGGGTTTCTGAACCAGCTTCAACCTAAAAATGCTTACAGAGACGGCACCACTGCGGACTTTACTCCAATCAGCTCGAGGAAGTCTGATATCGAAAATGGTTCCGAGAAAAAGGCCGAGAATCCTGCTCATGTGCCTGAAGAAAATACCGAGAATGCAGTGCATGTTTCCGAAGAAAAACCTAAACAACCAGCTCATTTGCCCAACCTAGTGGACGACTCCAAGTCGTTTTTCCCTTACAAAGAGGAGTGGTTCACGTCCAGCACCAAGGAGGAGATTGTGCCCATGTCTGTTTTCATTGGTGGAGAGGATTACCTCGTGGATGGGGCCCGGTTTGCAACCCACATGAAACACTATGAACGCAATTACTTCCACGAAGGGGGAAACCTTCAGGTTGTGGAGTTGCCGGATTACAACCATCTAGACGTCATCTGGGCTCTGAACTGCATTGGCAAAATCGGCATGGTGATCAATGATACTATCAAAAAGAACGAGGTCACTGAAAAGGTTTGAGTTTTGGTGTTGATGTTATTAATTGAGTTGATTGGCTGGTTTAGCTAGACGAGGGACTGCGCTCCTTTATCTGCTGGTCGGCATACCTTAAAGCAGTCAAGATGTATTTCCAGAAGAGAGGTTTATGCAAGCTGAGGCCAACAAATACACCACCCTTTTCCTTGCGCATGGGGTCAGTGTCTGGGGTGACGAAGGTGGTTTCACCCACGCCAGGCCCTTCTGTCTGCACTTTCAAGTGACGATGGAGGAAGTGAAAGTCGCAAGCACTAGCGAAATCCGAATAGGCGGGGTCGTCGCGGGCCACCATGGCAAGAACCAAAAACACGGCCACCGGGTCATGGATGGGCGGCCCCTCGAAGAACTCGTACCTCCGGATATAATTGGCCGAATAGAAATTCAAAAGCGTCGAGAACATGTGTCTCATGTCCGAGTTGCGGCCTCCAGTCTCGGAGTAGATGCCATCGCACACCCCTTTCGTGGCTAAGATGGTATGGGTAAGGTTCAAAGGAGCCAAGATGATTTTATCAGCTAGTTCCGGAGCCTTCAAGACGATTTCCGCCGCATGGGGATCCACGGCCACGTTAAACTCCGCACGTGGTGTAAGGTTCCCCGTGCCGAAAGCTCCACCCATAATGGACACATATCTGACCTTGGCTAGCGACGCCCGGTATTTCTGGATATACTTTGCAAAGTTGGTAAAAGCCCCAATACACACGATGCATAGTTTGCCGTCGTACTTATCGATGGCATTGGCAAGGGCATCCAAGTACAGAAGCTCACGTGACGCCTGGATCACCGAGTGTTCCGGCACCTGCACGCCGCCCAAGCCCGATTCTCCATGCACATTGGTGGCACATTGCGGTTCCACTTTAAGCGGACGGGCCTCCCCCGGATACACGGGAATTTCGTCCTGACGAAAGTGCAAAATGTCAAGCAACGATAAAGCATTGTGGGTTGTTTTCTCCAACTGCACATTGCCATGCACCGTAGAAATGCCCACCAATTTAAACGCAGGATGGCATGCAGCTAGAAGAATCGCAAAGGCATCATCATTTCCAGGATCACAGTCAAGCCAAATGGGAATGGGAGAAGCCAGGAATGGGCAATTGGATGGACCATCGATCTTGCCACCTTCAATTCCTGCACAGTCCAATTTGTCAGATCCAGATTTGTCAGATCCAGAATTGCCAGATCCAGAATTGTCAGATCCAAAATCATTAGACTTACCTGAACTTTTATTTTTTTCAAAACCGCCATTTTTGGGGTCCCCAAACTTCTCCAGTTTATCCATTTTCTCAATTTCGTCAATTGTCTCGCTTTTCTCACGTTTCTCAATTGTCTCACTTTTGCCACTTTTGTCACTTTTCTCACTCCCGTCTCTTCTGTCACTTCTCTCTTCAAACATCTCGTTTGAACAAATTAAAGTATTTTGACAAGACATTTTGGTGATTCTTGGTGAATTTTTGTTTTTTTTTTAATTTTTTTTTTTTAATAATAAAGTTTCCTTCTTTTTATTTCGTTTATTTCGTTATTTTTTTCTTTTGATTCCGAAGTTTGGCTCGGACGAATCGCTTGTTTTTTTTTTGGCTGACAATTGGTCTTTTGTGGCTGGGCCAGGGTCTGGAGGTGTGCTTTTTATAAGAAACAAACACGGATTCGGAACCTCGTTTTCAGACAATGCCGCGGCCACATGGGTTGCATGGTGCGCTCTCTGCGGCGTTTGGGCCCCACATTCTGTTTCCTCTTGACAATCCGATTTCTTATATCCTATGCAGGCTGTCAAAAATCTGTCATGGATCTGTCGACCAATATTTTTTTGGATCAATTTCTTTTTTTAAAATGACCTTTGGTATTTTAAGCCTTAGTATTTTTAAAGACCTTAGTGTTTTTTAAAGCCTTGGTATTTTTAAAGAGACCTTCAATTAGATTTGTACGATCAGATCGTTGTTTTAGGTTATCAGAGGGTGTTTCACGTTGTTTCAGGTTATCAGGTTATTTCGGTGGTCAGGTTATTTCGATGGTTTAGGTTGTTTCAGGTATTTCTAGATCTTTCAGATTGTTCTGGTGGGTGTATGTCTATTCTAGTTCTAACCTTTAATTATGGTTGCTTGCCTTCTTCCTCTACAGGCACGACAAAAGCCCCCGCCAAGCTGAATGCAGGCTCATTGATGTTGCAATGCTGGTAACTCAAGACCCCTACGCCGCCTGCATCCAACACCAAGTCCGGGTTCTGGTTGAGTGGCTTTCCAATCCATCTCGATGCAAAGCACCGGAGAATGTGCCCGTGGGCCACCAACACAACGTCGCACGGAACGTTCTTTTCCATGGCCTCCGCGTGCACCTTGCGGATCCGGCCAATCAATGCATCCACCCGTTCCGTCACTTGCAAATAGTCCTCTCCGTTTTCACAGCCATACTCGAAAATGTTCCAGATCTCGCCATTGGCCTCGTGGCCCCTCAGCTTACGCAAATCAATGATTTCCTGCGTGCGGAGGCCCTCGTAGTCGCCATACTCCCACTCTCTCAAGTCGGCCTCCTCGGAAACGGGAATGGCTTCACGGACAGAATCCTCAAGGCCTTCGATCAACAACTGGGCGGTTTTCTTGGCCCGCTTCCGTGGCGACGTGATCAACATCTTAATGTTTTGCGGCTGGATCAAGTGGAACGGCGAGAACCCAATCAACTGCTTTCCCGTGTTACGCATTTGGGTTTCTCCAAAGGGCGTGAGATCCAAGTCGGTGATCGACGTGTACTGGCCCGATTTGGACCACGTGGTCTGCCCGTGGCGGACGAACACCAATCTGGGGGTATGCTTAGCCATTGTGGTGAAGAGTCTAGGATCAAGAACCTAAAAATTATGGTGCCAAAAACTCCACTGCGAAATCTATACCACGCCTGTCATGTGACCATTCCACCATTTCCTCTATCTCCAACACCAACACCAACGCCCAACCTTCCTTTTTTTTAAAAACCTAATTTCCCATCTATCCCTTTTAAATCCCCACCCGTATTTTAAATCCCACCGTATCCCACCATCTTTTACCTTTACAATCCCCTTCATCCTTGCAATATAGACTCACCCACCTTTCCTGTCTCTACGGATACCTGCATATGGCGCGGCACAGAAAAACCAACCTGACTTCCTCACTCTTCATCATGTCTTCGAAAGCACAGGTCACGGAGAAAATCCTCTCGCTCTTAAAGACCCTCCCCAAGGAGCGCTTGACCCACTTCGCGTCCTTCAAGGATGTCCAAATCGAGCGGTTCTCCAACCCTCAAGTCGTCAGTGGCATCAGTGAGGAGGACTTGAAGCTCCAGTACATCTCGTTGAGGGCGTTGGTCAACGACAAGTACAGAAACTACTACAAGCTCGACGAGAAGTTGACGAAGCCCAAGGGGAACCCCCAGTACTACGAGCGGATCATGAGTGAGATCAAGGGCGAGAAGAAGGAGACCTGGGCTA
Organism: Metschnikowia hawaiiensis; assembly: GCA_002370325.1. Classification (NCBI taxonomy): domain Eukaryota; kingdom Fungi; phylum Ascomycota; class Pichiomycetes; order Serinales; family Metschnikowiaceae; genus Metschnikowia; species Metschnikowia hawaiiensis. The sequence goes on from NLAM01001052.1 coordinate 363,210, forward strand.
GTGCCATGCGCACCATCTTTGCTGGTCGTTAATTACTGTGTATATAGAAATGGAAAAATAAGGACAAATTCAAGAAAATAAGAAAATAAGAAAATAAGGAGAAAAAAGGAGAAATAAGGAGAAATAAGGAGAACTTAAGAAAAATATACGGAGAAAAAAGAAAAGCTTTGGGGTGTTGAAGCAGGCTCAATTTTGAGTGGGGGGAATGTAGAACAGGCTTGAGTGTGGAGTTATGGCCAATACATGAACAACTGGAGCAGGTGCATTGTCTGGATGTCCCATTATTGTTTCATGTTTCATTATTGTTTCAGGTTGACTACAGTTTCATCCCTGTTCCATCCCTGTTCCATCCCTGTCTCACCCCTGTTTCATTTCTGTTTCAGGTTAGGCCCTTTTATTTGCAGACCCTCTTTCATCCTCTCTACTCTCTCTACTCTCATGATGTATTCCTGTGGTCACGTGACAGATTTCTCTTCCCAGATTTCTCCACCACTTCATCCAGATCCAACAAATTTCAGATCAAAATAGCCCAAAAACCAATTTCAAAAGAAAAACAAGAATCTCTATTATATTTATTTACAATACCCCCTTCACCATTCCTTAAGGGAAGCCAAAGCGGAGCAGGTCACACACGGCCAGCAGCAGTGTCAGGGCCGACTTCGCGCACCATTCATGCGTTTCTCCATCTCCTCTCTATCCACTCCAGAACTCGTCCATTAGGAGATACCCCACAACAACCGTCTCCACGCAACTTCGTCAAGTATATCCGGACAATGGCTCGGTACAGCACGCAGGCCAAGCGTAATATGGGCGGCTTGCTAGTGGTTGCTCTAGTGTGCATCTACTGGTTCTGCCTTAGACCAGACCCCACGGCCGCCTTCTCGCCCGAGCAAATCAACGACATGTTCCAGAACAAGGCCCAGGAGGTGCAGGTCAAGAAGACCGAGCTCACGGATCAACTGATTGCGTCTCCTTATTTGGATAAGCAGAGTTTGAAGAGCAACAACTGGGACTTTGCAGGCGATATAGTGGTGCAGAACGGCCAGTTCATCAGTCTCACGTCCAATTCCAAGCACCAGGCCAGCAACATGTTTTCCAAGAAACCCATTCTGGCTCTGTCGTTTGAAATGGAACTCACCTTTCATATCCATGGCCAGGGTGGCCTCCACGCCGATGGCATGGCTATATGGTTCCTCAATGAGCCGTCTCCCATCGGAGACGTTTTCGGGGCCCGCAACAACTTCGAGGGCTTGGGTATTATAATAGATACTTTCCGAAACGGCGCCTCGGGCAGCTTTCCTTACATCAGTGCCCATGGTAGCAGGGGAAAGTACTTCTTTGATAAGTACTCGGATGGAATGGGCACCAAGATCGCCGGGTGCACGGCCAAATCCGTGGTTAACCCTGCGTCGGGCTTGACCCGCTTGAGAATCATACATACCAAGGAAGGCTACTTTTCGTTGGATCTAAACTACAATCCTGCAGTGACGGACGAGTGGCATAACTGTTTCACCTTGACGAATGTCATCCTTCCTCCAAACCCATACTTGGGACTTTCAGCCGAAACAGGCGAATTGGCTCAAAATGTGGATATCATTGAAAATAGAATATTCGGCGTCTACCTGCCGGAAGATGGAGGTGCCATAGACAATGTGGACGAGTTAGAGCATCTCATAGAGGAACAGGAACCAGTGATCGAAGGAACACTGGGCCGCAAACAAAGGAAAAGCCGGAAGTCGTTGGTCAGACTTAAAAAGGCCGAGGAGAGGATTAAACAGAGAGAAAGAGCATACCGCCTAGAAAAGTATGGAGATCCCGATGCTACGTTTGTCCGGAGATGGGCCAGACGGGTGTGGACCTCGGTGAAAGTCGTCACGTGCTTGATCTTAGTGGTATGTCTTTTTTTGGTGGCTAAGAAGATCTATAAACACAAGACCACTGGTGGCTATAAAAGTGGTGGGCTCCTAGACTAAATAATACATACATTAAGATGCGTCTATTTCTAGTTTTTATGTACAAGTACAATTAAGCCCTGGCTTTTCTTCTCTTGATGTTCTTCAGGGCTCCACTGAAGCCAGTGGTGGAAGAAGCCTTCTCCGTCTCCGGGTCAAGCTTCAAAGAGTTGCTCAATTCTAGCTGGAACGTTATTCTTCTGATGTCGAAGAATCTGAAACACAAGGCCATGATCTTTTTCTGCGTGGTCACCTTATTATCTTCAACAAATGGGTTGATCTTGTAGGTTTGGGAGTTTCTGGCGAACCCATGAGACTCGTAGAACTCCACAAGCTTGGAATCCACGGAAAAGGCATCTGCCGTCAAGAGAATCTTGATGTTGGCACTTTTCAAATTGTTGTCTGCAACGTATCTCAGGCAAAGCGACCTGGCCTTCTCCTTAGCGTAGTCAAGAAGTTCCTCCTCCAAGCCAGCCTTGCGATAAGACTTTCTCACGTGAAGCCCGCTGATCTTGGCACAGAACGTATCGGACGTCGATTGCGAAGGCATTGGGATCACCGTGACCACAGCAATGGGCAGGCCTCGGTACTCAATGAAATCCGTGCTATCAGAAGCACTTTTGATGAACGGGCTCTCCATATCCTCTGGTCTGGCCGTGGCATAGATCTTCAAAGGAAACCGGAAGATCTTGGCCATCACCGCCTCGTCAGCAAGCAGATCACTGATGACTTTGAACTCGTCGGTGACCGTGAAACTCGCAAGCCCAATTGTGCCTGCCAAGAAGATGATGGCCGGGAAGAACGACGTGAGCAAGTACTTATGGCGAATGACCAACCGAACAAGCTCCGAAAAGGAGTCTGAGATTTCATAGAGCTCGCCGTAAGCGTAGAAGGAAAAGCCAACTAGAACCACCACGGTGTAGATCTGCGTGAGCGGGTGCCACACGATTCTGCTATTGCATTTACTCTGCAATTGCCTGTAGTAGTCGCCATGGAAGGTCAAAGCCACGGTGGCCAACTGAGGCTCCAACGGCACTCTGCGAATGACCGCCTCTGCGTCCGCATCCAACGGTTTATTAAGATCCACCTCTTTTTGCTCGACCATTGACTTGTGGGAAGAAAACAAAAGTGTGCGATAGTGTTCTTGATTAATGGTCCATGAGCCATGTACGCGCACGTGGGCACTTGCCTATTAAAACGATGCAGTGCTGCATGCGACGGCAGGAATTGACAGTCCTCATTTTCCCACCACTCACCACCAAAATCCACCACCAAAATCCACCACCAACATCCACTAAATTCACCACCAACATCCACTAAAATCGACCACCAAAATTCACCCCTAAAATCCACAAGGTTCACAGCAGACCCTGACCCAAGACATCAACCCTTAGGTATCCGCCTGCATTAAAGGTCCTAATCCAGGGTCATTCTGGTTTTGTCCAACAGTCCAATGGTCTAATGGACATTCTGTGGTTTTATGGTGGACGGTGGAGGGTGGACATTCTGGGGTGAGTATTTTGGTTTTTCAGCGAGGAGGGCGCTGCTTATATAGCCTGGTGCGGCATGTGCGCAGATGAAGATGCCAGTGCTGCTGAAATTGACGCGGGCCCTGAACTCAGTATGTAAGACCATCTATCATTCTAGTATGAATTTCCAGGGCCCATCTACACTACTGTACTACTACATTACTGTACTATACTACTGTGCTTGACTGGCTGGTGAATCCATACTGTGAGTGGTTACTTGTATGGTCGGAAATAGACAGCCTTACAAGTATACAGCTTAAATCATCGGGACACAGTAAAGGCTAGTATAGGTTATAGAAGTAAGAAGAGGAAATCTTCTTAGTGAACTCCACTCCTTTTGAAGTAATCTCAAAAGAATGGTTCATACCACTGATGAGTCAACTGATGTTTCAACAAAACTTGTTTCGATGTGAATCTTCCGGAATACCTCATGGAACATGGATCGGTCTTTTTAAATATACGTTTCAATCAACTGAAACAGTAACTCCCTATTGATAAAACCCTGGGTCTCTTTGAATGGTTGTGTGTCACCTTATGGTTTGGCTTCCGATATCCACATGCTTTGGCTTTCGATATCCACATGGTTGAGTGCTGAGTGAAATTTTATTAAGCACTTTTTGGTGGGGGGTGCGTCCTTTTATATTGCGACTCGACTGGTTCCTGTATTCACTACACTGTATCACTTGGTGTTTCAGAGTACTCACTGCTTTTTGCTTGGAGTGCAGTACCTACTACTTAATAAGTTATTACTATTTAATACCTTATGTCGATGCAATTACGTAATCCGATTTTATCTGTTTTAAAAAAATTTTAAGAATGGTTGCAAAAAAAAAGGAATTAGTCCCGCTATTTGAAATCGTGAGAGTGCTCACTTTAACCAATTGACTCCATAATTCAGCCATTAAACTTCTTTTCAATTTTACACCTGAAAGATGACCATTCTCGACTTGCAAACCCACCAAACCAGCAAACGGACCTGAAACCGGCCTGAAAATCCGAAACAAATCTGAAACAGTCGTGTCAAAATCATTAGTAATCAGACCACTTCTGACATGTGTGGAGTAGCACGCTGCGCAGCCCTCATGCAGGGCCCACAGTGATAACAGTCATGGCCCTACATTACCAAGGTATTATATAAATTCGAACAGGAATGTCTTTCTAACAATTCATAATATTTAATAATATTTAATGATTTCTCATAATTTTTCATAATATTTATAATGTTTTTTAATTATTTCATAACGTTTCCTACTGTCTCATATTTAATACTGTTGGTGTTCGTTGATGGAGATTCGCAACTTCTGGACGGGTGTGCGATAACTGTGGCTGCGAACCACATCTGCAAATGAGGCCGTTTAAAAACCAGGCGTTTGGCCCGCTGCACCGGCCAAGGACCAAAAACATTTCGCCATGCCTAGCCGGACGCAAGACTCCCAGCCGGTGAGATCCGTACCTCCCGGCCAAATCAAGCGGGTGGCCATCATTGGAGGCGGGGCCTCGGGGGCCATTTCCTTAGACTCGTTGGTGCAGGAGAACCAGTTCCAGCAAATCACCTTGTTCGAGCGTCGGAGCACTCTTGGGGGGATTTGGGTCTACGATAAAGACCCCATAAAAACCCCAAATCATTTACTCAAGGTGGGTGCTACCAGCGTGTCCATAGACCCGCCTCTTGAGAACCCATTCAGAGAGTCTGAGTTCCCCGAACGGCGAACCCGGCTTCTGCCTTCTCTCCAGCAAAGGTTCGAGCAGACCCCGGCCTACGAGAAGATGAACACCAATATCATTGAAAAAGTCATGACTTTCAGCGATAAGAAGCAATGGGCTCTGGACAAGCAGAATACTTACGTGGACCGAGCAGTGGTGCAGCAATATATCCACGAGTACATCTGGAAGAATGCCCACCTCGACAATGTCGCCATTGAATTGAATACTACGGTGGAACACGTGCAGCGGGTTCCTCGGCCACATACCAACACTTACTACTTCACCGTGACGCTTCGTCAAACGCTGCCGGGCAGCGACGATCTCTGGTACCAGGAGGACTTTGATAGTGTGATTGTGAATGTGGGCCACTACCATATTCCGTATATCCCCAAGGTGCCGGGGTCTGAGGCGGTACAGGCCAAGTACCCCGACCGAATTGAACATGCCAAGTTCTTCCGGACTGGTCACAAGTACAAGGATAAGGTGGTGGTGGTGGTGGGCTCCAGGTCGCTGGGCGCAGATATCACCAAGTCCGCCGCGGACTTTGCTACCAAAGTGTACCAGCTGATCCGGTCCCAGGGCCCGATTAAGAAAGCAGTGAATGCTCCGAATCTCGAGCATAAACCCGTTATACAAAAGTACGAGGAGCTAGCTCAGGGGGGCTTCAAGGTGGTGTTCGAGGATGGCTCCGAGGTGGTCAACCCCGATCACGTGGTGTATGCCACCGGGTACCAGTTCCTGTTCCCGTTTCTCGTGGACCATTTGGGGGATATTACCAAGGAGGGCCGGATCGTGCCGGATCTCTACCAACACACGTTCTTGACGCAGGAACCACTTCTCCCGTTTATTGGCGTGCCGACCGATGCCATCTCGTTCCGTGCGTTCGAGTACCAGGCCATATTGGTGGCCCGGTTTTTGGCGGGCCGGGTCGAGCTTCCGCCTTTGGAAACCCAGAAGAAGTGGCTCCAGGACCGCTATGACTTATACAGGGATACGAGGGCGTACCATACGATTGGGGCCACGGATGCACGTGACTACATGCTTCAATTGGTGGAGCTAGGAAAGCCAAGAAAGGGGGCCCCCACGGGCCATGGCAGAGAGTTTCCTGTGATTACTAAAGAGGACGTGGAGGAGTATGTGGCTGCGGCCATTCAATTGGCCAAGGCCTGGTCCAATTAGGTTTGGAGAAGAATAGGGTCGGTGGGGAACGATGGTATTCATTAGGATTTATGGGTTTTACTGTTCATAGATGTTCCATGGTGTTTCTTATCTGTTCTAATGTTTCATATTCACTCTGGATAGTCCCATATATACTGTGACATATTCTGGTCATAACCACTCTCCATATTCTTCACTAGTCTGTCTGTCTATTTCACATTATCATCTTTTCCCACTGCTTCAGTCTGTGTCTATCATATCCTCACATTTGTCACTGTCTTCGTCTCCGTCACTGAATACTAACACCATCACACTCACTATTTCGTATTACTATGTATAATCGTAGGAGTTCCCCCAGGACCTAGAGTCTGATCAAGAGCTAGACTAAGATGGGCCAAAAGACTGAAACTGGACTAAAGACTGAAACCAGAGTCAGAACAAAAACAAACCAACTAGATTTAGACCCCTCGATGTAGACTTAGACCCCTCGATGTAGACTTAGACCTTTCGATGTAGACCTAGAACTGGAGGCAGAACTGCACGTCTGATCAAATGTCTACTGCATCTTCTTCAAAGGCTCCACCACGAGTTTATCAAAAGTAAACATCTGCGAGATGGTGGTTTGTCTGTTCAACAAGGCTAGCTGGTCGATGGCCTGGTTGTAGAGGGTGGTGATGTGCTCCTTGTCGGAGATGGCCTTGTTCTGCTTGAAGGAGTCGTGGACCTTTCTGAGCGAGTACTCCCTGAAGTTGTAGTTGTCGAACTTGCGGGCCGAGGCCAAGAGGTTTCTGTATAAGCCGAGGATCTGCTTGGTGCTGGGACTCATGGTGGAGATGGTGGCGAGAAGAGACGTGCGGGAGATCACTTGTAAAGAGCGCGCACGTGATGCGGGGAGTCATAGTAGTAGACAAGAGAAGAGAAGAGAAGAGTAGAGAAGAGAAGGGTAGAGAGCAGATAAAAGAAGTAAAGAAGAGAAAGAGTAGAGAGCAGATAAAATGTAGAGTCAAGAGAGTAGATAGATATTAAAGTATCAGTAGAGGAGGGGAATTCGGGGCTCTGAACTGATTCTGTATGGTGGTATAGTTCCTCACTTCTTCAATTTCACCGTGATAATTTCACCGTAAATTCACCGTAGTTTCACCGTAAATTCACCGTAAGTATACCTCTTGTTGGCATTTCTAGGCGTTTTCGTCGGCCTCCACCTTGGCGAGGTACTCTTCTATGTCCTGTTGCGACATCTTCTTGGTCTTGTTCTTGGACTTCTTGGTGCTGGCATCGGCCATCATCTCCTCGAAGATCCGTGCATCCTCGTCCTCCTCCTTGGACCGCTTCGTAGCAAGGAGCTCCTTTCCAATGAACACCACGGCCTCGGCCCGCGATACTCGTTCCTTCTTGCCCAACGTCTTGTCGTTGAGAAGCTTGTGCGTTACCTTGGCCAACACCCCGTTGACCTCGAATTGTGTCGAGGCCCATGCCGTGGCAAGGAACTTGCCTGTAATCACTCTCTCGGCCTCCATCTGCTGGTATCTGTCCTGTTCAGTAAGCTCTGCGCCCGTTTGTTCAAGAGCAGCTTGCTGCTTCAACATCTCTTCCGCAGAAGCCTGAGCATCAATGGCACTCTTCAAAATCAGAAATCCACCTTTGACTCGTTCGCTCTTGGACTTGACACTGGTGTAGAGCTTGGAAACACCAAATGTCTTGGCGGCCAGGATCGACGCATTGCCCTGCGTCACGTAGGTCTTTCCAATCAAGTGCAAGAGCTGGATGCCAAAGGACTCGATCTTCAAGTCCTCCAACTCCACCTTAAGCTTGGCCCGGTACTGGTTTAAAGCCTCGGGGGTCTTGCAGCTTTGGTAGCTCTCGATCCGGCGGAGCAAGTTGGCCACCAACATATCCACCCGCTTCTGCTTGGCCTGCTTGGACTTCTCCTGCATTTCGGCGAGCTTCTGTCTTCTCTCCTTGGTGAGCTTTGCGTGTTTCTTCTTGGCATTCAAATCGTTCTGAAGATCCGTGTACCTTGTTTCGGAGTTGCTCTCTCCAACCTGCGCGGACGAGTCGCTCTTGGGGGCACCACCACTTGTAACCAGCAGGGCTTTCTCTGAGTTGGGCTTGGTGGCAAGCTCTGTAGACAGCAGAGGAATTTCCGGAACGTCATCGGACTCGCCCAAAACCTCTGCGGTTTCCGTGATATCCGAGAAAAGGGACAATTCTCCGATCCAGTCAAAGAAACTATCGCCGCCAAAAATCATCTTGAAGAAATCTTGAGGGTCAATGTCAGCCTGGGCATCGGGCCCGTTTCTCTCCTTCATGCCTTGAACACCAACTTCATCGTAAACGGCTCTGAGCTCGGCGTTGGATAAGATGCCGTAGGCCTCGCCGAGCTCCTGGAACTTGGCCGCAGCCTCGGGGTCATTGCCGTTCTTGTCTGGATGGAGCTGGATGGCTTTTTTTCGGTAAGCTTTCTTTAACTCCACATCTGTCGCCTCCACATGGACACCTAGGATTTCATAGTACGTGATGTCCTTGACCATTGCGGCTGAGCTTTGTGGTAGCTGGGATCAAGGCTGAGGTGACTGTGCAATATAGGGGTCGTGCGAAGTTCGAACCGTCCACGGATTCAAACAATAGTCAAGAACAAGGTTATTTAAAGAAACAATAAGAACAATGGGTTATAATTAGAAGTTGAGGCTTACCATATGAGTGCTGATGATCCAAGTTTTCCAATGGCTAGATGTGGATATTAGTGAGATCTGTAGCTATTCTTGTGACTAATTTTTGTACCGTCGATAATTAAAATGTAATTATTGTGTAATTATTGAAATGTAATATTGTGGGTAGATTATTGTGGGTAGCAAATATTGTAGATATTCTTGTAGTGCAAATAATAAAGTGTTGATGATGATAAAGGAGGAGAGACGAGCGCGAGGCCAGTGCTCCTTTTTGGTGATGTCAAACACCCTCAAACAAAATCTCAAACAAGATCTCAAACAAAATCTCAGAGTCAAACTCAATCAACAGTCTCACAATGTGATGTGCAGTCGTGCAGTGCGGCGCGTCCACCGTCTAGTGAGAATCAGTGAGAAAGAACGTATTGAGTGAGAAAAGGAATGGGCTAGAAAAGATGAGTGAGGAACCGTGAACTCAGTCTTCAAGACGATCAAGACCCAGACACTCATTCCAAACATCTACACAAAATCACCTGGTGACCAAGAACTACAGGAACTACATGAACTAGAAGATCAGATCTAGATACAGTGCTATGAAGAACTACAACAGTACTAACGACTATTCAGTGAGAGCTACAATACTAGAATGAAGAACCCAGAGTAGGCAGGTAGAAGAAGAGTAAGAGAATCGGACTGGGGACGAAAGAATAGAGAATCGGACTGGTGGAGGAATCAGGTGCTTGGCCTCGTGGAACAACACAACAGCCAAAGTATTTGAAAACGAAAGGCCTTCTATGACAAATACAACTAGAACCATGTTTCACTCGGAAAACGGCTCTGTAATTAACTACAACCTGTTCACCAAGACGTCCACCTTTCTGGACTCAACGCACAGGATATTGGCCTAGGTTTAAATGTGTTCAGAAATATGCTTATGTTTTCAGAGATATGCTTGCAAAGATTAAAGTTATGGTTTCGGTGAAAATCATCAATTGACTGTGTTGACTTGAGTGCCCTTGTTTTGGGGGTCGGGTGCTTCAGGGCCATTTTAAATCCAAATTGAAGTCTTCAGTATGTCAAAACGACTAAAGAAGTAAAGCCTAGGATTTCCATCTTTTACAGATTCCACAGTTAATAATACTGATGGTGTTGAGAAAATCTCGAATATTATGTAAGGGACATTTGGATGTGAATGAGTAACCAGATGATTATATCTCAATAATAAAAACTAAATAAATAAGATAGGAGATGTTTTTTTATTTATTTACTCAATTATATGCAATAAAGAACGAGGTTATTAAGAGATTGCTCGTTGAATCGGACCACTTAAATGCAGATCAAAGATTAGCTATAGTAATGAGCCAGAAAAACCAAGTATCATTGTTGTATAGATTTACGATTCACATTACTTTTGTTAATCAAAGAATAAACAAATGGAGTCAAGAGCCAGAGATTTTGTAAAGTATGTGGGGCTTAAATTTTAAGTAATCTTTTTGTTAGTCCTTATAAAATATAAGGAGAAAAAACAAATTAGAAATCCTTAGTTATTAAGCTATCATTAGAATAATGTTTTCCATCCCTAATCCCCCATAATAAATCCATGATATATAATCCATGAATATACAAAACGGTTCAATCTGAAGATAAGCAGATGAATGATACATTCAATTAATTAATAAAGAATGCCACAATTGGATCCATTCTTAACTTTTGGTACATTGAAATTAACTATATTAATATATAAATAGCTAGAAATCCAATGATTAAATTATAAATTAAATAACTTGCTGGAACATGGAGGACTAGAACGACCTAGAGAAGGACCTATAATTAAGAAGCTACCAGACAATGAATAGAAGTACTCACTACAAAACAAGACATGGACCGAATCTCGGAGCTTGACACTGCTACACTAGAACAACAAGACTGACACTAGAACCACAAGACAGAGTACTGAATAGAAGGAGATCCTGGGCCAAGACCCAACTTAGAACTACCACATTGAAGAAGAAGTCCACGAGACGATACAGATCAATACCAAGATTAGTACCCAAGACTAGTACTACAATACAAAATGACAAGACAGAATGACAAGTCAGAATGACAAGTCAGAATCACCAGACTAATAAAGACCAAGAGTGAGGAATGTGCTCCATCTAAGCCCTTATAAATTCCCAAGTCTAAGCGTAGATGTGAGTAGAAATATTAAAGAATAAAGCAGATCGATTGCATGGACTACTGGGTACGTGAGTGCTTAAGAATGACATGGATATGAGACCATTCATAATTCCATGGATAAATATGATGGATGGAAAAGAGTAGAGAAGACCGAGTGGGAGATGTTTCCGGGAATCCTGGGAGTTCCTGGGAATCGTGGGAAATCTGGGAATTTCTGAGTCTGAGTAAAGAGTAAGTGGATAATAGAACCTCCGATTTATACCTATTGCAGTGCCATCTTCCATTCCTCTACCTAAAAAAATATTCTTAAGTTTAATATAATTGGCCAACCATATGTAAGAATGCTTAGGTGCCCTACACAGTACCCTTCCAGAATATACCTTGTCACACAACTATACCGGTATACTTTGATGCCTATTGTAGTAGTTCTGGCCATAGATAATAGACAAAAACGGGTGATCTCAGAATAATGTCTTTGTAGTGAATTTATACCATGACAGAACTCACTGATAAGTGTCATAATGTCACTATAAACCGACAGTTTTTTGAACTATTCCGACACTAGATGAGGTTGCAACACCAAAAACTCTGATGATCTTCGCGTCCTGCATATTAGTTGTGCAACCTCATGTCTTCGAGCCATGGCATAAGATAAAGTCTGGAATAACCAGACCGTTTTATTTATTCGTGAAAAAAAAAATTTAAGGCGTACTGGATTCTCCCGGACTTATCGCTATGACTATTTGAGATGGTGCTAGCTGAAAAGTGACGCTTCTGGGTCCATCGATGGTGTATGCAGGAAAACCATATATTTATGGAGAAAACTAAGTTTAGCGGTACTCCACTAGGTTATTTAATCGTGTAATCCACCTTTAGGTCCATTATATGCAGAACTTTATGCCACTACGGCCTTAATCTAGAATAGGGTTTGTCAGCTGATATGTTGGAAGACACTGTGGTATCGAGGGCGTAGGGCTCATAACCTGAATCTGAAATCGGGATCCGATAGATAAAACTAAAAGCAGGTCCGGTATATAGACCGTCTTCCTAAAGTCTTTTTTTTAAAAAAAAAAGTCTCTTTATTTCCTATTTCAACAGACACATTCGGTGGGTCTAGTCACAGTAAGTACCACCGAGCATGTCATGTTTTCGCGTCATGACTAATCACAGTGAGTGGTACATTTTTTCCCCAACCAGTGACAAGAATCACCCGGTTCTATTTTCGTCTTCTGATTGGCTCATTTTTTCTTCTGTTTTCTTTTGTTCTGTTTTCTTTTGTTCTGACTTCTTATCTTCTGATTTCTTTTTCTGATTTCTTTCTTCTGGGTTCTTCCTTTTTTAGATTTTCACCAGACTTCAATCTTCATTAATGGAGGGGGGTACCCCGCCATGCGAACTCGGAGGGCAAGTAGTGCGAGGTGAAAAAAAAGCGGGAAAACACCGAGCCCCGAGCTCCGAGGTGACGTGCATGAGCATTGATATAAAACCGCACATCTGCGCATCCCTAAAGCTATAACTGGCAGTCGGGACACAGTACTATCATCTATTGATCATCCCACACGTGAAACATCTGAAACAAGCCCAGGCTGACCTGAAACAGACCTGAAACAGACCTCAACATCCAAAACATCCAAAACTCACCCACATTCATCAAATCCCTCCCATCGATTGGATACCAGTTTTCATCTGCACCCTAGTGCCTTAGTGGATTAATAGGCTTTCCTGCATCCTGCATACCTGTCCACAGTCTGATATTCGGTATTACATAATCATATTTTGGTATCGTCATATTATACTGTGTCTAGTGTGTGACTGAGTGTGATCGTGTGATAGATAAGGTCGGAGTTTTTCGAGGAATCCCGAAATGGCCACCCCCGCGGCGCGCCCGTCTCTACTGCTGCAAAATGCAACCTCGCACCGCCCTAGTCTAGAGCACCCTGACCCCACACTCTCAACAAAAGATCTTGAACACAAAGACGGCGGCGAGAAATATATAAAGGGGCAGCTTGAAGACAAACTTGGCTTGGCACATGAAAATCTCTTGCCGCTAAAAACACTTTTGCCTTGCTTACTTGCGTGTGGCTTATGCTTGTTCTGCGGCTTCTGCGACCAGACTGGAGTGACCGTAGCACTTCCACAAATCTCGGCGGATTTGAAATCGCAGAATTCCATCAATTGGGCAGGCACGTCTTCTCTATTGGCAAATACCGTTTGTCAGGTGATCTTTGGCCGCTTTGCCGATATCTTTGGCCGGAAACAGATGCTCATCTTTAGCCTCGCGCTCCTAACCGTGTCCAACCTTTTATGTGGGTTTGCCGCAGTGGGACCGGAATTCTATGTTTTCAGGGCCTTGGCCGGGATCGGCTCCGGAGGCATTTCGTCCTTGGCCATGGTTATTGTTAGTGACGTGGTCACTTTAAAGCAGAGGGGGAAATACCAGGGCATTCTAGGGACTTTTGTGGGTATGGGCAATGCTTTGGGCCCAATCATCATGGGGTCTTTTGCCGAAAAATCCACCTGGCGCAACTTCTACCGCGTCTTGCCTCCAATCATCTTTGTCACTATATTGGTGGTAATCTTCTTCGTGCATACGCCAGGAAAAAAGAAGTTGGAGTCGGCATTTTCCATGAAGGCCAAGTTCAAGAGTATAGACTACTTGGGCATGTTTTTGGCTACTGCTGCTCTCATTTTCCTTCTCATTCCCATCAGTGGAGGAGGCTCGACGTACGCTTGGGATAGTGCTTTGGTCATAGCCATGTTCGTGGTTGGAGGGATACTACTTCTAGCATTTTTTGTGGTGGAATGCACGGTTCCCAAACTCCCCATGATCCCATTGACTATTTTCAAGAACCGCTCGTTGTCGTTGGTTGTGCTCTCGACGTTTCTTTATGGGATAGTCTACTATTCGTTTTTGTTCAGTGTGCCCTACTATTTCCAGCTTATCCGAGGAGACTCGCCTATGCGGTCTGCAGTGTTGCTCTTACCGTTGGTGCTTCCCCAATCTTCGATGTCGACTGTGGCCGGGTACCTCATCACTGTGCTAGGCCACTACTTCCATGTTATGGCTGTGGGATATGCGCTATGGTTGATTGGACAAGGCATGACTTTAAAGTTCCACCAACAAACCAGCGACGCGTATATCATTGGAACGTTTTTCATCATGGGAACGGGAATCGGGTTTATTTTCCAGCCTAGCATGGTGGCAGCGCAGGCCAACTCCAGGAAAGCGCAACGGGCGGTGGTTATAAGCACCCGAAATGTGATCCGGTCGTTTGGCGGGGCGTTGGGGATCGCCATTTCGTCTCTTATCATTTCCAACTCCATCCTTACGAAGCTCCAAAACTCGGATAACTCGCCTTTGACTGCAAGCTACGAGGCGTATTTAAAGGCTCACATCTATACTCTTCCGGATGTCAGTTCGTTGGATACAGAACAGGTTGCCTTTGTGAAGTCGATGTACATGAGAGCATTGAGGAATTACTTCTACTTCACGGTGCCTCTCATTGGCGTTTGCTTGATTCTTAATTTCTTCATCAAGGACAATGGGTTACAATGTTTGGACGAGCAGAAGGCTGAAGACATATCTCCAGATACAAGTGCGCCCGAGAAGGTATAAGTAAGATCACTACTACTCGACTCTTTTACTTGACATTTATTTATAAACGCTGGTCGGCAGTTAAAGAAGAATGGGAGACTCTAGTTCTCAGCAAAACAGATCAAAGCCTCAGAGAGTTATAATAGATGGAACACCAGCAAATCCGAAGGCTATTCGAAAAGATTAGCCAAGGAAAGCCACATTCTCCAACCACCAGAGAAGTGGGTAGCATTCTTTGACCTCGGAGAAACCAAAGCCGTACAAAACTGCCGTACAAGAACTATATTCCGTACAATTGGCAGGGCCTATATTATAGAAGAATCCGATAAACTTAAAAGTACATACCAGGATGTGGAGAATATCAGTGTGACTAAGTGACTGAGTATGGAGTGTGGACGGCATAATGGCTGAAGACTTGTTAGAAGCCAATAAATTTTTACTAGTACAATTACATCAATGGTGAGTTTCCAGTTGATGCATTGGTTTATAGCAACTATTGATTTATTTATAATTTCATGTTGGCTTATTATAGTGAGCCTCCTAGATTTTAGACTAGCCTTTAGAGGAAGTAGAGAGGAGTGAAGAACAGTAATATCTAGTGACAGAAGAGGAAATAGTCAGCACCGGAACGCAATCGTTGGCCGTCGCTTTGCGTATCTGATAGTATCAATCAGTGTTCAAGCTCATATACCAAGCTTAGAAACACTTGATGACAGACTTATGGCCATGACTAAGTGACTACGAGTATACAGTATAGTATATTCGCAGGAATGGGGTAGTACTACAAAAGCAGTGGAACTTGGTGAAATAGGTATGGGTGCAAAATAGGTATGAGTGCAAAATAGGTATATAGGTGCAATACGGTGGAAGACTCAGCTAATAGTTTAATGAAGCACGTCTCGAATTGAGTACCAATTTTATAGTGCGAGTAAAAGTGTGAAAAAGTGTGAGAAAAAGGGTGTGAAAAAAAGTGTATGAATAAATGTGTGAGAAAAAGTGTGAGAAAAAGTGTGAGGAAAAGTGTGAGGAAAAATGAGTGTGAGAAAAAATGAGTGTGAGCAAAAAGTACATAATGGTGAGGGTGGAGGGTGGAGTGAGTGAGTGTGAGGGAGTGGAGAGTAAAGCAGAGGAATCCATAAGAAGTGCGCGAAAGCAGTGGATCATACCAAGACAATGGGAAAAAATTGATCGTCAAAAAAAAAAAATGATCGTAAAAAAAAAGAACCGAAGTCTTGGAAGAAAAAGATCCGAGGTTCTGGAAGAAACAGATATATGGAAGTTTTAGAAAACGGATCGGTCATACTTTGTGGGATTTACCTAGTTATAGATAGATAGACCAGTACAACCGATAATATCAGGATTCAACCTGTTAGAATTGATTGCCTACTATTATTAACTCATTCTAGGGATCATTAAACTCCATTATTATTCCATTATTATTCTATTATAACTATATGTTAAAAAAGCACATAATAAAATTCTTATCAATGGAGATACATTACCTTGAGGTATATGATCTCCTAAATATTAGAATATATGTAGTCAGCAAATAATTAGTAGTAATCCACAGCTCAGTGAGTACTCCAGATTACCTAATCACTAGTTTAATCGTCATGGTCATAATTATCTCTGGCCAGAGTCTGTAGTCAAGGTCCTACCTCGTCTTCATATTTCGTCCAATGTACAATTGATGATCACTGGCCAATAGTAATTTGCAGTCTATGAATGTAGAAAGGCCTTACACATTAGGGTTTACTGTCAAGACTGGTCCTAAGAAGTAGACACTCCAGAACTACTAATCATGATTAGAGTATAAAAAAATAGTATAGATAAAAGTAGTACAGTAGGATATAGATACTAGAGTTGATGATCTTGTCCAGGATCAAATGGCAGAGACTTTATACTGTCAATACCAGTGATCCAAGTCAATACCAGTCATCCAAGTCAATGGTATTCATAATAGTCTCAGTATACTCATAGTCAGTGAGTATATCTGTGATTTCCATAGTATCTATATCACTGCCTGATTAGTAGTACTTCCCATGAGCAGTGGCTGCTTGCCTAGAACAAGCCCCAGTTGGAGGCGAACTCGTAGACATTCTTCAATTTGGGCTGTTTGTCTTGCACCCGGGCTTCCTTGATGTAGTCCTCCGCCTGGTGCTTGACCTCATGGTACGTGTCCTCCATGGCATCAAAGGCGTCCTTGTTATTGTAAAGCAACGACGAGGCCGCCTTCATGATGGGGTTCTCCCGAGCGTCCGTGGGATCGACGTACATGGGGTCGCCCGACCCAAACTCGCTGGCCTGTGGCTGGTTGACGTGGCTGTACACGTACTTGGCCAACGTCCATGCCTTTGCCGAGTCCTTGATTAAAAACGTCTCCAAGCCCCGGATGTACACGCCCAACATCACCACCACGGCCAAGTAGAAGACGCACATCTTCACGAGGAACACCACAAGCCGCCACCAGAACTTGACGATGCGCACATAACTGTGCCAGACAATGTAGGCGAGCACCACGCCCTCCACCACGCGCGTTGCTGTAGGGAAGTGTTGCGACGCCCACTGGAGGCCCGTGATGAAATTGGCAACCAAAAACGCCGCCCACGTGACCATGTGTTGCACTCCCAATAACATCATGTTTTGGATACTGTTCGTCGAAGTCATCTTAGTCTAGTGGTTGTTTGGTATTATTCACTGGTGGTAATTAGTAGTGTGGTAGTGGTTGTTGGTGGTAGTAGTTGTGGTAGTTTGTGGTGGTAGTCGGTAGTTAGTGTAGTTGTGGAAGTTCGCTGGTGAAAGTTCGCTGGAAGTTCGCTGGTAGTTCGCTGGTGGTAGTTGCGAGTGCGAGGCTGGGTTCTGAGTCTGATCCAGAAAATAGGGGACTAAATATGGTGTTGATGTTTCAGAGTTTCAGACGTTTAAGAAGACGATCCGTTTGGTGGTTTGACTTTTGAATTTAGTGACGTTGCAATTACCTTTGTTTTCGGCAAACCTTAAATGCATTGTTCGATAGATTTGACATCGAACGACTTTAGCAGCGAGGCCAGGGCTCGGAACCAGGGAGAATCAAGACACGGAACAAGACGCAAACAGTAGCAAAGCAAAGGATTTGGGGTGAATTAATTTGGAATTTTTTAAGATTAGTTAATTAGGGATATTCTTCCGTGTACATGATTATGTGGGGGGTTACCCGGATTGGGCGCGGGGTATAAAAAGAAGAGCATCGCCGCATCCCAATTTTTTTTTCTTTATCAAAAGTTGCCGCCGAAATCACCACTTATTGATCGTATATACGTGTGTGACCAGGCCTTTGGAGGGCGTCGCTCGGCATTCGTGCCGAAAGCTTTCACTCTTGGCCTCGCCTATTAATTTAGGGAGGCCGTTCATGGGAGTGATTGTCAGACATCTTCCAGAAGCGTGGTCACGTGCAATGTATTTTCGGTCGCGTGGTTTTGGTTAGATTAAGGTGGTTATCTAGTATACTCATGAGGTTAGAAACTCGTGCGTTTCCCGTTATATCACGACATTCTCCAAGACTGGTAGGCTGGTTATAGCATATTGATGGTGTGGAATCAGAATGCTGTATACTGGCAGTAGACACTTGTAGTGTTAGAGTAGAGTTCCCGGATCAGGATATACTGTTAAACGGTTGATCATTCGACTCAGCCCAGGAAGTTTATATCCAGGCTATACATGGCAGTATTCCATGACTGAAATACCATGTCGCTGGAACGTGACTTTGGGCCCCCGGAATATTTATATGGAACGTGATAGACCAATCTTCCAAAGGTTTACCATAACGCCCAATACATTGGTTACTCCCATTAACGGAGCATAATTTTTATTATAGTATTGCATAAAAAGTTAGACAGACTTTTAAATTATATTGCTACAGACTGCACAGTGGTATATTAATAGCCTACTGGTGGTGGAGAGCACCGCGCGATGATGCACAGAACACCCGTACACGCGGCTTGTAGCGAGCGATCATACGTGATAACACCAGTGCATTGCCAGCCCCACCTCCTCAGGCACACTGCACTATAAAACAGAGACATCCCGTTACTTCTTTTGAACACGGCACTTCCAACCTCTTCCTGCTTCCATTGTCCATCCTTACCTCCCACGCTTCTGTTGCATTGCCCACCCCTACATCCCACCCTTCTAATCCATGTTTCTGAGGAGAAAGCCGCCGCCAGGCCAATTGCTCGACGAGCTCCTGCAATTGTACAATGAGGTCAGCGAACAGACGCTCAAGAACTTGGCATCAGAGGATAGGGGCTACTTTGCCGAGGCTCTCAGCGGGTGGAAGTCGCTCCACACACTGCTCCTCTATAAGATCGATAACATGGAGCGCAAGACGCCCAAGATGAGTCCAGAGGAGTCAGCCATCATGGCCGACTTGAGGGCCATTCGCGATGAAAACGTCAAGCACCTTATACGGCTCCAGCTCCGGTTGGATGAACAAGCACGCAAGTTGAAAAAGGCCCAACACGACCTAGTCAACTCGACTTCCCACAATCCCCAAAACGGTCACAGTTCCCAACATGGCCATCTTCATAGTGGCAGCCACACCGTCCATGGCAGCCACCTGCATAAACTCAGCACGCCGTCTTTACGGTCCCATAATCCTTCCAGTCGCTCGTTGGGAAGCAATTCGTCCCAGAGACAGATGGTCAAGTCGCTAAGACAAAATGCTGCCAATAGCACCTACCAACACTCTCAGAAGAACCAGGACACCATCAAGGCTGCTGCTTCCAAGTCCTGGGTCAAGCCTGTTAGTTCTACGGCGAAAGCCTATGATGATGAACTCTTTGGTGACTTTGACCAGACAGAATTGTCCACGTCCAATTGGGAGAGGCTCAATTCCGTGGGCTCCCATTCGTCCTCGGCCTCTACTGACTCAGCTCATTCCGTCAACCTCATAGATTTGGACGACCGCTTAGCAATGCACTCGCTTGATGACTCTCCAAGCACTTTTGCCCCGAGGAAAGTGCCCCCTCCGGTCCCACCCAAACGCACAACATTGCACAGGCCTCAAGAGACGTTACACAAGACGAGATCGTACCAAACTGAGACTCTGCCTACTCCACAGACCTCTCAGACCATGCCCAAACCATCTCTTCCGCAAGCATCCAAGTCGGCGTCCAATATCAAGGAGTCTGCGCCGGTTTCGAAAAAATACACTTATAACCAGCCCAAACCAATGGACTTATCTCGAATCATGCAAAAAAGCGGGCTGAAAACGAGTCAGGTGTCGAAAAAACCGGCCACTGTTCGTGTTCAGGGTCCCGACCTGGCCTCACCGCGTCCCAGGCTCGAAAAGACCGTATCTGGGAAACCACCTCAGGTCAAACAGGTGAAGAAGTCGAACATCACTTATAATTACAAGACTGTGCCGAAAACGGGGACGAAAACAGTCCCAAAACCGGCCAAAAAACCCGCACAACCTGCGTCTGCAAAGTCAACCCAAGCCACGTCTCCGCCTTCGTCGAAATCACCTTATTTGAATATCATTGATGATTACGAAAGTGAGGATGCCGAGGACCTTGAGCCCTCGGCTCCCGATCCTTTGGAATCTGCTACTACTAATGCCTCCGATATGTCTCCTGCGGAACAAGCAGCTCTCATCAAGTCTATAAAAGGTATAGACGAGTTATCGGCCGTGCAGATCCTAAACGATATTGTGGTGCGAGGAGATGAAGTGTACTGGGACGATATCGTGGGACTCGAGAGCGCCAAGAACTCGTTAAAGGAAGCAGTCGTGTACCCATTCTTACGGCCGGATCTCTTCCGTGGTTTACGAGAACCCACGCGAGGAATGCTTCTTTTTGGGCCTCCTGGAACGGGAAAGACCATGCTTGCTAGAGCAGTGGCCACGGAGTCCAAGTCCACGTTTTTCTCCATCAGCTCCTCGTCCTTGACGTCAAAGTACCTTGGAGAGAGTGAGAAGCTCGTCAAGGCCCTCTTTTTGCTCGCCAAGAAACTCAGTCCTTCCATTGTATTTATTGATGAAATCGACTCGTTGTTGGGCACCCGAACCGAGGGAGAAGTGGAGAGCATGCGGCGCATCAAAAACGAGTTTCTTGTCCAATGGTCCGAACTCTCGTCTGCTGCTGCTGGCCGGGACTCTACCGATGGTGACGTCAGCCGAGTGTTAATCTTGGGAGCCACTAATTTACCCTGGGGAATCGACGAAGCCGCACGGCGGAGATTCGCCAAGCGTGTGTACATCCCATTGCCCGAAAAGGAAACCCGCAAGTTGCAAATCTCCAAGCTTCTAGCGTACCAGAAGCACACGATCTCGGAGGAGCAGTTCGAGACGCTCATGGACATGACCACGGGATTCAGTGGCAGTGACATCACGCTCCTCGCCAAGGACAGTGCCATGGGGCCGTTGCGGTCTTTGGGCGATAAGCTCTTGAGCACGCCCACTGAGGAGATCCGCCCGATCCAGCTCGAGGACTTTATTGAGAGTTTGAAGTACATCCGGCCATCGGTGTCTACGGAGGGCTTGATTGAGTACGAGAAGTGGTCCGAGAAGTTTGGTTCCTCCGGTGCATAACCACTGACTGACCACTGACTAAAAAGATGGGACAGACTAGAGTAGCCTAGACTACTGGAATGCTTCAGTGCTACAGTGTATTATATAGAGTATTAATGAAGTATAGTATGCAGACGACTAGCCCGTTTTTTAGGGTGTATTAAGCGACTATAAAGTTTTGACTGGACTTTAAAGTTTTGACTGGACGGAATGGTCACGTGACATGCACGTTTAAAAATGGAGGGGCTCCCATTTCAGGTCCTCCACTTCATATACGAGGTTCCTATTGGGATATGTTAGCCTTTCAGATACAAAAAAACCATAAACGCTTGAAAATCAGTAATTGCTTTTCTGATTCGGAGGATTTAATGACCCAAGTCAATAGGTCGGAACTGGATATAAGCCCCGGAACTGCCTCTTTGGGCACGCCTCCCCGGAACTGGTCCAACTCCCCATCAAACCACACTTCAAAGAATATCAATCTCAACATATGGTGCTTGCATTCTCGCTGTAGCTATAAATATAATTAAATATATACTTGTTATTGTAATATTAGAAATATTTAAAGCACTTGTTTGTATGCAGGAAACACTGGAATTGTGGTGGTAGTTCCATCAATTATAAGCTAATATCATACATACACAGGCTTAAATAGTTATTCTGGTTATATTTAGAGTTTTTATTTGATTGTTTCACTTTTAAAAAAAAATAGTATTATGTCTTATTTTATTGTTATTCACCAAATGTAAGAACCATTATACCAATATTTCTCTCGCATCGTTAAATTACACGAACATAAATCTTACAAAGCGTATAATAAAATATTAAACTTAAAGTACAGTATCTGTAAATTCCGAACAATGTTACTATTCCCACAATGCACCATAGGCATATGCGCTGTAGATTCTAGTCTAGTGGTTCAATGGTAGTAGTAGACTAGTCCAGTCTATTAGACTCTGTATATAGGCATTAGAGTATAGTATAGTAGTAAAGCAATACAGTACGGTCTGGTAGGATAGTCTTGCAGAGAGGATACTAGCAATTTGTAGAGAGGATACTAGCAATTTGTAGAGGAAGTAGTAATAGAGGTGTCCTTCACTTAGAGACACTTGGATGAACATACATCGTATACAAAAAAGCACATTCTCATGTGTTCAAGAACAAGATAACTTTCACTCCAGCTGGAGCATAAATCATCCACACTTCTTGCTTCCAGTCAAATAGGTGGACGATACTACTACAATATAAAACTATATTATACTACTATACAATATTATACTACTATACAATATTATACTATTATACTACTATACTATTATACTACTATATTACTGTACTATTATACCATATTATACTATTATACTACTATAATATACTACTATACCCTATGCCATGGCACTTATACTACTATACTATACTATACTATACTGTACTGTACTACTATATACTACTATGTTAGACTACTATACTACTATACTATACTACTATACTACTACTCAATACTACTATACTACTATGTTATACTACTGTACTATATTATTATCTTACATTCCATGGTCTATCATCCATTGTACTTTAACGATACTCCATTTAATCTGTGCTTGAGCAGTACAGTGGTAGTAAACAGTCAGGGGTGTGGTACAGTCAGTCTTGTGGTGTTCAGTACCGTGGTATAGCATGCTGAATCCACACACTGTCTTTGGAGAATGCACATGGTATCGTCTTTTAAGTTTAGTTCATCTTTATGGTCTATGCGCCGTCACACTATACTACATTATGTCATAATACTATGAGACTGTACTACGGCCAATGCCCAATATAAATCTACCATTGCATCAAAATTCACCTACTACACCATTATATCATTCTGATGCTAGCTTTGATCTGTACAATCCGGGTCTGCCATACCTTTATATTGGATATAATAAGAGTATTCCATGAAGACCTATAATATGGCCCTCTACACTATACCACTATAAACTATACATACATAAATACATCTGTACTGTACTACTATATTATACTATGACTATGGTTATTTTTATCTCTTTTGGTACTCAATATTAGGGATCACTCTTGATACTGATCAAAGGTACATTCCAGAGGACCGGATTTATATATCTCTACTCTATATTCTATAGATTAACTTTAATTTCAAATTCCGTATCATAGTCTATCTTTCTAAAGGCCAATACATAGTCAAGTTTTGATTCTCCTATAACATAGGATATGTATATTATGGTAGCAGCAGAGAATCAAAATACAAGACCGTCTCTGAGTATTTTAAGGTCAAATGTCCACTTGTCCAGATGAACTTCTTTTTGGAAAAGCTTATTATTATCTCCTTCTTTAAGCTTCCAGTCTCTGTTTTTAAAATTCTTGGTTCAAATGGTACTTCTCGTCACAGACCTTTTTGATCTGCCCCAATAGTTGGAGTACGTGTCCATAGCACACTTTATATAACCATGATATGATATTGTAATTGGTCTGATCTAATCGGTGACTAGAAAAAGGAAGAGAAAATATACAATTTTATGGAGGTGCCAGAGCCATGGTCCACATCTCCATGATACTAAATGTGCCATGGTGCGAAACGGTGTACCATGGTACTTGACGCATACAATTCACACTCACCTGTAATTTACTTTACTCTGACATCTACTTTACATCACTATTACTCACTAGAGCTCTACTACTATGGTGTATCTACCATAATACAGTTTCAGTACGAAACTACAGAGACAGAGACTACAGAGACATAAAAAACTGCTTCTCATGTGTCTGGTTCAAGGCCGTTGTCTTTGCCACAGCACGTAAGAACAAGTTCCTGAACCCTAGAATGAATCTTAAAACTATAAATTATACCGCGATGCTAAAGGATGGTGTAACATGATTCTATAGTATATTATAGCACTATACTTTAGTGCTGCCTTGTGTGCAGTACCGAGTCTATACTTTATGAGACTATACGCTATAGTTTTGGAAACTTCTGTATATAATCCGATGATACGACTGTTATGACTACTTGTATACTATGCTTTTGGAATTGGCTTTTGGAAATGATGAAACTATGCCTTGGTGCTATATGCAGTCTGTCTACTACCATGGGATACAGCATCTAGTTAAACAGTAAAGATAATCTCTAATCTACTATTAGGACAATACTTGTTAGTTCTGTATTACTCCAGTGGTGGCTTACAGTACTGTTACTAAGCTTATTGTCTGGAGTTTATAACCGATAATAACTGCCATCTAGCCATATAGTCCTTATTGGAATAGACACACTAAACGTCACTGGACTGACTGATGTGCTACGGATCTCAAGGTATCGCAGTCGCGTAGCTGCGCTGATGGTTAACGTACCTGCTCCGCTTACATCTCACCAAAACCACTCACAATGGACTTGGAGAATCCTCCCTCCTTGACGGCCAAGTCGTAGTAGCCGTAGATGGTGGTGACACTCAACAAGATGGACGTACCGCTGCCCAATGTTCCAATCATGTCACTGCACACAGACAAGGCACCGATGGCCACTCCTCCCAAGGCGGCGGCCGTTGGGATGATCTTCTTCAACTCCTTGTAGGCACTAGTGCTTCTGTATCCAGCAATGACCAAGCCTTGCTCCTTGAATTGTTTGGCCACATCTCTTGGCGACGTACCACTGATCTCGATCCACGTGGTGGAGAAGACTGCACACGAGCCCAACACGAAGGTGATGTACACCAATGTTCTGATTGGGTCCACCAAGGCATCTGTGAGCGATGATGGTGGCTGGATGTAGTATGACAAACCGCTGACGGCATACAATTGGGAGGAACCGCCTCTGGCAGCCCAAGAACCAAGAACCTTGACAAACAAGTTGTTAGGCCACTTCATGAAGAGCATTTGCGAGATGAGGAACACGTTGGACGACAAGGCCGATTGCAACATGATAGGGGTGTTGGAGGTGTAGAACAACTTGATGGGGTACAACATGTAAGGACCTCTTTGTCTGACGGAGGAGATTGGGAGGTCGACTCTGACACCCTGCAAGTAAACAACGGCAAAGAACACAAGCACCGTGGAGAACACTTGGAGCATGTTGGGCAAGTTTTGTCTGTAGAAGGCCTCGAGAAGAGCTCTCTTCTTGTCCTTTCTGGAGCCCAACAAGTGGAACATGGCAACAACAGCACCATCGAACTCGGCACCCTTACCGGAAGCAGAGGTGGTAGGAGCGAAAGCCTTCCACATAACCTGCTCACACACATTGGTGGCGGTGAACAAAGAAATACCGGAACCAAGTCCGTAACCCTTCTGCAACAATTCGTCCAACAAAATAACAATAATGCCAGCAAACACCAACTGCAACACCAACAACAAAATGACACCGGTGCCCAAAGACTTGGGAGGACCGTACATACCAGTCAACACGTAGACGGTTGCCTGGCCCACCGACAAAATGATGGCGAAGAGTTTTTGGGCGGTTTGGAATTGTTCTCTGTCCTCCTTCTTGGACATGTCCACGTGGATCAACTTGGTACCCTGCAACAACTGGAACACCATGGAGGCGGAGACAATCGGGGTGATACCGAGCTCCATCAAGGTTCCACGATTGGAGGCCAACATCATTCTAAGCCAGAGAATCGGGTCGGAGCCGTCAGAAGACACAATGCCGTAAAGAGGGATCTCGGACATGACAAGGAAAATCAACAAGGCCACGCCGGTCCACATGACACGTTGGTTGAAAGGCACTTTCCGTTCCGGCGCAATGACCTCCGGAACCAACGGCTCGAAGGGCTTAACTAGGTCTAACAAACGGAAGCTCATGGTGGGTGCTAGGTAAGAAAGTAGGCGCTAGTGAGGGTAGAGAAAAAGTGGAAAAGCGGTGCGTCTGTTGACGTGGCCATATGCGCACGTGACCCTGAATTGCGGCCAGTCAGTCAATCCCCACCATGGCTTAGTAAAAAGAAATCATGACTAAAGTAAGCGAGACATGAAGAAATAATAGTCAGGAAGAAAAAAGGAGTCGTCAATTTATATTAAGTTAATGTGAATCCATAGTAATCAGTAGTGAATCCATAGTAATTAATAGTGAATCTACAGTAATTAAGAGTGAATCTACAGTAAATTAATAGTGAATTAAAGAGTCAACGAATAATGAATTTAATAATGACGAATGGTGTTTAATAGTAAAGAGTATTAAGTAATCGAAAGGGATAAAGGAATTAAATAAGGCGTGGTGAAAATGGTTGTAAATGGGGAAGCGAAACGGTCTCTATTTTTAAGCGTGGTCTGAAAAAGTAACGGTGCGGATAAGAGTGAGTGCGTGGGGGTGGCAGAAGATGAGTGAGGGTGAGTGAGGGTGGGAGAAATGAAGGTGAGGGTTTGGCGACGATCGCATCCTACTCTAGAAAAAAGGTGGAGACGAGTGAGGCAGGAAAAAAAAAAGGTGGTGACGAAGGAGGCAGTGTGATGGGTATAGAATGGAATGCAAGAGTAGGTGGACAGATTTAGTATTGGGAAAGAGGGAGATAGAGAAAAGAGGAACCAATGAGGAAATGTATAATAATGAATGGTGGTGAATGGTGATGAATGGAGGGTCTTGGTGGGGGATTTCTGGAAGAAATAAGGTGAGTGCGTTGCAGATGGCTGTGCACGTCACTTTATTCTGACTGCGGGCTGCTCACTCACTGTACTGCTCACTCACTGTGCGTACGTACTAGACAGGACAGCAGGACAGCAGGACAACTGGACAACTGGACAACAGAGCAGACAGGACGGACAGAACTTACATGCGTTTATAGATTTGTAGAGTAGAGGTTGTGGATATAAGGATTAGAGAAGGAGACAAGGAAAATAGAAGGCAAGTGATATAGAGAATAGAAGAAAGAGAGTAGAAGAAAGAGAGTAGAATAGAAGAAAGAGAGTAGAAGAAAAGAGGAGAGTGGAAGAAAAGAGGAGAGGGTGGAAGAATAGTAGTCTACGTGTAACCTGGAGAATTGTGTTATTTGGAGAATCGTGTTATATGATTTGTCTATCCTAGAAGTCTAAATTGACATGTACTTTGATTTTCTAGGCATTTTGGTCTTGATCCCACCGTACACCCTAAAAAGTGGAGGTGACCTGGAGATCTCTTTTACCATATATCTTATGATATAAACCAAGAAAAATGCTATTATATAAAGGAAAGTATTTAATGATCTGGATATATATAGTGACATAGAAATATGGTAGAAATAGATATCTTGGGTAGAGTAATAACTGGAATACGGACCAGACTACCCGGGCACTAATAGCTGATACAGGAATATAGAAATAGAAATAAAAATAAAAATAAAAATATAGTAATATAGAATATGTACAAGCGAGAGACTAAAATGGAAGGTAAAGAAGAGTGGTGACTCTAGAAATAAAGGGGAATGGGAAAGAGAAGTTGTACTCATTTGTTTATCTAGTAGGCTTCTCACCAACTCTTTTTTCGGGTGCGGCTGTTCCTACATGCGCCCTCCAGTCTTCTCACCACCATGTCAGACTGGGCCGCCAAACTCCTGAGAACACCCAAGCCCCCGGCCATCCTGGCTCCGGGCAGCCATGGGCCGAGTGCGGCTGGTGAACCAAAAAGCGCAGGTGAAAAAGGTGAAAAGGGTGAAACACCCGCTGGAAACGGGATGAAACACGAACCCGCTGAAAACGGCCAGAATGGCGAAAAAGCCGGGCTTTCGGAACCAACCACGGAGAAAGTCGGCAAACACAAGAAAAACACCGACTCCAACGGCTTCAGGGATGACCCCAGGGAGAGTTACAACCACTCGGAAGTGCTCCAGTTCCTCCATGGCCGTTTTGAACGGGACATGGCCGACGCTCGCCGGGACAAGGGCCACGAGAACACCGTGGTGTACCGGCTGCTTGAGTCTGCGTCGGCGTGGAACACGTCTTCAGGCGGCGGCAAGAAGGGCTCGGAGGACGACGGGTTCAATCTTTTACGGGAGTTGAACCGATCCACGGCGAAGCCGCGGAGACCATGAGCTGGTCTTTGGCTTTTCAAGTTAAGGTCGAAGAGTGGGGTCGGGTTCCAGAAAGAAATAGAATGTTGAAGTTGTCGAGATATTTGGAATGAGGTATCAAGAGTCTAGAGAAATCTGAAGTTGCCGGAAGTTGTCTAAAGTTGTCTAGGCTGTCCCGGGATTGCCTGTAATTGTTCTGCAATTGTCTGGAGGTCCAATAATACTCCAGAAATTGTCTAGAGATGGTCAGAGATTCACCCGAATCATATAGAAAAGTCTAGATGGTGTCCATAGCTTGTCTAGAGATGGTCACAAATGTCTAGAAATACTTATAGATAGTCTACAAATTGTCCAGGGTTTGTCTACAAATCCACCGCAAGTTGTCTAGAGTAGTCCCAATTGTCTAGGAATAATCAGAACTTGTCAATGGACCCACCATCTTGTCCCGAAATTGTCTAGAAACTTGGCAAAACGTGTCTATCCAGTCTCCAGAAATCAGAACTCCAGAAGCAAAGTATCAGAAAATCCAGAATACTCCAAAATAGTACAATATTGTAGATATGCCCAATTGTCCAAATAAATATCCAATTGTCCAAATGAATACCCATTGGTCTAGATTGTTGGAACGAGATCGAAATGATCGTCATGTCCGAACCATCTGGAAGATAAGGAGTTATCAATGTGATGACGCATGCGTCAGTCAGTGCTCAGTCAATGCTCACAACCCACCACTCCGCCCCTCTATACCAATATAGATTTATGTCCCTGAATCCATGAGTCTATCACTGTATATACACCATCTATCACTGTATATACACCATCTATCACTGT
The DNA here is from genome assembly GCA_002370325.1 of Metschnikowia hawaiiensis. NCBI lineage: Eukaryota > Fungi > Ascomycota > Pichiomycetes > Serinales > Metschnikowiaceae > Metschnikowia > Metschnikowia hawaiiensis. The sequence goes on from NLAM01001052.1 coordinate 392,353, forward strand.
ATATGCACCGTCTGTCCCTGTATATAAACAATCTACCCCTCCCTCTGTATCCTATTTCTCCCTGTATATAAATGGTGTTTCTCTTGGGGTGTCTGGTTGGATGCGATTGGTGCGTGCGAGCTGTCATTGCGCATCGTAGGTGTACTGCCGACGCAAGGTGTTAGGAACTCGGTGCGGCCTGTTCTATGAGCAACAAACATTAGCAATAGCAATTCTTGATTCCACAGCAACTATGAACAATGGGGCTTGGAACATGGAACTTGGAACATGAAACATGAAACAGACTTGGAACTTGGAACCTGTAACTTGAAACAAATATGAAACTCACGAAACAACAGTTAAGGTATAGGGGGAATGGGAGTAGAAAGCATGTATAATAAGGAATGGATGGGCATTAAATAGTATGGGGGAAATACCAGGAAGTGGATGGAGTGCATGTATACACGAAGAATGACACAAAGACAAGGAACGCAAAGTTAAACCAAAGTGAAACAAGTTTACAAAAACGGAACTGAAAAAATACTTAAAGCCACGAGGCGCCGGAAGAACTGACCAATACAAATACCCAGATCCGGATATACAGCCGGAGGGCATGGGGTGATGGTGCTTACCCCGGGGTTTGGAAACCCGCGCTTGGGTCCTTTCATCCGCACCGAGTCCCCACAACCCGGGCACATGCGGGATGGCGGCACACAGCATGTGGCCCGGCGTGCAGGCGCTCGCACAGGTCCGCCATGGGTATAAATTCTGGGGTAAGCACCCTAAGTTTTTCCCGAGGAATATTTTGATATCTTGGCCAATTTTTGTGAACCACCTAATTGACACCCTTACACTTTCAATCTGAATCTTGTTTTTGCATTCTTTTCAATCTAAACCTTGGATATCTGATCTTAGAATATATACACCATGTCGCAACAATCCGTGTCACAGCAAATGAATGTCGACACCGACATTGTCACGTTGACCCGCTTCATTCTCCAGGAACAACAGAAACATGCACCCAACGCCACCGGTGAATTGTCTCTTTTATTGAATAGTCTCCAGTTTGCCTTTAAGTTCATTGCCCACAACATCAGAAGAGCAGAGTTGGTCAACCTCATTGGCATTTCTGGAACCGCCAACTCCACGGGCGATGTGCAGAAGAAATTGGATGTCATTGGAGACGAGATCTTCATCAATGCCATGAAATCCAGTGGTAACGTCAAGGTGCTTGTGTCGGAGGAGCAGGAGGACCTCATTGTGTTTGAGGGCGGAGGCCGCTATGCTGTGTGTACGGACCCAATTGATGGTTCTTCCAATATCGACGCTGGTGTTTCCGTCGGTACCATTTTTGGCGTTTACAAATTGAAGGATGACCTGAAGGGCTCCATCCATGATGTGTTGAGAAAAGGTTCGGATATGGTGGCTGCTGGCTACACGATGTACGGAGCCTCGGCTCACCTCATGTTGACCACGGGCCGTGGTGTACATGGCTTCACCTTGGACACCCAATTGGGCGAGTTTATCTTGACGCAGCCCGACCTAAAGATCCCCAAGTCTAGAGCCATCTACTCCGTCAACGAAGGTAACTCCTACTACTGGCCCGAAAGCCACAAAAAGTACATTGAGGACTTGAAGAAGCCCCAGGACAGTTTGGGCGGCAAACCTTACTCTGCACGTTACATCGGCTCCATGGTGGCCGATATCCACCGGACCTTGTTGTACGGAGGTGTCTTTGCATACCCTGCGGACTCCAAGCTGAAGAACGGAAAGTTGCGGGTGTTGTACGAGTGTTTCCCCATGGCCATGTTGCTTGAACAGGCGGGTGGCGCTGCAGTCAACGATAAGGGTGAGAGGATCTTGGACATTACGCCCAAGGGCATCCACGACAAGTCTGGCATCTGGTTGGGGTCCACGGGCGAGATCGACCGTTTCTTGGGCTACCTCTAAATAAATAAAAGTTGTAATGAATAAAAATCGATGAACAGAGGCCTGTGCTGATGCATAAATGATTTATCTTACAATTGACTTTGGAATAGCTCAATGTACCCCGGGGAACACCAGGTCAAGTACTTGAAGTTTAAAAGGTGTATGTCACGTGAAAACGGGGTTATATGCAGGTACACATATAGATAGACTTCCCGGTTTTCGCCACATACACTAATACACAGGACGTTTCAGTCAAGTTGATGTAACAGTATATCCTCCAAGCGTCTAGTGAGTCTACTGAGTGAATATTCCGAACCAGTTGAACGAATTTCCGTCTCGTATGCAGTTCGTATATTATATGCAGTCGTTTTGAAAAAAATAGGGTCACAATTTTACAACCAGCACGATCTTTTAGCTAGAGCTTGTATAAACCGGAGCTGGTCTGTTTTATGATCTTTTGACAATTCCTGGAGGCTACAGAACCATGTCTTACTTTTTACTAATAGAGACCACCTTTTCCCTATATGCAGTACAGACCATTTGAATGCAGTACACTCGTATGGGTGACACAGAATTCCAAAACACCACCTCCTTCAAATTAGACAGATTACAAAAAAAAATTTTAGGGGAGACACACGAGCAGTCAAGAAGAACAGAAGACCGAAAAACCAGAATGATGTATGCACGCAGCCTCGGTCAGACGGGGCATATATGCACTCCGCGGGATCATTACTCACCCAGACGTATAAATATGTATATATATAAGCTCAACCCCACCTCCAACTTTTAGCAGCCACTTTTTGCTTCCCCTTTTCTTGCTACCCCTTTTTGCTACCCCTTTTTGCTAACCCTTCTAGTTACACTAGCTACCACATTCCAGCTACTACCCCTAGCTACCACATTAGCTACCACTTGCTAAGTTATCCTGGCTCATATTGGCTACCATTCTCACATCTCTAGTTGGCAGCCAGAATCCCAATGAAACCGCCTGTGCACCGACTTAGTGTCCGGATCAAACACTACCTTGCGTCTCGGTATGACCTCAAACACCTCAAGAAGTTTGCCTTTGGTATAGCGTTATTGAGCTGCCTTTCGCTGGGGTCCATCATGCTCTTTTCGCTCTTTTCGCTGGCCCTCCACAAATCCGTGGGGCTATCGTATACGGAAATCAATATGATTGTGTCGCTTTCCGCCGTGGGCATGTACTTGTGCTTGCCTATCTTGGGGTACTTGGCGGATTGCTATGGGCCAGCATTGCTTTCGTTGATTTCGATATGGGCCTTCTGTCCTGCATACGCCATCAACGCTGCCCTAGTCAACTCCCTGGCCCATCTGGAGAACTATGCACTGTTGCTGCCCAAAAGGGTGGCCTTTTTGGCCGTGAGTTTCTGCTTCATTGGCCTTGCCACCAGTTCGCTTTATTTCTCCAGTCTTTTGACCTGCGCCAGAATATACCCCAACAGAAAGAGCCTTGCCATCTCGTTGCCCGTGAGTTGCTACGGCTTGTCGTCGTTGATAGGCGCCCAGCTCATGAAACTCACATACTTCCATGACCTGAACGGGATCCTTGATTTGTATAAGGTGTTTCTGTTTTTCCTGGTGCTCTACCTCTTTGTTGGGGCCCTCAACCTTGTGTCCAACTCTATTGTAACGATAGAACAGGAGGTCATCTTTGGAGAAACAGAGCCGCTTCTCTGTGATGACGAAGATGATGACCACTCGTTATTGCCTCAACGATCCAATATTGAGCCTCCAAATCACCGCCAACGGTATATGCAGTTCTTGCAGGATAAGTCAGCATGGCTTCTTCTAGTAAGTTTATTCTTTTGTTTAGGGCCCCTTGAGAGTTTCCAGAATAACTTGGGGCTGATCATAGATACGGCGTCCAACGGCCTGGTGGAACTCTCTGACCAGGTCTCTTTATTGGCTGCACTGTCCACGTGCATCCGGCTTTTGATTGGCATCATGGCTGATTGGATCAGTGACTCGAAACGAGCCCTTCCGATCTGTAAGGTGTGGATTATTGTGCTTCTTGCAGCCGTGGGTGCTGTCGGCCAGGTCGGTATTAAGTATGGCATTCCCTTTAACATGATATCTGTGATTACAGGAATCAGTTACGGAGGGTTGTTCACGGCCTACCCCACGGTGATCGCGACGATCTGGGGAGTCGACTTGATGGGGTCCACGTGGGGCTCGTTCATGGTGGCTCCTGCCATAGGCAGCATTACGTTTTCATTATTGCACGGCAGTCAAATGGACAAGTGTGCAGGTACTGGCGGACAATGTATGGACCGGTACTTCGAAATCACGGGTGTGTGTATGGCCGTGAGCTTTTTGTTTGTTCTCTTTGCCTGGAGAGCCATGTGGTGGAAAAGAGGCTTCAAATGCTTTTAAGTGATGGATTATATCCACTTGAAACGAAATGAAATTACGTCCAACGGGAACCAGATCAGAACGAGATCCAAATTTCAGAATTCCGATCCAAACATAAGATACCGAGATCCACATATCAGCCACCAGATACTAAACACCAAAAGTTTTATGGTTACCGTGTTACTATTTTTATGATGCTGATTTTATGATGCTGATTGGTGTTGGTGATGTGCATTGCAATGTGTTGCAGCATAAACCTGCATAACTGAAACAATTATGCTATTGGTTGGCCATACTTTAAAAAGTGTGGAACTCAGTATTCGTCTTACTTACTTTATTCTAGTCTCATTTAAGTATACTAGGAAACCCCTAATGAATGTCCTACTGAGCTGACTCGATAGTCCATGAAAGGGACTGCATTCTGTCTAGCCCTCAGGTTAAGGCTAGAGGATGGAGGATAGAGGACAGAAGAGCTTAAGACTGAAAACTCAAAGATCCTTCGATTTGTCTTCTCTATAACAAAGAGAGTACCATGAAGCGTGCTTGTGTGCAGTCCCACAACCTAAGGCGTAGACGTGAGATGTACTGGTCCGTCATGTTCGGCAGAGTCAATCGCGGATTGGCATTCGACGTCTCGTATTCCAGATGGTTCGCGTAATTTAAGCGGCGGCTGCAGAAACTCGATCTCCCGACAATGCTTTAAGTACAGGCCATGCCAAGATCAATTTATTCGACACCTCGTCAATCGAAGCAGACCACCACAAACCTCTACACCAGACGTCCTCCACCCTCCACCAAACCATTAAACCACAAGATACCAGACCACCAACCACCAAAACACCAGACCAGTACACCCGGACCTGTACACCAAACCTGTATACTGAATCCTAATACTGCCAACTAATAAAATGCCGGTTCAACTTGAACACCTGTAGCTTTGGTTTTGGTGATGTGTGGGCCTGGCAGTTGACGGTTAAAGAATCCTGGACGGGTGCTGCAGGAACCACCGGATACCGCCGTGAACGCAGGTTGTGTGCAGGAGCGCGACTTTTTTCGGACAACGTGTGCCCTTTTTCGGGGCCCAGAGAAGCAAAATGCGACCCCAGCCAAGCCAACCCAGACGTGGGACTTTCCAATCGGCGCACTCGTTTTGTCTTGGTTTGGGGTGTGCCCTGGCCATTTCTGTCTTTTTTCTGTCTTTTTTTGTCTTGTCTTTTTCTGTCTTGTCTCTTTTCCTTTTCCTTTTCTGTCTTGTCTTTGTCTTTTCTGTCTTGCCTTTGTCTTTTCTGTCCACTGTCTGTCTTTTTTCTGTCTCTGTCTTGTGGGCTGACGATGTAGCGGGCTGAAAGCGTGTCAAGGCATACAGATGCGCGACGCGCTCACTGCCGCAGAAATTAGTCTCCAGGCACACCGCAAAAGAAATGGGATTTGCCATGTCAGGTGACTCCACGGACGAATCCATGGTTTTAGGGTATGAGATCGGCGATTTTCTGGAAATGTCCAACATTGTCCGCTTTTGTCTGATTTTGTCCGATTTTGTCTGATTTCTGGGTTCATTCTGGCGTGGTTTTTGGCTTGGTTCGTGTGGTGTCACTGAGTGTCCATTCCATCCACTGTGCGCGTTTTCCACTCAAGAATGATTCCCAGAAATGAAGACATGAACGAAAAAAAACCTACAAAGTCTCTCAAACACGGCTGAATCACTTCCGAAACACAAAGACCCATCTCTGAAACGTCCCTGAAACGGCCCTGAAACGTCTCTGAACACAATGAAAAAAAAACAAGGGCTGCGTGCAAATCGGCCGCCCGCAAATGGTTCCAGAAACCCGTGGGGGCCTTTGTTTCATGGTTCTTGCATGGATGAAGCGAAGCGCACAATGGACGGACGAGCGCGTGCAGGCGGCACCACCAGGCGCGACTTTTTTTCTACGTAAACATGTACAGAGGTGTTATTTTGAGTTTTTTTTTTTTTTACAATTTTTTTTTTTTTTTCTCTCCAATTTATATAAGAACCTGCGCTGGCCACCTCCATCAAACTCCTTTTTTTTGCTCTTCTTTCCCTGAGACTCTGATCCTTTTTCAAAGCCCCTTTTTGTGCACTTACTTATTAATATGAAGGCTATTATTCTCGTTGGCGGATACGGTACCCGGTTGAGACCTTTGACCTTGACGTTGCCCAAGCCCATGGTGGAGTTTGGTAACAGACCCATGATCCAGCACCAGATCGAGGCTTTGGCCGAGGCCGGCGTCACCGACATTGTGTTGGCTGTTTCTTACAAGGCTGAGGTCATGGAGGCCTTGTTGGAGGAGTACAAGGCCAAGTACGGCATCAACATCACCTGCTCCAAGGAGGAGGAGCCTTTGGGCACCGCCGGACCTTTGAAGCTCGCCGAGAACGTCTTGAAGAAGGACGACTCGCCTTTCTTTGTGTTGAACTCCGACGTCATTTGCGACTACCCCTTCCAGGAGTTGGCTGCCTTCCACAAGAAGCACGGTGCTGCCGGTACCATTGTGGCCACCAAGGTGGACGAGCCTTCCAAGTACGGTGTCATTGTGCACGACAGAGACACCGCCAACTTGATTGACCGTTTCGTCGAGAAGCCCGTCGAGTTTGTCGGCAACAGAATCAATGCTGGTATGTACATCTTGAACCCATCGGTGCTTGACTTGATTGAGTTGAAGCCCACCTCCATTGAGAAGGAGACCTTCCCTCAATTGGTCGAGAAGAAGCAATTGTACTCGTTCGACTTGGAGGGTTACTGGATGGACGTTGGTCAGCCAAAGGACTTTTTGACCGGAACCTGCTCCTACTTGACCTCTTTGACCAAGAGAAAGCCCGAGCAAATGTGCAACGAGGCTTTTGTCCACAAGGGCAATGTGTTGGTTGACCCAAGCGCCCAGATCCACCCCGGTGCCTTGATTGGCCCAGACGTGGTGATTGGCCCCGGTGTGATTGTTGGCGAGGGTGCCAGAATCCAAAGATCGGTGTTGTTGGCCAACTCGCAAGTCAAGGACCACGCATGGGTCAAGTCCACGATTGTTGGCTGGAACTCTAGAATCGGTAAGTGGGCCAGAACCGAGGGCTGCACTGTTTTGGGAGACGATGTGGAGATCAAGAACGAGATCTACGTCAACGGAGCCAAGGTGTTGCCCCACAAGTCCATCTCGGCCAACGTCGAGCAAGAGGCCATTATCATGTAAGGTCCGCCATTTCCGCAAGTGCAAGATTAAGATACCTATAGGATATCATTAGCTATATCAGCAATGTGACCCTGCTATTCATAGCAAACATTATAATGACAACTGCAATATACCCTACTTTCAGAACTCTCCACTTGATACACTATACTCTACTATACTCTACTATATACTTTATACTCTCTAGACTAGTCTATACTATGTACGATACAAAGCTCTTTCTTAATGGCTCTGATAATGGCTTGACGCTGCCAAGGTACAGCACAAGGAGAAGCTCAGCGATCCTGGGCTCGGTGACCGTGCCCAAGAGCTTTGTGCTTTTCTTGCCCTCGTACACTAGGGACGTGGAGGATGTGTCTGACACAACCCACAAGGTATCGTTTTTAGGCACCGAACCCTTGTGGCCAGTAAACACGTCTCTAAGCTGCAGCACACCCTGGGCCACCTCGTCCCTATGTTCCTTTGCCAATGGGTTGGCGAGGACGGATTTGGTGAGGCCATCTTTCAAATGGCCAAAGTCGGTGTTTCTGACCGGAGTGATCTTGACTGCATATGGCACCAGCTTGGAGATCTCCGTCATGATTCTCAGCGACACCTCCTTATCGTTCAAAACGGATTCCTTGTCCATTTGAGTCTCCTTGGCGTATTTCTCCACCACTCCCCTTACCACGGCCTCATCCTTCTTGGCAATGTACAACCCCACACCATAGACCTTGAAGCCAAGGAAGGTGACGGACCGGATGCCGCTGGCCACCAACACAAAGTCGGACGAGAAAAGGCCGAGGTGGTTTTTGGGGTACGACACGGGGAACGGGTCGATGGACGAGTCCACATCCACGCCGCCAAGCGACTTGGAGCTATCATCGTTAGCGAGCGAAGAGCCGAGGGGGCCGGTGGTGCCAATGTAAGCCCCAACGAGAAGTGCCCCGAGGGCCATGAACGACCCAGCATGGGTGGGTCTATGTGCAGACGCCCGGTTCAATGTCCTGAGATGGAACCCATTTTTCTGGAGACGGTTGATTGCGCCAAATGGTCTGGTTGTTCTGACCGCTCTAAGTCCCCACATTGTAGTACGTACTTTTTCGTGCGCACCATGTCGCACTCTCCAACCAATACCCACGAATTCTCCATTATTCTTATTTTCTTCTTTCAATATTTTTTCCCTCTTTTTTCTTCTTTTTCCTTCTTTTATTTTTATTCCTTTTTCATTCATTATTCATACTTTTTATTCTTTTTTCTTTGAGTCTCTGTTTCAACTTGACTTGCCAGTATTCTTCCTTATATAGTATGCAGGACTATACATCAGGCCATGCCTGACTAGACTAGACCTGACTAGACCTGACTAGACCTGACTAACGTATGGCGGACATTATATAACCATCTTATATAGTCAGCATTATTGACACAAAAGGACTTTGTACACAAAAGGAATACGAAATCTGACGCACGACTTGCATGAGTTTTAGATATGAAACATTTCTGTTCGAGCACTATATATCCGGGGCAGGGCCCCCCTCCAGTTCACGCGCTTTTTGGTTGAAATACACACGAAAGCATTAGGGTGGTCTTTGGGTGCAGGAACGAATCTGGATGCCGTGGCAGAAGTTTCTAGTCCACCAAACTTCTGGTGTCAGTGCCAGTGGTACATTAGTGATATGAAGGAGTGATATAAGGGATTCACGGTAATTCATCGTCCAAGTGTCCGCGGAGAAATGATTGGCTCTATAAAGTCAATTTACGTGATCTCGAATTTCGTCTTCTGGGGAGATCTCAAAGAACCAACCAGTAAGTGCCACCTCTAATGAGTCCACCATATTAAGTCGGCAGGTGCTTCTGCTATTTGCTGATCTCCAAATTTACATCCTTTGAGTTGTCGAGACTTTGGACTGAAAATCTAGGTATGCGGATCTGATGCTTGAGAATGGCTCAATGCTATTTAATGGCTCCCAAGAGGCCAGCAATTTTGGGCATAGTCCAATGATCGAGTCAATGGTTTCTGGATAATATGGACTAGTTCCAAATCTATTCATTGGTATAGTTAAGGTATTCAACAATGAATGTGGCGAAATCTTGAAAAAGGACTGGATACATCTACTCCATCCAATTCTCAGATCTGGAATTGTTTGAATCATTTATGTTGTGAATTTTCCCAGGACAAGAATATACTGAGTGACTAGGCTGAGATTTTGAGACAACCGGAAGGCTAATAAGGAAAAGAACACTTTCTCCGACTCGAAAAGTGTCTATAGCATTAAAGCAGGCTCCTCTCTTGCGATAAGTCATTCCCAGAGCCATCATGAAGGTTGTTTCAGAACCATGTGTGTATTACAAGAGTTTTTAAGGAAGTTGCTTCTGATTGCATGGCATCTTGACGATACATTCCTGGGACCACGTAACTTCCGGGAGAAGTTACTGGCGAGACTCCTAAACTCCAAGACCTTGATGTGACGGACTTGAAACACCAGTGAAGTTCTTGGGAATGAAAAAAGGGCACCGATCAATGAAAAATGCCTATACTTAAAGGTGGAATACCGAGACTTGCTGTTGGGTTATACTCCCAGGACACCAGACTATTTTACACTTGATCATAATCTACCAGTCTGTCTTCTAGTTATTGTTCCAGACTCCAGACTCTAGACTCCACTCTAGACTTTAGAGTATACCACACTACTCCAAAAGAAAATACTTACTGCTAAGACTTCTAACCTGATCAGGACTGGGAACTGGTAAATACTATTTGTGACCTGTTTCATATAACTGTGTGTTAAAACAAGCCAATGACCTACTCCAAACTGATACTGGACACACAACTATACAAAATGGTATACCTTGAAGGCTTCTCCGAGTCGTCATGGTTCGAACCCAGAGAACGTCTACTATCTAGAGTCTACACTACAGATCCACAATATATAATTAGACAGATCCATAATATGTAATCTGTAATTTATGATCTGTAATTTATAATCTGTAATTTATGATCTGTAATTTACTGTACAGACCTACATGGGTAGTGGAACCACGGGACGAGGATTACACTGACCAGTGACAATTTTAAAGAGATTCATGGAGTTGAGTCGAATTTTGGAGCTGACTTGTTAGAAGATCGACTATTGGTAAATACTACTTCGAAAAGATTAGACGGTTCTATACAATCACTATAAATGCGAAGACTACTACTATTCTTCGGATTTCTTAGCTCCCACTCTACACCATTTCTTAGTTACTTCTTCAAATTTCCCCAAAAATCCTCAAACACTCTTTATCTTTCTTTCGGCAAGATTATTGTGTATTATTAAGATCATTGTGTATTATTAAGATTATTATATGTTATTAAGATTATTATATGTTATTAAGATTATTATATATTATGAAGATTATTATGTATTGTGAACATTATTATATGTTATTAAGATTATTATATATTATTGAGACTATTGTGTATTATTGAGATTATTATCATTATGTATTATGAAGATTATTATATATTATTGAGATTATTGTATATTATTGAGATTATTACTATGTAGAAGATTATTACCATGTATCATTAAGATTATTACTATGTATTAAGATTATGTCTCACATAACATACGTCTTTACAATAGACAGGGAGTCACAGAAGTCTGATTTTATAGACAAGCTGGTGAATAAAAGTAATCCAATAAAGAGGGAATTCGTTAGACTGAGACAGACAGAGACAGAGACATAAATAGTAACATACTCCCAAGATACTGCATCAAGTGTAGTATTGACAGTGATTTTTATAGTGGAGGATTAACAGTGTAGCAATGATAGTATTATTAGCTGTGTAGTTTTGTGTAGTTTTTGTAGTATTGATGGTGGAGTGCAGTATTGTCTAGCTTCTTGTAGTCACGTACCTTCTCCTTGCCAGTATATCGGACTACAGTGGTCCGGTAGTATTAAAACATTATGATGAAAAGACACGGAGAATGGTGAGTTGAGCAAGAAAAAGCAGTAATTAGTGTTACTAAAAGTAGAGAGTATAGTATGTTGTAGTATTCGGTAGAGTGAAAGCATATAGTTCCAGTGTAGTGTGCAGGAACAGACGGTTATAGGTTATAGGTAGTCATATGGGCTAAGGACAAAGGAGTAAAATTTGTAGTGTAAAAAAATCCTAGTAATTTACAGTCTGCTACTAATGACTAATGCACTATAAATAAATATGTCTAACGGTAATCTATGCTTTACTCCTGGCCAATGGCTAGCCCTTCAAATGCATGATTTCGGGGCTGATGGAGAGGGACGAGACCAAGGACGTGCCCGAAGCCAACTGAGCCCTGTGGATCGCCTTCCACCGGCCCCATTCGTGCTCCAACGACTGCACATTGTCTCCAAGCCAGTCATGGTCGGTGAGTGCAGAACTCAAGTACCCCAAGAGACTGTCGCCTGCTCCGGTGACGTTGACGATGGAGAGACTGGTGTTTTCCGCAGGGACAGCGTAGTATTCCACCACCACGCCCAATCGGCCTGCACCGGCGTGGGTCTGGATTGGTTTCCCGTGTGAAATTAATGTGCTGGGTCTATACTCCGAAGTCGTCGGAATCGACCGGTAATCGTCCACACTGGTGCTTAATTTCACAAGCACACAGCCGTTTTTGCCAAGCTTAATGAGAATGTTGGGGATGTACGGAAGCATCTGGAACGCTTGCTGGAGAATGCCTTCCCGGACGAGTTCCTGCATGTACGCGGGCTTTGCCAGGGCCATCTTGTCTCTAAAGTCACCATTAATGCCCAACCCGTCCAAAACAGGAAACCAATGGTCGTAATCCTCGAACATTTCACGCTGGCTAAACTCCCTGTATATTTGCTGGAGCTCGTCACTCGTGGGGGTAATCATCAGCACGTTATTATGCGGGAAAACAGAGAGTAGGCTGGGATGCACCTGGCTAAGCCGGGCCAGTTTGGGCGCAGACGTGGGCTCGATGATCACCCGAGGCTTGATGTCCATTTGCGAAACTGTGAAAAGCACTTTTTCTATCTGCTTCGCCAGGAGGTTGCAGTCCACCACAATGAACCTTGGCCGGGCCCTTTGGATCTGCTTCATGGTGTGCTCCAACAATTCGGGTGTTTCCATGATCTTCATGTCTGCACATGCCAAAACAGAGCCTCCCTGGCCATCTATACTGGCAAAGTATTGCGCTGTGGTTGCGTTCTGCACCACCTTTATTCCGGAAACGTCCAAATCCATACTCTTCATTTGCTCCATGACTCTGGCACCGCAAAAATCGTCTCCAACAACAGAGACAAACCGCACAGAGCTGTGGATGTTCTGGTTGACGAGACCGTACTTATGGGCCAACGACACGTTGAAGCCAACGCCTCCAATGGTCAGAGTAATGGACCCTGGGTTGGACTCGCCCATAATGGGGTCATTTTCAAACCGGCAGATCGTGTCAAGAGCCACCAGGCCAATGACAAGTGTTTCAGCTCGGTCTGACGATTTTTCCTGGTTTCTGGGGGAGATTTTGCTCGCTTGACCTTCTTTTCTGAGCCCAGTACTTGGTTGGAAACCGGAACCAGTGATTTTTGTAGCCTGGAGTTAGTATTTTGAATCATGGCCATTATTTTAAAATAAGTTGTTTCGCCAAAGCCTTTCCAGGTCTTCAGTTCTCTCCACATACCTCTTTTTCAGACTCCTCCACTTGTTCCTCTAGTAAATGGTCTTTTTTTCCAATTTTTTGGGACAATTTTGCTTCTTTCTCAATGAATTGTTCTTGCTGCTTCCCCTCTAGTTCATTTCTCCCACTCCACTGTTTCTCAATCGAGTAGAGCTCCTTGGCTATGTTGCATGCGGCCTTGGCATTATTTATGACAAACTGCTTGTTGCACTCCACCGATTTTCCCTTTGTAGCCGTGGCTATTTTTTGCAATAAAAACGGAGTAAGGTGTTTCCCCGAAACCCCTTTTTCTACGGCCTCAGTATTGGCCTCGTGGATGATCTGGGCCATGAACTCACTCAGCAAAGACGAATGCTCGGGTGGTGGCACACACACCAAATTTCCCGAGCTAAGACCCATGACATTATTCTGGTTATGCACAATGGAGGCCATTTCATGCCACGAAGAAAAGGTGTAGGGGGACTGGACGCCTGAATCTCGACAGAAAAAGCCGGGGACCTGCACAGAAGCACGCCCGTTATCATTATAGGTGCCTACGAATACACCTTGGGTTTCCAAGAACTCCATGGTTCTTGGGATATCTAAAATCAGCTTGGGGCCTGCACACACCACCGTGACCGGAGTCCGTGAAAGTTCAGTCAAATCGGCACTTATGTCCATGGTTATGTGCCCGTCCCTATGCACACCTCCAAGGCCACCGGTAGCAAACACCTTGATCCCGGCCAAATGGGACAAGATCATTGTTCCGGCAATGGTGGTGCCTCCGTGCAAGTTCTGCGCCATTGTAACTCCGATATCTCTTCGGGACACTTTATTGGCATCCTTGAGTTCTGCCAACTGCTGCACCTGCAGATAAGACAAGCCAACATGTGGCTTCCCACCAATGAAAGCACACGTGGCCGGAACGCAGCCATTGTCACGGATGGTCTGCTCCACTTCTTGTGCCATGGAAAGATTGGCGGGGTACGGGAACCCGTGGGTGATGATGGTGGATTCCAAGGCCACGAGCGGGGTTTTATCGCTTAAGGCCTGGCGCACTTCGGGAGATATACAAAGTGCATTGAGAGACGAGAGAAGCCTTTTTCCGAGCATCCGCATCTCTGGTGTTCCGAGTATATTTGAGGTGTTTCAGGCGTGTTTCAAGTTGGTTTCTGGTGTTTCTGGTGTTTCAGATGTTCCCCTGTGCTTCACTCCCGGCATTCTCAACTGACGTTCTTAGACGCATCTCTGCGCGCGAGTACCCCACCTTCCGGCTCAACCAATACTAACCCTAACCCGAACCCCAACCCAGACTCCTACCGCCCATTAGCCAAAAGCCAAAGCCTATTATTTGGAGTCAGTTTGGATGTCTAATATAGAGCTTCTAAGGAGAAACGATGAGCAGCTGCTTTCGTCGCTTTGGCATGGGTTGCAGCATCTGCACTCCAGTGAGCCTATAGTGGATGATCTATTCGTTGCCCAACTCTCGGAGCAACTTGTTCCAGACGTGCAAACGTTGGATTGGATGACACAGGCTCCTGCATCGGCCCGGATGTGCTTGCTTCTACAGATTGCCGTGTTTGTGTTCCAGAGATACTCGGGCGATGGCCTTCCGCTTATGGCGTCGCTCGCAGCCTATATAAACCCCCATGTTCCCTGGAGCAACGAGGCCTTTGCCGCCATTTGTCGTGGCCTAGATGTTTCAAAGTGCCTGCAACACAAAGCCGGCTTTGTGGCTTATCTCAAGCCCCGCATGGTTATAAGTACTGGGCCTCTGCTTCGCACAGTCAAACCCACCAAAAACTCCACCGGTGCCAAGAGCCAGTACTCCAAGATCAAAGGACTCCGGCCAGCATTGGGGTTTTCGCCCTCGGCGTCTTCTCAGGAACAACAACGACTGGCGTGGAAATCCTCCCCCAATGTGCTTACGCTCTCGCAGGTCATGGTGTTTCTTATGGATAAAGAACCTTCCACTAACGGGATGTTTTCGTCGTTTGTTCTCCAAGTGTTTGAAGATACAGACCCGCTTTTAAAGACACAGGCGGTATTCTTGCTCCAGCGCCTTATGGACTCCAATGCTCTGTACCTCGTGGCCTCTGGTCTCGGGCCTCTATATAAGGAGGAGTTGAAGCTTTGCATGACTTACTTGCCCCAGCTTACGCCTGCAAAAGTGTCCCGTTATTTGATGGAAAACGCCTATCCCTGTCTATACAAACTAGTGGATTTGCAGGAGGGAGAAAGGTCCAAACCCAGTGTGGAGGATAAAAGTGGTGTGGGTTCCTGCATATACGCGTACGTGGAGATTATAGTCTCTCATCTTATGGGTCTGGTGTCCCATATTCTGCGATCCAAAGAAAAGGAATCTAATGAGCTTATGGCCTTCTTTCTCAACGAGATTTCCGGGCTCATTGAAAAACGGGTGCACACTTCCATTCTCATCTGCCTACTGCGATTGTTCTATACCTTGAACCAGTTGATCACCGACCCGTTTATCATAGACTTTGAGGCCGGGTCTTTGGTTGTGGATGCTGCTTTAAAAGTGCACCACGCTGTGTTATCAGTCTTTGAAAAAAGGGCCGATTCGGAGGGCCTGGCCTTGGTGTTGGCCTATAAATACGATCTCTTGGCGTGTTGGGCCGTGCTTGCCAAGAGAATCACGAGTTTTGGGGTGGGAACACAAGAAACCAGTCAATTGATTCAAGACAGTTTTGGTCTTTTACAAGCTTTGGCTAAACTGGTTCCAAATGCTGAAGCTGAATTGGACCAGGATAGAGTACTGATGCTAGAAAAGGTTCCCGAAATGGCCAAGTTGTTCAGGTGACTTCCCACCCCACTCGGCTATGACTTTGTTGTGGTTTTTGGACCTTAAACACTTGCCAATCCATGATATGCTGGGTCCACAGTCCCTATACTAACTCATACCATTCTGTTGTCATGAACTGTCCAAGAAACATGTCTTATGTTTTCAGTGACTTTTTGCATGGGCCATCGGCAGCTTAAAAAAAAAGCCGCGATTCGAAGTTCTTGGAATCATTCGAAATGTTGATTACATCAAAAACACATGAGCATAAGGATTCTAAGGAAAAAAGGAAAGGAAAAAGATCAAAACCTTGAAATGGCAGTGATAAAGAGCTGAATAACCTGACTTCTTCTACGCCATCAAGTGCCCGAAACAATTCCGTGGATTCCCACATTATTCTTTCTCAATTGCTAAATTCAAGAAGCAAGCCTTGGAAGACGCTTTCTCTGCATTAAGTACAAGAGCACAGTGAATTGTCCACTCTCAGTGACTCGCAGAAACATCCCAAGAAGAAGCGGTTTTGGTCAGCAAGCACGTCAAGGACGCTCTGTGATTTCCAGGTGTATACCAATCAGCAGGACTTCCAAAAAATTGTAAACAACTGTATATGAGATAAATATAAGTGAGTTCACAGAGTGTTACTGGAAGAGCAGTTGGTCAGAATGAAGTCCGTAAGTCATAAACTATGGCAATATAGAAGATTTAATGGAGGTGTACGGTAAGAACAAGCGTGACATAAAAGCAATTTCTACTGTCCTTTACGCAGTTTCTACTGTCATATAGTACAATACACACCAGGGCAGTATTTATAGCAGTGGTTTTATCCAGTGTAGTCTTAGTCCCTCTCTAAGAGAATCTAACACTATCTTCTAGTGGATCCAGTGAGGAATAGACATGGATGAAGCTAAGATGGACAAGAAAAGGTAATTTTGATGATGTAACTACAAGAAGAAGCACTTTGGATGGTGAAAAGAACGAAACAATCAATTAAGAAGCGATAATTCTAAAGGTTATAGGTTAACCATAAATATATCATGGTATTCCCGGTCACATGCCATCAATTTGCGTGCCTGATGCTACTGTCATTTTCTAGACTGTAAGACTCTCTTGTGTGGATTTTCTAATCCTTTGTACCTCCAATCTCCATATCTTCTCATGTTGAGTCAAGAAGGTCTCCCCTAACCTCCTAATGGTCTAGTCTCTATCTGTAGATTCCGAAGGAGTCCGGAAGGACCAGGAACCCAGAAATCCAGGAACCCAGAAATCCAGGAAACCAGAAGTATAATAAATAAAACCATCTTCTCGTGATATAGAGATCTGGTAAAGGATTCTGAAATCATAGCCAGACGAGACGGTGACTGACTCTGACTACTACTACAACAATGACCACCGACTCTACAGTGAACTGACCACGACTGCTACAGAGACTATACTACAGTGACTATGACTGACTTGACTGACTACTGACTCTACAGTAACTACAATGACTACTATGACCATTCCGTGACTGCTGACCAGATCCAGTGAGTCAGTATATAACAGTGACTATGACTGACCACTATGACCACTAACTATACTGTGACTAGAGAATATAACAATACTAACAGACTACTGATAGACTACTGACCCATCTACTCTATTGTCTGTCTACTCTTGTCAATAGTGGACCAAGTCTTTGAATGTCCCATGAACTAGAGCCAGAGGTGGTGCTGAGGAATACGATAATGTTCAGGACACGGCCGTATACATTTGCTATTCCAGCCTTCATTATGGCTTAAAGTCACCACTCTCAACATAGTCCTGAAGATGACTGACCTGACACATACAATGGAGATAGCTAATAGATCATAGACTATGCATGGTGTAATAGAGAGAGAGAAAGAGGTGTAAACCATTTTCATAGACAGCTTCATCCGGCACAGCTGTCTCGGTGGAAACATAACTCTCTTAAGGTACATTAGTGACAGCTTCGGTCATGACTATTCTGGTTTCTCTCCAAACTAGTGTTTAAGAAGTGATTATTTAAGAAGTGACTGTTTCACTGATCAGAACTGGCTCTTGAAAATGGTGTTCTTCAACAAAAGTCTGAAAGTGTATTAATCGGATCAATTTGAAATTAAACCTTTATTAACTATTGATAATATAATAACATTAAGAATATCTAATTATATCATGTATTTAGTTATAGTTAGTTTAATAATATATGGATATAATATCATATTAAATAAAACTTATTTAGGTTGAAATAGATGAGGTCTAGTCACTGGACTTCCTGAGTCCCATGCAAACACCGGATCTTGTGTAGATCATAATTATAGATCCTAGGCAGTAGATATAGACTATGGATTCCAGACGTGAATAGACCGTGGGACTTGATAGAGAAGGAAATAGAGATGGAGATTATGACCCTAGTTAATGGATAGTAGCTAATAGACCATAAATCAGAGAATGCACCACGACGCTAGTTCATAGATATTAAGTAAATCATAGATACTAGAGTAATGTAAAGATGAGTAGCAGTCACAGATCAGATTTAGTAGATTAGAATGGAACTAGTAGTAAGACCAAGATACTAGATAGATACTAGTTAACAGATGAGATAGAGATGGTATAGACTATGGAATAGATCATAGATTATAGGTTCGAGATACTAGTTAATAGGTTATAGATCATAGACTATAGACCAGAATATAGATTATATATCATAGAATGGACTGTGGAATATAGATTCTATATCATAGAGTAGTATAGTAGTTAAGAGATGGTAGTTGAGATGGTAGTTTATAGGTAGTGGATCATAGAATAGACTGGGTGCTAGATGGACAGTTTTCAGTGGGTTCCATGATGCTATACCTAGATACTAGATGAGACTGTATCTACAACAGTGCAATGACATTGTTCCAGGAGTCGTGGTTCGGGTTAAAGACCATACCCCAAAAACCAAGGGATTAAGATAAAACCAAGGATTTATTAGGAAAACAATGGCTTGAAATAAAGAGAACCGACTTGGCTTCTTTTGGACCAGTATCTGAATGCACCACAGAGCCATCTGAGATGATCTGAATTCTATTGGCTGAATTCCCCAATGCGTTCTCATTTGACTTTTGCTTATGGTAAAGCAGTCTTCTAAGTTGTAGGTTCGGGTTGTAGGTTCGGGTTGTAGATGCAGAGTAGCCTTGCCTTTTCCTGGTAAAACCAACTTCTTTTGCCAACAACCTTTGGTTATGATTCCAGCCCTCTGCTTCTCACTCATTCTCACTCACTCTCACTCACTGTTTCGCATTCTCACTTTCTCCTTTTTTTCCCCTCTGTTCCCCTTTATTCTCAACCATCTTTTTTCCCTCCCTTGGCCGCACCCTTTATTCTACACATTCTCCCTTAAAGGTGTATTCCTATATACAAGAAAAACAGGCGCCTATTTCTGGCCCTGCAACGCCTGGACCACCTTGATGTTGGTGTCCAAAAACCGGTTCAAGCAATTGGCCAAACATTGCTCGTCGGAACTGCTCAATGCATTGGACGTGATGGCCTGCCCTTGGTTGCACTTCTTGAAACACATGTCCGTGAAGTTGTGGATGGACATCTGCACCTTGGACTTACTGTTCTCCGACTCGATGAACTGTAAGATTTCTTTTCTGGACGCATCGTCGAGGCTCTGCAAAGCCGTCTGGGTGATCTGCGACATTGTGGCGTGGCTAGTGCTTGTGCTGCGCTGACTTGGGTGGTAGACTAGGCGGGTTTTTTACGTGCGATTTTACCGCTCTTGAGAAATGGCAAGCTGACGCCTGGTGCTGAGCCTTTTCGCGGTGTACGGATTTTTGGGGGCACCAACTCCACTTATTCCTGAAATTCCCCCTAATCAATCAAGAAAACCTCCTGGCGTGGTTTATTGGCTCAAGCTCTTCCTGATTCACCCTCTTAATCTGCATTTACCCTCTTAGTTCGCATCTACCAGTCTGCATCCCCCGCAAAACAACGCGTTGCTCCAACTTCTACAACCATGGCCTCCAAAGGTGATAGGCTAAAGGGCTTGTACGCCCAACACCACGTGCCGGTGCCCGTGGCTCCTCCCAACAACTCCCAAGAAACCCACTCCCGCAGATTGCAGGCCGATATTTCCCGGACAAACACATTCAACGTCCAGGCCGATGAGGCAATCGCTCAACTCTCCAAAACACTAGGCCCATTGGCACAGAAGGACCCCAACATCGACCCATCCCTTCTACCGCCAGGCTGGAGTGCCGAAACCTGGCGTATGGCCCATCTTGTGGCGCTCCACGAGGTGTACAAGCAGCTTCCTTACTCTCCCATGAAGAACGACCTGATCGGCATGGCCAGTGCCGTGAAAATGACGCAGGACGCCGTTCGGGAGCAAAGAGAAACCAGCGATCTGCTAGAGGCCCACAACGACGCCACGGCCGCCGCATTAAGCGAGTTGCAGGCCATCCTCGCCGACTACGTGGAGATGGAGGCGGCACTTGCTTCTCGTGTGGCCCAGTACCCCCACAAGTTGGCCCTGCTCGAGCAGAAAATACGGGACTCGGGTTCGTACTCGCAGGAAATCGACCGCAAGCTCGGGTCAGTATCGGAAATGCTACTGTTTGCAAAAGCGGCGGAAGAGAGAATGTATGGGCATATACAACGAGTGGTGATGAAGTTACATGCACTCGTGGACTGGGAGAATGCCAGCATGATGGATGAGGCCACGTTCCGAAAAAGCATCAGTTCATCTGTAACGTTGCTTCATACCATGGTGCAGAAGCTCACGGAAAACGGCGGAGATAGCGAGGGTAACTGGGTCCGAGTATCAGGCGAGGTGGCGGAGGTAAGACTAATGGAGGTGATGATCCGCAACAATGTGATTGTTTCACGCGGCTCCAATGAACGGCTCGAAGTCAAACTACTTGATTTGGGAGTTTAGGCAGTCAGAAAGCTAAAGACTCGCAGCAGCCAATGATTGTGAGTTAGCAGAGGGGAGCAAAGAGTGAAGAGGTGGAATGATGTCATGGGTGAGTCAGGCCATACAAGAGACAAGAATGCTAGTTCCTACACATACACCAACTCCTACATTATACACTATTTACTAATACACCGTCCACATACAAGGATGTTGATAGAACAATACCTTCATGCAGAGCCAGATCTGCGAATTTAAAAGTCAGTGCTTAACCTAACAATGCCCTGCAGGCAGCAGTCGAATCTGGACTTTGCATGATATAATGTCGAACCGGTAAGAACGTTTTGGATTGCCAGGCCCGTTGAGATGCACTTATGGCCGCGGCATGGGCCATCTCATGGATGCGCGGACAGTCTTCTGTAGTCAGTCCATCAATAAACCGTCCATCAATAATGAAAAGTCATTGGTCAGTCACTACTAAACTGCAACATACAGGGATGTTTAAAAGAGTGTTGCTAAAATGCGTCTCTACAACTAGCAGAAGCGGATGCAGTTGCATACCGGGTAGGTCACCCCATAAAAGCAACCATGAGTAGCCAGTATTGTGTGGATCTCAGCGTGCGCAGGGAGGTGCACGTAGTAACAGTCTCGCAGCACCGAACGTTGGCGGACGAATCTTGCATGCGGCAGAGCCACGGGCAACGCCCAGGAGCCAAGGGCTAGGGGTGCGTAAAAACGCAGGCGCCCCCGATCGGGATGCTTTTAGTCTCCTAAAATGGGGAAACCAAAATAAAGTGCACCGCATCTTAAGAAGGCCCCTAGCTGAATAAGCGGCTTGCGCATTCTATCGACCGTGCATTCGCAAGCGCGGAAAGTCGATTCTTCTTTAGTTCCAATTTCAGGTCACTTGTGCAGACAAAAATAGAACCAAAGTTGGGTGTGGAATACGTGGCTTGTTGAGAGAAGGCTGGAATTGACGGAAGCTTCCGGACGGAAATATACTATAATGTGTTTTCTTTTCTTTATGCCCGCAGTCAGTTACCCCTCCGCAAAAAGCCATTTTTTAATGTAAAAGTAATGTAAAAGCGAAAGTCAAATGGAAATCATTCGATTTTAAAAATCAGCCCATGTTCCCATCGTAATGGAAATTTTTTATTTAGTCGGATGTAGTCCTCCATAAGGTTTAAATGCCCTGGACAAACCGGCTCCCCCGACCTTTGTCTTGCCAGAGCAGGAATCTTGCGCTTACTCTAAACGCGGTGTATCTTAGAACAAGTGCGGTGCATTGCGTCGCTTATTCTTTCTCATTCGCTACAAGGCCTCACATGGCGCATATCGCTGAATCTCCGTGCCCGAGGAAAAACTCCCGCTTGTCCACCTACCTTTCGACTCCATCCCAACAACTCCGTGGCTAGTGTCGGATAGCACGTGTACTGTGATAGCACCATCTTGTTCTTCCCTATTCGCTGCGGCACTCTGCTTCCTGCTCTCTGCCCATGACTACCCCAGGCCTGGTCTCCAAGAAGAGACGCAATCGCTTGACTATAGTGTGTCGCCGATGCAGAAGAAAAAAGGCCAAATGTGACAAGGCTCAGCCTTGCGGCCAGTGTGTCAAGTTCCAGTGCCCCGAAGATTGTGTGTATGATATGGCCAATCTCGATGCAGGGCCGGTTAAGACGGAGGACATTGCCGACCAGATCAAACGGCTGATTGAGAAACACTTCAATCTCTCCCAGAAAAACACCCCGCTGGTGCTCGAAGACTTGCCGGACTTGGCCCTTTTCAAATTTAAGAAAAACGCGTCCACGCCGTTGCTAGGCTATAACCCGGTGCTCAAGTCCACCGATCTCATGAACATGCATATGAACTTTGCCGAACAGAGTGCCCCCAGCCAGAACCTGTCGCCGGTGGGGAACCTTGAGTATATTGAGCCGAGGTTCTCTCGCCACTTCCGCAACTTCAAAACAACCCAACGGCCCATTTTCTTTGTGGAGTTGTTGCAGCTGGACCCGGGTGCTCGGCTCTACTGGCGATTGAACGATGCTCACGAAAACATCAAGCTCATGACCGTGCAGAATTTCCCCTTGAAGAAGCGTCTGGAGGTGGTCAAGGCGGCCGGTGCATATTTTGGCCGGGCGTTTATCACCAGTAACCAGAATAGCTCGTCTGTGGCCAAGGGCCAGCTCTCGGCCTATGGCTTACCTCTAGGATTCACGTTTACGCCCAGCTACAATGACTTTGACCATTTCCAGGTCAATCTCCGCAAAGTGCTCCCGCAGAAGAAGTCTATGATTGCATACATCAAGCATTTCTTCGTGCTGATCTACCCGAGCTACCCAGTGATTGATGAGTTCTGGCTTCTAGATGAAATCCAGGCCATGTTCAATTTCAGCAACGAAGGCGTGTTCCACTCGGTCAACATCTCCTCTAAGCAAGACCTCCTCTTGGTTTCCATGGTGCTCTACATCCTACGGTTGTCTTACTTGTCGTACTTCACCAGTGTGCGGACTCAGAACGAGAAGATTCTAGACTCGGTGTACATTGGCGACGTCAAGCTCCGGGACTGCCCCATTTCCTTGAACACCGTCAACTTGGCCTCCAATTTGTACCAAATGGGAAGCATCCGATGCAAGCCGTCGTTTCTTCTTCTCCAGGCCGGCATTCTCAAGTGCATCAACCGCATGTTGTCGTTTGACAACGAAATCCCATTCAACCACCTGGACGGAGACTACAATCTCGGCTCGTTGACGTCGTTGGCCGTGGCCCTTTGCTTGGAGCGAGACCCCGACTTGATCCGCAATTTCCCGGGAGGCTTCAAGGAGAAGAACTTGAGGAGAAAGGTGTGGTACACTTTGGTGCAGATGGACTACTTGCTTTCGTATGTATCGCACAAGCCACGCATCATCTACCAGGCACAATACAACACGAAGCTCCCCGACTTCAACGGCACGGGGTCCAACATTGAGAACATTGCTCTTGAAGAGCTTGTGATCAAATGCATGGCTCGTAACTTCGAGGTCTTGAGTGCAGGCGACGAGATCCTCGACATGTGTCTTGACATGAAGCTGTCTTTCAAAGCGCTGGACGTGGTACAGAAACTCAATGACTATGAGCTTTTCTTGGCAGATAAGTTTGGGTTCATGAGTGACTACTTCAAGCCCTGCTCATGTCCACTCATGCGCACCGTCATCATCTCGCAATTGTCCACCCACACCTCCATCCAACTCTTCATTGCATATGCTTACTACTTCTTCTACTTGTACTACAAGCACAGGGGGGAATCGTCGTTGAATTTTTTTTTCTTGAAAAAAACATTGAGCATCATGTACTCGGACTTTGACTACTTCTGCGTGGAGCTCATGTTCACCGAGGAACAGTCCTTCAGCTACAGCTTCACGCTCTTGCTCAGCCCGTTGCTTCTAGTGCTAGTGCATGTGGTGGGGATGGTGGGCTTTGCCTTGGCGGCCACCCTCAACTGTACCATTCTTGTCTCGGATATAGCGGAGCTGGGGCCTTCGCGGCTCCAGTTGTTGAAGGTGGTGGCCTATAAGAACGAGACGTTTTCTCTACGGAAGCAAAAGTTTTTCAAGCTCTTGAGCGAACGCTACTTTTATGCATGGAAATGCACCAAGATGGACGGGCCTGCATACTCGCTTCTCTACGACGATCTGTTTTACATGGTGGACATTGAGCTCTTGAGAAACGCCTCCATTACCTGGACCAATGACCAGATCCAGAAGTTCTGTGCGTTGATCCCAGACGAACCGCCCATCGATGCAAAGGACCCGGCGTTGGTCGCCGATCTCAGTTACCAGAGCACCCGCAGTATTGACGATACAGATTTTGTGGGGAAGGACTTGTACAAGACAGTCCAATCGGATAATTTCTGGATTGTCATCAATACGCTCGTGGAGCGAGAGCCCAATGCATTTCATGCGTCGCAAAGCGCCCAGATCCTCCAGCAAAAGATGGACCTGAATCTTGATGCCATGACCATGAAGAAGGAAGACTTTACGCAGCCGGAAACCCCACAAGATTTCTCCGTGCTCCGACCCACGCCGGAGGGCCTGAACTTGGAGCCCAATGTGTCTGAAATCCTCGACTTCAATTTGTTCAACACCGATTGGACGGTGGAAGATATTCTATGATTACAAAATAGGATTCAGAAGTTCTTTCTATTTGCCATGCCATGCGTGCTTACCATATATGTTTGGCTATAAATTATGTGTCGCGGGTTGACGTTGATCTGGTCCGGGCTGGCTAGTCCTCGTGGGTCACCACCGGCTGGTATTGGTGGCCTTTGTAAATATAAAACTGCAAGTAGATGATGGCATCTTCAAAGATGGTACCCACAGAGCCCAATAACCAGCTGAAATTGAGAAGAACATACTCGGGATCGCTTCTGTAGAACAAGATTTGCCCGGCATACGTGATGTTGCCCAACGTAGAAAACAAAAAGAAAAGAAGACTCAAGCCCTCCACTGATTTTCGCTGGTGGTTGCGGATGATTTGGGGGATCCGGGCACCCCAGTACATCAGAGCAGACAAGTAGCCGATGATCTGAGGCCCCAAGTCGATTTTTGGATGGTCGGGCTTCTGCGCCGTGGAGTCGGAAAAGAAGTAGCCCAAGCAGCCTGCACCGACAACAAACCCAAGCGGCAAGATGTACATGGTGAACACGTTCTCGGAGTTGTTTTCGAGCACCACGTTCGTAAGCGCCGACGAGCGTCTTCTCCGATTGACCAAAGCATCAGTTTCGGCGCCAGGGGCTCCTCCCTGAGAGGCCAGTCTATGGTGCTTAGGGTAGTACGTCGAGTAGTAGAAGTAGGACAAAAGCATCAAGCCATCCACCACACAGAACCACACAGCAATGGTGACAACTTCAGGCAACAACGACGCCCAAAGAGCACCGGCCAAATTGAATATATCGCCAATGAGCCAGATAGCGATGAAAGTGAGCGAAATTCCGTCCGCGGACTTGGACTTCCACTGTTCCACCAACTGAGGCAAGAGCAACACAATGTAACAGGCAAGACTAGGGGTTAGTAAGGAGGCAGAGGCGGTCAGTATTTATACATACCACGTGGAGCCGGACACGCCGGACGCGGTGTTCCTCCAGGAGCTGACTTGTTCCAACATGGCCGTGATAAATAGTGAGAGATAAGAAAAAGAAACCGCGAAGATGCGCGCGAAAACCAAAGACATGTATTGGCTCTCCACATCGGAGTCACCAGAACAAGTGATTTTTGTATTGTTGTTTTGAGGATTCAGCTTGTTTCTAGTGATTGTTTTTATGTGTTTTAGATTTGTTTCATATTTGTTTCACCTTGGTTTCAGATCGGTTTCATGTTTGTTTCAGACCGCTTTGGTTGGAGGTGTGGATTGGTGACTGGGTGCAAATGAGGCCGTACGTCCAGCCGCACCCACTTCACTATCAAAGAGCACACCAACCAGGAACACCAAAACCAATAAATCCAATCTCCAGTAAAACACCAAACCAATAAAACACAAAATTCACCGAGAAATCTACCAATGACTTGAAATAAGTGTATTTAAAAAGAAGGACTGCATATAGACGAATCGTGGTATGTTTCGACTGAAATAAGTGGACTACGCTGTTCAGTATGTGTTTAATGAGTATGGGGCTATGGGATGTAACATCTTCTGATGGTGTGGACAGTGCAGAATTTCGGGATGTACAGGTGCGCATGGTTTCCATGGTTGGGTCCATGGCTTAAAAAGGGACTCGGTGCTTTGAGTATTCCCTGTGCCGGTGTATAAGCCGGTAAAGGTGACTCTTTCGACTGTACTTTTTTTTGTGTGGAATTCGACTTTTGTCGTAAGTATGGTATTGGGATATAAGTTTCAGTGTGCTTTGGAGAGTCTTGAGCGTATACCTTGATCCAGACCTCCAATTTTCTTGGTTCCTCCAGGCCTCCAATTTTGTTGGTTCGTCCAGACCTTCCAATGAACTAAGTATTCTCGAAATCGGGTATATTCTTCTTCAGAAATGAACTTAAGTATTTCTTCCATTTACATTTACATTTCTGGTTCTGGTTCTGGTTCTATTTCTGGTTCTGGTTCTGGATTTAAATTTAAACATTCTCTTACTCTGATATTTTTCATTTTAAATACCTTTGCGTTCTTTTCTTGTATTCTTAAATTCTAATATTGTCCCGGATTCTAGATCAAAGACACTTTGCTTGCGACTAGTTAGCGTTTCGGTGGATTGATAAAGACTTTCGAAGCACTGTATATTGAAATAGTGGCTCCAAAACTTCTTCTAATACTTCAGATCTAATACTCTAAAAATTGAAGAGTAAAACCCTCTTGGTAGAAATCCTCTGGTATAATTAGCAGGTTGGTCTTTGAGTTGATGGCCTCGGTTCTGGAATCTCTATTATCATTGAGCACCTATAATCCGGGCACTTTTTAAAAAACCTCAAATTTCAATTCTGATTTATCACTGGGGTCATAATTAGTGTTGTTCTAATTTAATTGACTTTCTTAAAGGTGTCGGTGGTGTACGGGTGTGGCACTCGAACCAGTTGTACAACATAAATTCCTAGAAATTTGCTCAAACCTTATAAATGTGAGGATTTCCAGATTTGGATATTCATGGTATTTCGAAAAAAACTACTCCTGAAAAAAACACTCCTGAAAAAAGCACTCCTGAAAAAAGTACTTCTGAAAAAAGTACTTCTGAAAAAAATGAAGTTTTACCGGAAGCTAAAAGGTGAACTCAAATGCACTAAGCAGCGGAGTGGACAATAATAGGAGTACGGAGGACTCGGGGTCTACATGTTTTTGTTATGTTTTTTATTGAGGCCTAGAAACAATGAGGTCGAGACTTGGAGCCTTGCAGCATGCAGCTCATCCATTGTCCAGCTTAGAGGTACCACCATTATCTCAGGAATCGACGGATTGGTCCAGGTTGGAAAAGACGAATTGGTCAAGATGTGAAATGCCAAGAGAATCAAATTGCTCAGAGTCAAATTGCTCAATTGCTCAGGAATCTAATTGCTCGATTGCACATTTCACTTCCAAGGGCCATAACTGGGTGGTATCTGCAACCCGACTGAGGTGCACTTATAAGAAGGAGGCAGCACCCTTAAGAACCGAGCCCAAAACAGGAATTTCAGCAGCATCGGCAACACCACCAACACCAGCGAGGACGACCTTGGCAAGCTGTCTAACAAGTGGGAGCAACAAAAAGAAGCTCCGTCCCTCAAGCTCCACCGATCTCTTGTTGATGGACAGGACCGTGATCTCAGGACTGGAAATCAAGTCGTTCAAAGGCATCTCTTGCTGTTCGGCAATCTTCTCCATTTCTTCCACGGTATTTTCAGCAAGAACCTTAACGGCCTCAATGACCTTGGAAACGTGTGCTGGCATATCTTCGCCCTGCTTTTGCTCGTTGGTGGTAGGGTTCAACTTCTGAGCCATCTCCTCCAAGGCACCAGTAGCTGGAGCAGCAGCAGCAGCAGCAGCAGCATCAGCATCAGCAACTGGAGCTGGAGATGGAGCAGCATCAGTAGCTGGAGCAACAGCAGCTGGAGCGTCGTCCAGGGTGAAGTCAGAAAGGTCCAAACCGGTGTTGTCGATTACGGCAGCGTTGGTGAGGGCAAGAGTTGCAGCGGCGAAGGAAACGAAGGTGGTGAATTGCATTTTAAGTAAAGAGTGACTGGCTTGAGAGGCGGGCGGATTGTTGCGAGAAGCAGATGATGATGATTAGAACATTGGCGGTGGTTTGGCGCAATACTTATAGTCTGTTCGAACGAAGACAAAGCTGCAACAGATTTTGACGGGAACTCCAAGAAGTCCACGCTTCGCATTAGACGACGGGCTCGTCTATTGAGTGGGGGCCGTTGATCCATGCACCCATATCGCGTGGGCTTAGATTCAATGGAGAACAATGCCAGACTGTAACTTACGCATTGGCTTGAGCTAGTGACACAATGCTTTGCAAGGTGAACCAATCGTGTGTCAATCGTCTATCCGATTTTTAAACGTATGCCTGTCTCCCGTACTTGACCAATGTCAAAGCGTATTTCCTCTGTCCAACTCTAACCGTGTCCAACTCTAACTGCCAAAACATTCCATGTGACATGCAATCTTAATGC
Organism: Metschnikowia hawaiiensis; assembly: GCA_002370325.1. NCBI lineage: Eukaryota > Fungi > Ascomycota > Pichiomycetes > Serinales > Metschnikowiaceae > Metschnikowia > Metschnikowia hawaiiensis. The sequence continues at coordinate 421,270 of NLAM01001052.1, forward strand.
ACCCAAACCTATAATTCCTGTGTCCATATTCTTATAATTCCTGGTCCATTTTCCTGGTCCACATTATAAGGTCTAGTCCATATTCAAACCATGAGGCTATAGCCTGGGGAAGTGCTGGTGCACATTTTCCGTCAGATCGTCGTTGTATCGCGCGCCGTGCTGCAGGCACACAATGCCTCAATAGACTAAATAGACGTCTGAGTGAACACACTATGCTCGTCGTTTTCTCGAGAATTGACGACACCTCACAAAACTCGACCCCACTCTTTTCGCTTTTCATGGTCAATAGCATTCAATGAAGGAACAATAATAGAGTTCAATCAATGGACAAAAATAGGACTCAATGGGGTTTTAAAGACTGTACAATGACTATACTACAACGACCGTATGCACTACAACGATCGTATGCACTACAGGGACCGTATACACTACAATGACCAGACACCGGACCAAACACCATCACAATAATTTCTGATAACTTCTGAAATGTTTGGAATGTTTGAATTTCTGAAAATTTGAAGTTCTGAACTTGAGTGACTCTCCAAAATGGAAGGACCCTTTGAAAGAGGTGGATGATCCGGCATTTTCCTTCAGCCGTGTGAGGCTTTTGACGCACTTCCACCGGTACACCCCCCAGCCATTTATTGGCCCGACACGTTGTAGTTTCTAAAGCACTCTAGACGAAAGACAAAAAGGGTTCCTTGCAAAAGTTTTTTCTTTTTCTTTTTCTTTTTCTTTTTCTTTTTCTTTTTCTTTTTCTTTTCTTTTTCTTTTCTTTTTCTTTTCTTTTTCTTAGTTTGTTTTTGGATTTGCCGAGGCAAATATAGGTTGCGCTCCTGGGCTCACGGGGCTCATAACCGTTCACCATCCCATTCACCACCGCATTCATCAAGCCATTCGTCAAAGCATTCATCGTCCCATTCCGTCGAAGCTTAAAATAGCAAGAGTCTTTGAATTATGGTTTTGTTTGATATCGTCCCAAAGGGTATTGACTATGTGAAGGATCATAACCGTAGCATTTTTTGATCCCATACCATTTCTTCCATACCATTTCTTGATCCCATACCATTTCTTGATTCCCTTATTGTAATACCAATGAAAAAGTTCTTTTATCGTGAATCTTGAAATGGACTAATACACCGGACCTGACTCTTAGCATACTCCACGACTAGGCCATTTAAACTCCCATCTCTCTTTGGACGACACTTGATAATGAGTTCTCGTCTAGATTCTTCCAGGTGCTCCCCCACTTCCCTAAAACACTCACTACTATACACTACTAAACTACTATACAGTACCAAACTATACTATATTCAGACCGAACTTTGTTTAAGGAACTGTCGTGGGGTAAACAGAAGTATACTCTACTTGAATTACTCTACCTACTATCACATATACTTTCTTGATATACTGGATTTTAAACTAAGAAACTACCGCAATACCCACTCTCCCGACTCTCTACTTTCCACTCTCAAATTCCGTTTACTAATTTGCAATGGTTTCACACAGATGGCTCGCTACATGTAGAGTGCTTGATAAGTTGTAGTGAGGTGGGGGAATCCGAGGGTGCG
>NLAM01001055.1:0-12945 GCA_002370325.1 Metschnikowia hawaiiensis
TGTAACATAGATTATAGTATGATGAGCGAAGTAGCGGGGTTCAGAGCCAGAAGTGTTGGAGAGTCTTATAGTCCCTCTTGCACGAAGATTCACTTGTGCGTTTGCGAGCATTTTAAAAGAATTAGAATAGCATGGCATTTAGGGCAACCATTTCAAATGTTGGCCAACCCAAGGTCAAGATTTCACCTGGTCAAGCCATGGAATTGCTTCCTACGAGTCTCAAATTTCTTTGGGCACTTCAGCACTGGATCAAAAACACCAGAATAAGTTATATTCTTGAATTCATGTATAAAGGAAAAGATTTGGTCGCATGAGGCTGGAATTGAAGACTGCGACAGAGTGACAGAGTGACTTTTTGGGGGAATCCATGGACTCGGAATACGAAGGTCGGAAAAAGAACTCACCAGAAGATTTTAGGGCCACGGGAAACCTCGGGCTATTGAAAAAAAAAAAAAAATTCTATTCGGAGAGCAAGTTTGGCTTTTGAACCAGTACCTCTCCTAACGTACCTAAATGAGACGCAAACAAATTTGGATTTTATCTTACTGGTCAAACATAAAACCACCAAATTTGTTAAGACGACATTGGCTCAATCCCAACTAAATGTCGAAACAACTCCTCCACCTTAATCAATCAATTAAAGAATTAAGAAGTCGTCTTGTGTGAGTAGAAGCGGCTCCTTATGTGCAGTACCAACTATTCCTGTTATAGTAAAATAATCAGAGAACCAATTCATTCACATTCGTCAATCACTCAGGTAATCGAAATTCGCGTTATTCATTCCGAATCTTAAGGAGTTATGTCTCTTCAGAACCAAAATTATCCGGGAATGCCAGTGTACTGTATAGTACTAGTTCCTTTATATTTTTATACCTTTTATTTATTAAATCTTTATATTTATATGATTGATTTATATTTAATTTCTATTCTTTCTTTTGAACCTCCCTCTTTTATTTATTAATATCTTTTAGGTAAGTTCAACAATAGAACTGTTGAACATATGAGACTCGCACGTCCCATATGTACAGCATACTGAAACTCAACAAGAGGAGAATGTACTTCTCGGTTCAGAATGCGGAGATACAGATGAAACACGGAGATAAGAAGTACAGTGGAGGATCTGTAACCAATGAATGATCTCTGATAATATCCCCTCACGCCGAGTCGGTCACGGGGCGATGACTCTTTCCTCGGAGTTAACAGAGGCCTATGACAGCTCTCTAATATGATCACGCATGAGGGATTTAAGCTGTTTGGTGGTGTTGAAAAAAGAGGGTGTGTTGAAAAAGAGGGTGGAAGTTCGGGGTGTGTTGAAAAGAGGGTGGAAGTATTGAGAAGCGGATTTGGCTGCAATTTATATTCGCACGCCCCGCGCGTTTCATATGTTTGCGGCCACAAATCCGGCCGTTCCTGCGGTATATAAATAGGCGAGCCCCCGCCCCTCCCTCCAGTTCTTTACAGCGTTTTTTCACAGCGTTTTTTTACAGCGCAATTATACTTTTCTCTCCGTCAGATCTCAGTCAATTGGACATAAGGTGGAAGGTTTTCCACCTTATTGAAGGAGATCATCAGATCAGTTTAGCTTGTGATAGGAATAAGATTCCCAAGATTAATTACAGCACAAGCATTAATACAGCAAAGAAATGACTACCGAAGTTCCCTATTAAAGACTTTATTGGAGGCCAACGAGACTCACGTGCCAGATTATGACCGCGTTTATTCAAACGCGCAACAAGAACTACCTTTTTATGTAAGTTTATTTTGTTAAACGTGAGCGCCGTGCGACTCCTGCACGTTTGCATCGGCATGGAATGCACAGGTGTCGTTTTACAAGGGAACGGAATGCACAGGTGGTCTTTTGCATGGGCATGGAATGTACATGTAGTCGTTTTACGTGGGCATGGAATGCACATGTAAAACAACATATGTAAAACAACTACATGGGCATGGATGCACATGTAGTTTGTCCAGATATGGACATCTTTGTCCGGATGAGGAAATCTTTGTCCAGATATGGACATCTCTGTCCGGATGAGGACATCTTTGTCCAGATGAGGACACTTTTGACATAGTTACGGAAGGATATCAGGAGACCACTTGTGCCTACGGGCTCCCTGGCTGGAACTATATAAGACAACCGACATTCACTAGTATAAGGAGAAATTCACTCTAGTAAAAAATTACTACTTACATTCCTGTATATAAGACAAGCCAAGGCCTCCCTTAAGAGAGTTATTGGAGATCAATGAGGTATTCACTCCGAAACACGAAACTGGATATGAAACAGCGCAACAATGCCCACGTAAATTGTCCAGATATGGACACTTTTGACATAGTTACGGAAGCACAACAAGAAATATGCCCACGGCCCCTGGAAGTATATAAGACCACAGAAATTCACAGTATAAGGAGAACAGTTTCACTCTAGTAAAAAATTACTACTTGACCTGCATAAAAGACCAGCTACCTATGAATCAACCAATCACGGCCAGGTCCCCGTACTTAAGAGAGTTGGTGGAGAATAAAGAGGTGGGTGTTCCAAACCATGCTGCAGTGTATGTTAGCGCGCACTGGGTTATGAGCCCCGGGCCGCTGCGTGCATCAAAAGTGGAGCTTGAGTGCGATCATCTCAACGACGAACACCACGCCCGAATCTTTGAAACTGAACTCTTAAAAGTCTTGAAAAAAAAGAAACCCGAATACATTTGGGTTTACTATGAGGGCAGAGACGCTGTTTGCAAAATGATCATGGACCAAATTAAGGGAACTGCGGCGGGAGATTCAGGGTTCTTGATTGGTCAGTACCTCTCCAAGGTGCAGGACGACATTGTTCTGGCTGCGAAAAAACACTTTTCCGATACCATTTTCCACGCATACATCAACACCAATACTGCTGAGGAGGTTCGGGATTTCTTGGCGAAAATGGCTCCTAGTGCCACCAACTGGGAAGGATTCGTCTATATGGCGGAAAAGTGTCGAAAAAACGAGGAATTTCGGAATTTCCAGTTTTGGGGATGTAAGGAAGTCCGCTTTTTCCGGGCGGTTTTGGGCACCCGTTACGATGCAAGATCCACCATCAAAGTATCCCGCAGATTCTTCCAAAAGTATCCCCATGCGTTTCCCACCCCGGAAATGCCAATTTCTCTCTGTGAACGGTATGCCAACCAAATAAGGATAAGTCTCGGGATCTATCACGAGGGAAAAAGGAGGCAATTTGAACCCAAATTGCCGATTAAAAGGATCCACAAATCGCCCAAAAAGTCGCCGATTAAAAGGATCCACAAAAAAGTGACTTGTTTCGGGTGCGGGGAAACTGGACACTACAAAAACAAGTGTCCAACACACTTCTCCGGGTATTCTTCGTAACTGTGTCAAGGATGTCCTCATCTGGAAAGACGACAAGTGCATTCCATGCCACAGCAAAACGTGCCCATGTCAAGCGTCCTGAATATAAACGTCCTGCATATAAACCACCAAATGTTGTGACCCAGTCACATGCCAGTGTCCCATGGTCTTTTTGTTCACCATAGCGAATTGACTCCAAGTTACTCTGGCAACTGCCTGTGAGTTGCAATGACGTTTCAATGTTCTTCCCAAAGAAATGGCCTCATGGCTTGAACACTCCCAGAAAGCCACCTTATTCAATGCTCATGTACTTTGTCAAACCAATTCTCTAGAGCCACGCTGCATGTGAAATGGAGAAGTTCTGTTCCTAAGAAGTTCTGTTCTTAAGAAGTTCCCCATCATCAAGATTACAGCTATGGAAATCTTGGATGTGCCAGTATTAGGCATGGCTTCAACAGGTGCTGCCCGGAAACGATTTTTGGAAGCGTACTCATTGAAAGTACCACTGTACTATTTCCAGGAACGGTAAAGACTGCCTTGGTTATGGAAGCTGTTACACGTTTGAATAAACACAGTCAAAATCTGGCACGTGAGTCTCATTGGCTTCCAATAACGCCTTTAAGTAGGGAACTTCGGTAGTCATTTCTTTGCTGTATTAATGCTTGTGCTGTAATTAATCCTGGGAATCTTATTCCCATCACAAGCTGAGCTGAAGAGATTTCCCGCCTTATATCCAAATGACTGAGATCCAACAGAGCCATAGTTTAAAGAAGAAAACAGTATAATACGCTGTAAAAAAGAACGCTGTAAAAAAAATGATGTAAAGAACTGGGGGGAGGGGCGTGGGGCTCGCCTATTTATATACCGCAAAAACAGTCGGTTTTGTGGCGGCAGAAATAAGAAACGCGCGGGGCGTGCGAATATAAATTGCAGCCAAATCCGCTCTTCAGAACTTCCACCCTCTTTTTTCAACACACCCTCTTTTTCAACACACCCTCTTTTTTCAACACCACCAAAAAGCTTAAATCCCTCATGCGTGATCCTATTAGAGAGCTGTCATTGGTTGCTGACAGTTTCTCCTCGGAGTTATCGCCCTTTGCCGGAGTCATCGCCCCTTCGTGACCGACTCGGTGTGAGGGAAGGATATTATCAGAGAACATTCATTGGTTACAGATCCTCCACTGGTCGGCTTTATACCCAACAGTGGTTCTTACCTCCGTGTTTCATCTGTATCTCGGCATTCTGAACCAAGAGGTACATTCTCCTCTTGTTGGGTTTCAGTATGCTGTACATATGAGACGTGCGAGTCTCATATCTCATATGTTGAACAGAAGCACTTCCGCGACCAGAATGGCACGTGACCCACTCCGCAGTTCCAGCCATAAACAGCTTACTATAAATCAGTATTCAAGTCTTTCTGTGAGAAGTAGTGGTAGTTCGCTTCAACTTAACAAATTCTACAATTAATGAAATTGATAGTAATAATAAAGTATCATATAGTTCTATAATAGGACATTCTATATTATTAAATAGATTAGGAATATTATTTATAATTCTATAAATATAGGACACTAAATGTGTACATTATGTGGATAAAGTACTGGAATTTAGAGAAATACTCTTTAACTATACATATTTAACCTACTAAAGATACACAAATATTCAAATATTCAGAACAATTAGTGCTAAGTGAATCTTTGTTGTTTAGAATAATAGCTGTAGATAATATATTAGTAAATGGCACTAAAAAAATAAATACTTCTTTGGATTTCGTTAAGTGACTTAAAGATATAGTAAAAGATCGTAAAAACTAGAAAAGTCATCCGATAAAAAAACTATGAAAACATACACCCTCAGGAGGAGTTTGTGGTGGTGGAGCACGACCAGCATATCGAATATGTGGAGCACTTCCTCTCGGTGGATTCGGCCATCAAGATCTACGACTACCACACGAGACGGCTTCTCCGAAACGAGCCTACAGCCGAGGAGCACGTGGAGCTTCTGTGCATGTCTGTGGCTTTCCACCGGGACCGGTGTGAGTCTCTAGACTTCCCCCAGCCTCCGGTGCCGGAGTCCGAACGAAGCCTCTCCAAGGATTCCATGCCCAATGAGCTCTCGTTGCACGAGATGGAAGAACCCTCGGATGTGAGCTCCAACTCGGCCCTTTCGGAGCTCAACTCGGTCCTTTCGGAGCTCAACTCGCCCTCCCACTCCCATCATATCTTCTTTTCAAATCGTCTTTATTCAAGCCACGGTTTTCATTTTTGAAGGTCTCTCCTTTTAACCGTCTCTATATTCACATCGTCTTCTTCATTTCAAGCCATTATTTATTCGTCATTGCCGTTTTTAATTTCGAATCGGCTTCGTTTCAACTCTCTTCACTTCAAGCGTCTTCATTCGAGGTCGCGGCTGTATATTGTAAGATCATGGAGAGAGACGAAACAGGAGTAAATAAGAATCAAGAAAACGGAGTCTGGAAAAACACGAGGCCTGGAACAAGTAGGGAGTGGAACAAGTAGGAAGGGAAAGTAGGGAGTGGAAGAAGTAGGGAAAAAAAGGAGTGGAAGGAAAAAATGGGAATAAAAAAAAACAGGGGGGAGTGGGTCCTTTTATATTCTTGGGAATTGAGGGGATGGGACGAGGTCTAAGTACGGCTTCTTAAGTGATTAGCCGTGGTACTGCATATAGACAACTAGTTCAGTTCCTAACATTAAAATGTAAACTTACTTAGCCACTATACATCAAGTAAACGTCTATACGGCTCCATAAACTTGATAATAATCATTTAGTTCTTTCGGGACTGTATTTAAGACTGCATATACTGAGAAAAGCCGTTTTTCAAGTACTAAGATGGATATTTTCCGTTCCATGTACATTTGCTTAAACCGAATATCATCGGCGTAATCCCAGCATCAAAGTACCCACGCCAAGGACCTGTATACGAGTATAAAAAAGTCCAGTAGTCACCAAGGACCGTTAAATCTCAAGTATTTCTTCTTGGCAAATCTGTTCCCAAAGAATCATTTGGCAGAAACTCTGACTTGGTCAATTCCTTTCCTCACAGAACTTTGCGTAGTAAACAACACGGCAATTCAATCATTGCTTGCATATTTATGATAATAATGATATAAAATTATGTCAATTTAAATCAATAAATCAAGCTTCTCATTATTGTAGTACTAAAACAATTCAACGTAGTTTAAAATTAGGTTGAATATTTATACCTGATTTATTTATACCTTTAATAAAAAATACTCATATTAATCATTAAACAGATAATTTAAAATTAAATCTGGTTTAAGTAATTATAATAATTTTACTAAATTTTATATTAAAACGGAATCAGCTAGAATTATTGAAAATACCCTTTAGGTAAATCTTTAAAATTATATTTAGATAGTCTATNTAATTTTACTAAATTTTATATTAAAACGGAATCAGCTAGAATTATTGAAAATACCCTTTAGGTAAATCTTTAAAATTATATTTAGATAGTCTATCTAAAATTAAATTCAATAGTTTAATTTCTAGAATTGATTTATAAATCATAGATATTATTTAATTATCGGCAACATTAATGAAAACGATTTCGGGAACCGAATTTCCTGGGTCTATCCGAAAATGGAGAATTGGAAAAATCCTTCGATTTCACCGGTATGGGCAGAGGTGATCCTACTGAATAGCTTAAGAGCTATAAGAGGTTCAATGAAAACATTATTAATGTAACCACATTTATCATTATCATGAACATACATTTCACTATTCACTCACAACACGTTTCTGTCCATATAATCAATAATAATTCCATATAATCAACAATAATTCCATATAATCAACAATAATACAAAAGTTCTACTAAACCAAGAGCCACCCCAAGATGGCGCGAAAAAAAAAAAAAAAGCAGCGTTGATCTCGGGCGAGGAGAGGAGGGGACGAGGGGGCGAGGAGAGGAGGGGACGAGGGGGTTCTCATGTATGCGCGTGTTTCAGTTTTTGCCACCCTCTCCCCGCGCGGTTTCATGTTTTGCAGCCAGAATTTCCCCGCCAATCGCGGTGAATATATAAATCATGGGTGCTCGACCGGCTCCGCCAGACCCATTTCCAATGCCACAGCCTGCGTTCATGCAGACGCCGTCTTTACCCTACAATCCTGACCCCGTCAACGACTGCAACCGGACTACCAGTACACCCTAAGATAGATAGATAGCCTTGGAAACCTCCAGCCCAAAACCCATATAGCGAGATTCATTATATCCCTACATCACTATAGGGTGAAGCCATCATTCCTCAACTCATACTAAAAGTCCGAAAAGTCTGATTTTGGAAATAATGTTGAGCGTAATTAAAGCTACGAAAACTAAGGCTATAGCTGATCCTCTATATAGAGCTGCTAAAACTAATGGCATATCATTTCACCAGACCTTTGATGGATATTCTTCAACTGTACATACATATTATTCATATTTCTTACACTTATCCACTTCTTTATATCTTTATCTTTGATTTATTTAAAGTGCGCCGTTGTGGTGTTTTCTTTAGTTGTTAAAGAGCAACAAATAATCTACTGATTTTATTCTGGCTCCTCCAGTTCCTTGTAGGACGAGATCCTTGTACGGACGAGATCCTGGATACATGTCACGTGACCAGAGGATTCTTCTTTTTTTTGGAAATCTACTTCCTCCGAACGGTATCTGGACTCAAGTTCCCTTGATTCCTGGGTGATCCGGCGGGGTAAGAATCTCCAGGGATTACCCACAGATCCCAAGTATATAAGACGATGGTTTTGCTTGTTTGGATAAGTCCCAGACGATTCTTGGTGTATGAAATTGTTATAGCTTTGTAGTATACAGTCCCAACTCCTGCTAACTTCTGTCACTCTACTACTCTACTACTCTAATATACTACTATATTATACTATACTTTTTTATATCATACTATACTCTACTATACTACATTATAGTATACTATACTATACTATACTCTACTATACTACTATATTATACTATACTAATATATTATACTTTTTTCCATCATACTATACTATACTTAACTACTATACTACACTATACTATACTACTATATTATACTATACTCTACTACTCTACTATACTCTACTACTATACTTTTATATATCATACTATACTGTTTTCTATCATACTATACTATACTATACTACTATACTCTACTACATTATACTATACTTTTTTATATCATACTATACTACTAAACTATACTATACTACTAAACTATACTACTACTACTACATTACACTATACTATACTTAACTACTATACTACTAGACAACACTGTAGTTTTTTCTATCATACTATCCTTTTTCATATCATACTATACTCTCTATACTACTATATTATACTCTACTACACTATACTACATTATACTATACTACTATATTATACTATACTTCTATATTATACTCTACTACTCTACTACTCTACTATACTTCTATATTATACTATACTATACTACTATACTCTACTACTCTACTACACTATACTATACTACTGTATTACACTATAATTCTATATTATACTTTTTTATATACTACTACATTATACTATACTACTATACTCTACCACTCTACTACTATACTTTTTTCCATCATACTATACTCTACTATACTCTACTACACTATACAACACTATAGTTTTCCTTGTGTGGCATTTAAATCTTTATCTTTTTTTTAACATTGAGAAATTCGACTTAGCCCTTTTTTATGTTATATTTTTATTTTATGGTTCCTTACGGTGGAGTCAAGAGACTGCAAAATGGAGATGAGAACTTCAAGTGCACTCCAAAAATACACAAACCAAAGGTACCCAAAAATAAGGTTACTGGTGAAGAATTTTGTATTGGAAATAATAGTAGGTTCATTGAAAAGAGCGGGGAATTTGGGGTGGTGGAAAACGGGGGGTTTTGGTGCTCAGTACTGATTGGGTCGTGCGCGACACATAAAATCGATAGTAACCTCAATAAAACGTTGAGCGTGAGTTAAGACCCGACTTTTTCTGGACCTTCACACTTTTTTTTCATAAATTTCTGATTTTCAAAACAAAGCCCTGTTAGGTCTTCACAAATATGACATCCACACCTTTTGACAACCACATCTTGACTTGGCAAGGTGGGAATGTGATGATATTTTGCACCCATTCGCAGAAAATCGCGATAATCAAGGTGCAAATTTTGAGGGTTAGTTTTATGGGGAAGAGAAACCGCTGCTTCCTACCATCCATACTTTTTTGCGGAAAAACGGCGTAAATCCTCCGTTTGAAACACCGTCACTTTGATAGTGTACTGCACATAATTCAAATAGAGTATCCTGCATATAATACAAATAGATTATCCTGCACATAAACCAAAATGTATCATCCTGCACACACGAAGGTGCGCGTGCAGCGAAAGTCATCGCTCCAGATGACCTACTCACTATAGCTATGGGTGTCCCTAAACAAACGGGAAAACCGGGAAAAAACGGCAAGCCCGGAAAGGGTGCCAACGGTAAAGGCGGAAAGGCCAAGGGTGGCAAGGTCGTTAAGGGTAAGCTCGTCAAAGGGGGCAAGGCCGGAAAGGTCGTTAAAGGTGGAAACGGTGGAAAAGTGGTCAAGGCCCCCACGCTCTCGGAGAAAAACGCCAGCGTCAACAAAATCATCAGCGCCGATTCAATGGCGTGGAAACCCGTGGACATCCCCGACAATCTCGGCGACTACGACGGTTTTTTCGGCTTGGAGGAGTTGGAGGGCGTGGACGTGAGAATGGTCAACGGAAAGGCCGAGTTCATCGCCAAGGACGAGGAAAAGGAGTCCGGCATTTTGGACAAGCTTTTCGGCAAGAAAAAGAAGCGGAAGGAGAAGGGAGAGAAAAAGGGGGAGAAGGGGGAGAAAAAGGAGGAGAAGGAGGAGAAGGAGGAACCGGAAAAGGTGGGGGAGAAGGTGGAGGAGAAGGTGGAGGAACTGGAAAAGGTGGGGGAGAAAGTGGAGGATGAAAAGGTGGAGGAGGAGGATGTTGAAATGGACGACGACGACGAGGAGTTTAGTGGTTTTGAAGATGATCTTTTACAGGGGACGTTCCGCAACATCGAGCTTCCCATGCTAGACGAAAGCGAAATCGATCTCCCCAAATGGGAACCCTTACAACTCAGTATCTACACGATGCTGGGGCTCCAAAGCAACGGGTTCCACGAGCCCACGGCCATCCAAACAGAAACCATTCCCGTGGCCATCCAGGGCAAGGACGTGGTGGGCAAGGCCACCACCGGAAGCGGAAAGACCTTGGCTTATGGAGTGCCCATTCTCGAACGTCACTATAAAAAGTTGACCGCAGTCAAAGAAGAAAGAGAGGAGATAAAGAAGGGGAATGAGGAGGAGAAGGAGAAGGAGGAGGAGAAGGAGAAGGAGGAGGGGGAGGAGAACGAGGGGCAGAGACGGAGAGAGTGGGCCGAAGTGACGGGAATCATCTTCGCCCCCACAAGAGAATTGGCCCATCAAGTGGTGGACCATCTCAAAAGCATCACCCGCACATCGCCTCTTGCCCAAAACGGAATCGTGTCAATCACAGGAGGCCTTTCCATCCAGAGACAAGAACGGCTTCTCCTGTATAAACCAGGGGTGGTTGTGGCCACGCCAGGACGGTTTCTTGAGTTGATTGAGCGCAGTGAAGAGCTCTGTAAGCGCATGGCATCCACGGATATGCTTGTTTTGGACGAGGCCGACCGGTTGTTACAGGATGGTCATTTCGAAGAGTTTGCCAAGATCTTGGAGCTTCTTGAAAAGTTCAGGGATAGAAGGGCGTTTGGCCGCAAGTGGCAGACGTTGGTGTTTTCGGCCACGTTTTCCCGGGACTTTTTCGGCAAACTCGACCGGAACAAGCCCGGAAAGAGCCAGAAACAGAATGCATCGGCGGGGTTGATTGGAAACGACGAGATCTTGGAGTTGCTCACGAAAAAACTTCGGTTCAAAGACTCCAGGCCCTTTTTATGTGATGCCAACCCCAAGGAAATTGTTTCGGGCCAAGTCACAGAGGCGTTGGTAGAGTGTGGCCCCACGGAACGGGACTTGTACATCTACTACTTTGTGTTGAACTACCCGGGGCTGACGCTAGTGTTTGCCAATAGCGTGGAGTCCGTGCGGCGGCTTGTTCCGCTCTTGGAAAACTTGGGCATGCCTGCGTTCGGCATCCATTCGTCCATGATCCAGAGACAAAGATTGCGGGCGTTGGAGCGGTTCAAGGCCTCGTGTGCCAAAAACCCGCTGTCGGTGCTTGTGGCCACGGACGTGGCGGCCCGAGGCTTGGATATCCCCAACATCGACCACATTGCCCACTACCACTTGCCTCGGTCAGCAGATATGTACGTTCACCGGTCGGGGAGAACGGCCCGTGCCGGACGAGAGGGAGTTTCCGTGATGTTTTGTCTGCCACAAGAAGCTTCGGGGCCTCTACGCAAGCTCCGGAAGATGGTGGCGCAGGGGTCCAAACTGGGGGGTCTTGGCGGGGGAAACTTGGCCCATTCCGGCGTCAAGATGTTGCCCATAGACTATGATATCGTCACGCAGATCCGTGAACGTGTTCGTATGGCATCGTTATTGGCAGACAGTTCCGTGGCCTCCACCGCCACGAGAAAGGAAGATAACTGGGTCAAACAGGCGGCCGAGGATTTGGGCTTGGATAGTCTTTCGGACGTGGAGGCGTTCGAAGACGATGTCATTAAGAAACAGCGCAAGAGAAAGGAAACCAAGACGTTAAGCGTGGAGGAACAGAAATCCGTTCGCGCGAAATTGAAAGATTCTTTGGCAAAGCCTTTAAGGAAAAACCATCGCCGCTCATACTTAACCAGTGGCTTGGATAATTTGGCTCATCAGTTGGCCACGGGCAAAACCTCCAAAACCATTTTGGGCATGACTCATGTTTCGGCCCTTGACTCCTTGAGGGATAAGAAGAAGAAGAACGGCGTGGTGAAACGCTCAAAGGGCAAAAAAGTGACCAAGTGACTTGATGTGTAAATGCAGAAGTGTATACTTTAGATACGGACTTCACAAGAACCCAAACACATGAATCACAAAAACATAACCTCATTGATGTTGCTCCACTAATTCAGAATCTTCATTAAAACCAGGAGTATCAAAAAATATAAATTGTTTGGGATTGTTTGGGAGATGCAGCAGAGGCCGCCTCTTTATATATACTTGACATGTTGCAAAGACGTGCATATGCAGCTGCGGGATGTGAAACACCAATGTACACAAAAAGCCCCCTTCTTTCCCAAAACGGATTCTTTGCGCCCCGCTTTTCGCCACCCTGAAGGTTATATACTATTTTAGGGGTCCTCGCCCTCGGAATTGAATTGAATTGAATTGAATTGAATTGCATTGGTGAGCAAACACCCGTACACCAGACAAGGTCAGCAGAAAAGGGCCCAACGCAAACCCCCTTTTTTCCATCATACTAGGATAGAAATTGGTTTGGTGGAACGCTGCAATTCCGGAGACCGTCTTAGCTTGTTAAGAGAGATAAATAGAGTATGTGGCAGGTTTTAGCATGGGTCCGCTCACCAAGGATGCACTTCCGAGGGCCAACCCGAGGGCCAACC
>NLAM01001056.1:0-27636 GCA_002370325.1 Metschnikowia hawaiiensis
GACGGAGACAAAGGAGACAAAGATGGAAAAAAAGAAGACGGAGACAAAGGAGACAAAGGAGACAAAAAGGGTGACAAAGACAAAGGAGAAAAAGACAAAGGAGACGGAGACAAAGGAGACAAAGACGGAGCCAAAGGAGACAAAGGAGACAATAAGGGAGAAAAAGACAAAGGAGACAAAGACGGAGCCAAAGACGGAGACAAAGACGGAGACAAAGACGGAGAAAAAGGAGACAAAGATGGAAAAAAAGAAGACGGAGACAAAGGAGACAATAAGGGGCCTAAGAAGTCCTCGTCTAAAGAACTGAAATCGAAATCACCCACTTCTTCCATCGTAGAAAAGAAAAAAACAAATTCGCCTACGTCAACTGCAAAAATCCCAGACCCGTCCATTTCAAGTTCCATGCGTCCTTGGAATGGAAACTCCACCATGACGGAAACACAAGGTCGCACCATGACAGAAACTGCTCGCACCACCTCGTGTGCAGGCGTGTTATCCGAATGTCCAGCGGTGGTCACCACCACTCAAAAAATCTATACTGGCTATACGATCTACTGTGCAGTCCCGACGACGGTGTCGTTGACGGTGTGTGATTCGAAGTGCAGGCCCACGACTGTAGTGGTGACGACTCCTACTACGGTGAGCTTCTCGGGAGTGTGTATAGTGCCCGAGACCATCACCACTACCATGCCTATGCCAACTGGACAAAAGGGAGAATCTGGAAAATCTGGAGAATCTGAACAGTTTAGGGAGTCTGGTCAAAACGGACAGTCTGGACAACTTGGACAACTTGAACAAGTTGGACAATCTGGACAATCTGGACAATCTGGACAATCTGAACAGTTTAGGGAGTCTGGACAATCTGACCAATCTGGACAATCCGGAACTAGACAATCTGGACAATCTGACCAATCTGGACAAAATGTACAACCTGGACAGTCTGGACAATCTGGCACTACACCATCTGGACAATCTGGACAAAACGGACAAAATGGACAAACCGCACAAACCGGACAGTCTGGAGCTAGTCAATCTGGACAAAACGGACAAACTGCAAATGCCGGTTCGTCTATTCAACCCAGCAGAGCACCCGCATCCACTGCAGCAATTCCTACATTTACAGGCTCGGCGTCGAGGAAGTCGATCGGGGTATACATGCTCGCATGCACTGTTTTCGGGATGGCCACATGGCTATTTTAAACTTGAGTTGTTTTAGCAACTTCTTCGATTTAATTTTTTTCGAGCACCACGTAATTCATGACATGATTTGGCTTTTTTCGATTCTTTTTGGGGCTACTTTATATGATTTTCCGGATAATATGCAGGGCCGCATAGATGCATGCACGAATATATATATGTCTTATGCAGGCGCGCAGGGATTTCTGCAGGGGTACATCTATTGTCCTGGATTAAACAATTAT
This sequence comes from Metschnikowia hawaiiensis, assembly GCA_002370325.1. Classification (NCBI taxonomy): domain Eukaryota; kingdom Fungi; phylum Ascomycota; class Pichiomycetes; order Serinales; family Metschnikowiaceae; genus Metschnikowia; species Metschnikowia hawaiiensis. Next base: position 1,422 of record NLAM01001056.1, read on the forward strand.
ATTCTGACTGTACCTTTGACAAATCAATTAAATTAAAAGACGTCCTTTTGTTTAGAGCTAGTAATAAATTATAAAATTCCAGAAAAGCAAGTTACAGCACTAAAAAGGAGGGCGCGGCCTGGCAATTGTAAAATTGATCCAGCCAACAGTGACTGCAGGAAATTCCCGAAAGCTTTGGAATCAGGAAATTGCATTCTGGAAATGGTGCTGGTGTAACAAAAGTATCAGGAAGATGTTTCAAAAAATCCCATGTCGAGAAAACCGTTCCGGAGAGCTAGACATTTATAAGAATTCCGTCGTAGTTAAAAATCACATTGGCCTCGAAGACGAATAAGCATATCAAGGAATATAGCATATTGACCAGTTGCCTGTGTACCTCCCGAAATCATGAAAAGATGATTTCCTTGAAATGAAAGCTTCTGTAGTCATTACCCCGATGACCAAAACAATCTTCAGCATATATATATATATATATGTGTGTGTGTGTGTGTGTGTTTATTCGTAAGTGTAAACAAGTACGAATTTTGGCGGAGAAAACCGTTGGCCGGTGTAGAAACTCCTTGTGCCTTAGATTGGTAATGGAAGTTTGCTGGACATGTTATCCACAGTTCCGACAGTCTATCAAACCGATGACAGGGTCAATTCAATTGTTTCTTTAACGAGGTAATGCCCACGCAGCCACAGGCCTTCAGCTGTCCAACGATATACCAATTTCCCACCACGTTTTCGGACCTCCAGGCCGAGTTGTCCAAGGCCGTGGTGCAAATGTTCTCCTCGAGTCTAAGAACCCGTCTCTCGTTCCATGTACAAAGAACCAGGGTTAGTAATCTGTAGGTTTTAATCACACTTGAATCGCCGTCCGTCGGTTTCCAGTATCAAAGGTTTCTGCGCCTTGATTCTGGAGTCAATGGTGGGAGGCCCAAAGATCAATCTTCGTCTAAGAATTTCGACCCTCCGTTTGGTCGGTTTTCGGGCGTCAAAACAGGTTTGGCGTAGAAGAGTAATGATTGAGCTAGGCGAGATCCGAATCAGTGCTTCCAACGGCGTAGTCCATTGACCGGACCGCTATCAATTTGGACTCTTCCCAAATGACTTGGGAAATGGTACATTCTAAATGTGGCGGACCATTTCTGGTTTTTTGTAGTGCTAGGAAAGCAATACTCCTTGGAAAGCGTTGAAAAGTAGGAAGAAGGGCTGTAGAAAGAAAAAGGGGGTTGTAAAAAGAATGCGAGGGGGTGTGGCTGTTTATATATTGAATAGTGCGCGATTTAAATGGTTGCAATTTAAGAGGGCGGGTGCGCGCCCGCATGCGCGAAAACATATATAAAGGCCATGTCCCCCCCCCCCTCCTCACCCCATATTCGCTCCATTTTTTTACCAATCCAAACTCAGGTTCTTTCTTATTTACAGGTTCTTTTCCATTAATGATAAATGCGTTGGAGGTCATTCCCCAAATGCAACAACTGGATATAATCATAGGGATGAGAAGTCCAGGTTGTTTTCTTGAACTTGGGCCAGAAATATGGCCAGTCCACTCTTGGCAGTAGGTCCTGGACGGTCTGACTAGTGACGTATTGTTTCTCCTTGATTTTGAGCTGTTTGCTACGACTCTTAAAGAGGGGTCCATAGCAGTGATAATAACATAGTGGAAGATGTGTATTTGGGGGTGGACACTATAGATGAGGGTTTGACTCCCCATCTCTTATTAATACCCCCTTGGACAATGCATATTCTTCCCATTCTTCTTCTGTAGTGGCTGCGGTGCCTGGATGAAGAACGGAATATGTGATTCTGAAATAGTGATTGAGGCAGACCTTTTGGTATATATATATATGTTTATATATATATATATGTTTATATATATATATATATATGTTTTGGTATGTCTTGGGGTGTACTGGTTTATAATCTAAAGGTTGTCCTGCACACAGGACAAGACTTCTTCCGGGGAAATCCCGACCGATTCCATTTCCTTTAAACAATATAAAAGTTCTGGATTTTCCAGTTTGAATGATCACTGCCTGATCACATCTTTTAGAGTCCCAAAGGAAAGAACTTCTTCTATACGGGTGGCACCTGTATATAACATGGCCAAGCGGTCAATGCCGCAGCCCCAGCCACCGGTGGGTGGGAGACCATATTGCATGGCCTGCACATAGTGCCAGTCGGGAACAACGCTTTCCAAGTCTCCAAATTCCAGTTTATTTTTTTGTTGAAGCAAAAACTTTTCTCGCTGGTCGAACGGCGAGTTTTCCTCTTCGTACGAGTTGACGTACTCTTTTCCATTGATGAAAAGCTCGAACCGGAGTGAGATCTCGTACTCTCTTTCCATCTCCAGACCGTATTTGATGGTCGTGGACTTGGCCAACGGCGACATGAGTGATGGCTGGTTATAGATGAAGATGGGGGTGTTTGGCTGTGAAATCGACATGGTTTCAAGGAACGTGGCTGAAAGATGGTCGAGGAGATTGGCCGGGTTCTTCTGTGCAGGAACAGCCATTCCAATCTTTCCATAGTATTTCACGAGGGAATCCACGTCCAAAACCGCCGGAAATGACACTCCTGTTTTCTCCTCGATTGTAGGTATAAACTCGTACCGCTGGAAAGCCAGTTCACCCAATTTGCTGAGTTGGGGGAGTTGTCCTTGTAGTATCAGATGAGTGTCCTGCACAGAACACAAGTCCTCGTAAATGTGTTTAAACATGGCCTCTGTAATCGCCATGAGTTGTTCAAGGCTAGTGAAGCTTCTGTAGAACTCACATGTCAAAAACTCGGGGTTATGCGTGGAATCGATGCCTTCGTTCCGGAAATTGGGCCCGATTTCAAACACTTTATCGAACCCTCCGATCACCAACTTTTTAAGCCAGAGTTCGGGCGCCACACGGAGCTGGAGAGGTTCATATTTGGATTCCTGATCATCAAGACGATTTTGGTCCGCCCCAACACTTTTTTGGACGATTTTTTCACCATTTTCACCTTCACTTCCTTTAACCTCGGCTTTAGTGCCATTTTCGGCAGACACAGACGTCACAGGATCGTCCAATTTCCTAGGCAAAAACCTCAGCACCGTCTCGAACGGCTCGGCATTAGCCCCGGTCCCTTTTCCCGAAAGAATGGGCGTTTGCACCTCCAAGAATCCTGCATCCACCAAAAACCCTCTTATGGACTTAATAATCCGGGACCGAACCATGATTTTTTGGCGCAGCTCCGTATCCACCAAGTAGTCCATGATCCGGTTACTATTGATGGCTTTCCGGGTGCGTAACTTGTCCGGAAGAGTGGTGGATTCGAGACAAGGACTGGCGACCTGCACATAGCGCGTCGCCTGGAGCGATAATTCCCCCGTATTGGTTCGATAAGCATGGCCAACGCACGTGACGTGGTCCCCCTTCCGAATAAACGCTAGGGTATTTGCAAACTCATCTTTGGCCACGTCAAGGAGTTTGTTGGACGTGTAGATCTGCACCTTCGTGTTATCCTGCACAAGGTCGATGAAACAAAGGCCTTTCCCCGATTTCCGAATCGACCGGACTTTGCCTTCAAGCTGGAATTGTTCCGGTGATCTCCGATTATCCAACACAGAAAAATCCGTGTTTTGGAACGCCTCGATGAACTTGGGGATTCGGACGGTGGGAATCCCGTGACGTAATTGGCCAATGGTGGGGTAAAACGACCGGGGGTTGGCGGTTATGAGTTCTTTGCGGTGTGCATAGTTGACTGCCTCCGTGCTATTGTTCCGGACAATCGTCCTCCATATAGTGAAGGGTGTGCACGTGCTGGACGGTTTCCACGTGCTGAACGGTCTCCACATGTAGTTGATGGAAGGTGGAGAAGAACTGAGATGCGAATATCTGCGGTCCTGCAGAAAAGCACACGACCCAAGACGTCCTCAACTCCAACCCCCTCCCCACCCCCCGGTCACTTCATAAGATGGAATTTTTATGGAATCGTTTTTGATACTTTTTTCCTTATATAGTCGGCGAGTGTCGCATCGGGACCACTTATCCCGGTTTTGGCAGCTCGTGGATGTAAAGGACCAAGACCTGTTCATCTGAACCGATTTTATATGCAGTCACACTAATGTGCAGTACATGCTCGACAAAAGGTACATACTGTGGAATAAATCAGTAGATGGTGGACTAAAATTTCCAAAAAAAAGGCACTTGAATCAGTGAATTGCGATTTTGTTCTGAAAATTACCCATTTATTCTGTAGCTTTTCCGTGTTGGGTCAGTGTTGGGTCAGTTTCTAGATTACTATACCATTCAATATATATGTATATTTGTGGATATTTCTAGCTATAGACTAACCACGAATTTGGGCGGAAAAAATTGATGGACAGCAAAAAACTCCGTAAGAAAAACTCCTAAGCGAGAATTCCGTAAGAAAATTCCGTAAGAAAAATCCGTAAGAAAAGCCTCGTAAGGTCTATGCATTGAAAGGTTTAGAGAAACTCAGACGCGCGTGGGAAAAAACGTGAATGACAGTGAAACCGTAATCGATGGGACGGTTTTTTTCTTTTTTTTCTTTTTTTCTTTTTTTTCTTTTTTTTCTTTTTTTTAATTATTTTTATATTTTGGAAAAGGCAATTATTCAAAAAAAAATAGGCATTTTCTGTACGCTATTCCGTTTTTCGTTGAAGGGTTTCCCTGTCCAACTCTTCAACGTTGCGTAAGCCAAACTTGTAAGACTCTGGTCTGAGTGTAGCGTGAGTCTGGAGAGATTCGCGCAATGTGTGCAGGATAGCTCAGTTTTTCTGGTAAACCACACTCTGTTCCTTCTCCATCCAAGACTCTTTTGGGGGCCGGTCATCATCACGTGACTTTTCATATTTCTCTAGATTACTAGATTATTTCCAAAATCAAAAATTCCACCTGTTGGTTGATATAGTAGCCTGGGCCTTGTAATACTAGACTGTCTTCTCACTCCTGCATATAATCTCTCGTCACACCTGCATACCCACACATCAATTAATACATAAAACCATGGATTGATACCACATTAGTTGGATAATCTATAGGGATCCACATTGTGCGTATATGCAGTACTAAAAGTTACTTAGTAAGTGTTATAACCAAAAATTCAATACCCATGGGAAATGTAACTAGGGGACTATACCACTATACCACTCTACACTACTCTATACAGTACTCTAGTAATACAAATACACTACTATACTACTATAGTATACTTTATGCTGAGAAATTGGACTTCTTGTACCTGCTGATACCCTTTTTCATAAGTTAGTGGTTGTTGACCAGCTTCAACGACGGAGTTATTGGTGGCATGGCTATATGCAGGTCACAGTAAAAAAACCATAAACAAATATAATAGAGTCAAAGTTTTTAGTCTTGGAAGTATGGTGAGTTTGGTGATGGTGAGTGGGAGATGGTGGAGACGGTGGAGACGGTGGAGAGGAATAGGGTGCAGTACTGATTTTGACGTGTCCTGTATATTAGAGCCTAGGAGTGTATACAAGTAAACAATCAGCCCCACGGTCCGAAGAAATGGAAAACTTTTGGTAAAATCATACCGAGAATTTCAGAGGACGGGGTCAAAATGGGTTTGGCGGAGCACGGCATTTTGCAGCAATCGAGCGCGGAACACCACGACGGGATGTCGAGATCACGTGATAAGAGAAATAAAAAAGTGGAAAAAAGGGGGAGAAAAGGGGGAGTAGAAAAAAGGGGAAAAAGTGGGAGTGGAAAAAGTGGGAATAGAAAAAGGGGAGAAAAGCGGGGGAAAGAAAGAGTGGAGTAGAGGGAAGGGGCGGTTTCAAGGGTTTGGAAGGAGACAATGTCACGTGGGGGAATGGCACGTGACTGGCCATGGTTCCAGGCGTAGCAGCATCAACGGGCAGTGCATAGTCTAATAGACATGATGTAGACATTTAGACAAAAGTGGACAGATTAGACAGAATAGACAAATTTTAATAGGGAAAGAGAGCAATAGACAGTTTAAATAGAAATAGACAAATAGACCAATAGACAAATAGACAGATAGACAAATAGACAGATAGACAGGTATACAGGTAGATAATAGACAAATGGCTAAGTAGTCAAATAGACAGATAGACAAATAGAGCTAGACAACTAGAAATAGACATAATGAATAGAAAAATTGAGATAGGTAGGAAGACAGAATAAAAAGATATAGACAAATAGACTGGCAGAAAGATAGACAAATAGACAAACTGGAAATAGACAAATACAGATAGACAATTAGACAGGTAGATAGATAGACAAACAGGGAATAGACAAATATAAGTAATTAGACATGTAGACATGTAGACATGTAGACAATTAGACTAATAGACTGATCGAAAATAGATAAATAGACAGAATGAAAAGAAATAGACAGGTAGACAGATAGACAGACTTAAAAAAGGGACAATAGACAAATGGACAAATATAGAGACAGATATACAAAGAGGGAAGTAGAAATAGAAAAGACAAATAGAGGTACAGATGGAAACAGACAGAGACAATTAGACAAAAGCCCAAAAGACCAAATTGAAATAGACAATCAAAAATGGACAAATAGTTTTAGACGAATAGTAATGGACAAATAGAGTTAGAATTAGAATTAGAGTTGAACTTAAAATTAGAAATAGACAATAGAATAGACAAATAGAATTAGACAAATAGAATTAGACAGAATTAATAGGACAGAAATAGACAGGCAGACAGAAAAAAATGAAATGAAAATAGACGAGCAGGGATAGACGAATAGAAATAGACGAATAGACAGATCGAGAGACAAATAGACGAATAGACAGACAAATAGACAAACCGAATAACTGTCAAATAGACAAATAGACAAATAGACAAAGACTATAAATAGAATTCAAAATAAACAATGGAATAGACAAATAGACAACTAGACAGATGGAAAGACGAAATAGACGAATAGACGAGAGGCCGGATTAGGAAGGTGCGGTGGACAGGCGAAAAGGTACATGGGAAAACCGAGGGAAAACGCAGGTCGAGCCACGTGAGGCGGGTCTTTGCGTTGCCGTGTAAAAGAAGACGAAAAGAGCGAAAAAAGGAACGAAAAAAAAAGAAGTCGAAAAAAAAAAAAAAAAGAAAACAAAAAAAAAAAAAGTCAAAAAAAAAAAAAAAAAGAGAACCAAAAAAAAAAAGAAAACGAGGACGAAAAAACGAGAGAATTCGCGAAGTAGGAGCTCCGCGTGCGGCCAAAAGGGGAACATTCGATACACGCATGCATACGCGAACAAAGAGATTTAGAACTTTGGGTCAATCAAATGGCAAGTGGAAGCTGGGAAAATTACCAGGACTGTACATAGAGTGTTTCAGCCCTGCACCTAGTCGTTCCAGTCCTGTACCCAGTAGTTCCAAACCTGCACTCATTGTTCCATCCCTGCACTCATCGTTTCAGCCCTGTACCCAACCGTTCCATCCCTGCACTCGTCGTTTAAGACCTGCACCCAACCGTCGTCGTCCGCAGGAACATCCCCGGTAGCCGCACGCAGCACCCCGGCCTAAATGCCCCTTCTGCGCTCGCTTACTGAAGCCCCAGAACCTTGAACTGAACCAAAACAAAAAAAACCAAAACCAAAACCAAAACCAAAACCAAAACCAAAACCAAAACAAAACCAAAACAAAACTGTTTCAAATTTGAAGTGAACTAAAAATGACTGAAATGACTGAATTAAACTTTAACTTTCCAAGTTTTTTTTTCGTCGTATAAAACTTTGGCTCGCTCTGATTGGTTGGTTTTTAGGGTGTGGTGGGTCTATGTGCAGTCATTCTCCGCGGCCAAGTCACTCGGTGTCCCTTGTCCTGCATCCAGCGAAGTTTAGTGCTGGACCCTCACCACACCGGGCCTCACCACACCCCAGAAATGCTCTAAAGAAATAGAGGCCCACGCCAGGCCTGCATAAAATCAGCCCACCCCACGAACCACCAACTCCATCCATTTTCTACTAACCTTTTCTGTCTCTTTTGTCTAGTCTTGTCTAGTCTTTGTCTACTTTCTGTCTCTGTCTACTCCTTCTGTCTCTTTTGTCTAGTCTTGTCTAGTCTTTGTCTACTTTCTGTCTCTGTCTACTCCTTCTGTCTCTTTTCTGTCTACTCTGTCTAATTTTTTGTCTACTCTTTCTGTTTACAGCCAACTCTCTCTGTCTCTCTTATCCATCATTTCTGTCTAATTTGTCTAATTTGTCTAATTTGTCTAATACCTACTCTGTCTTTCTGTCAATCTGTCCTCTTCTAAAACATGCCATAAATCCTACACTAAAATCCACTCTCCACAGCCACTTTTCTCCAATCCTCTCCAAACCATTTTCTCCAATCCTCTCCAAACCATTTTCTCCATTTTCTCCATTTTCTCCATTTTCTCCATTTGGAACCTCCCCGTTAATCCCAATAAAAATGCCTGTGGGTTCCGCCCCCCCATGTTTTTTTTTTTTTTTTTTTAAGCCCACATTCCAGCCACGGGACCCTTTTCCAGCCCTAGAAAATATCGCCCCTGACGAGCCCCATTGTGTGAGTCGGGCCTCGGATTTGCCTCGCTCGCGCCCCAGCGCCATATACAAAAGTGCCATATTGACGATAGCTTAACCGAAAAAAAAAAGCGAGCGAGAATCTTCAAATTCCAACAAAACAATCGGCTAATTTCTGCTGTGCTTGTGCTGCCCCCCCCGCCCGGTTTTTTTTTTTCCTGCCTCCTCCATTCAACTTTGCTTTTCCACTGCTTCCACTGCCAAGAACTGCTTCCACTGCCAAGAACTGCTTCCACTGTTTCCACTGCTTTTCCTGCTAAGAACTGTTCTCCGGTTTCCGTTTGTCGATCCGCTTGGCTGGTACTTTTGGCTGGTACTTTTGGCTGTTATTTCTTCCGCTTCAAACTGCGCCCACAGATTCTCTCCACTCAGCCACCACAGACTCAGCCCCAGACCCTGGCATAGTCCACTGCACTTCTAGAATCATTTGCTGTCCACTGTCTTTGTCTTTTGTCCACGGTCTTTGTCTTTTGTCCACGGTCTTTGTCCTTTGTCTGCTATCGCTGCTGTCCTTTGTCTGCTATCGCTGATATCGCTGCTGTCCTTTATCCACGTTCTAGTCCGTCTGTCTGCTGTACTGTCCTTGCTGTTCAGTCCGTCGTCGTCTAATTGATATGAGGAAAATCTGGAGCAAGTCGTCGAAAAGACGCTCCATTTCGACCATTTCCAAGTCCAAGGCGCCCGATTCTCTTCTAGATATCTCGGAATCGGACCCGGCTCAACACTCCCTGGCCGTAAGGGCCTTGATCCTCCCCAATTACGACTCCGATATCGTCCGCCATGCATGGATCAACGGCATTTTGAACTCCTCGCCCGCCCACGACTTCCAAGAACTGAATCTCCAGCTCTATCGCGTGGAATTAAGGGGCTCCTTCTTGTACATCCACCGGCCTCCTCCGCAATTGGGCGTTCGTCTGCTTCGCGTCTCGGCAAAGGCCCCGGGCGCCTTGCTTTCCCCGGCTGACTCGTCGTTTCCCAATATGTCCGACCTGAACACTATGATCGGCTCCCGAAGCATCCTGGGAGCGGACTCCATTCCGCCGGAATCCCCGCTCGACGCCGACTTCGAGCCCCCGAGATCCTTAAGGGCCCCTGACCAGGCCTCTACACACTCCAGCATCTCCACGATGCCTCTCCAGGACCCTCCGCTTACGGCCGACTCCGGGGCAAAGTCCTCCTTGTTCCGTGCCGCAGACATCCAGTTGGCCATCACCTACCATGAGCCTGTGGTGCCCCATCCCAGCCTCAATTTTGATTTCTCCTCCAATACCTTTCTTCCCCACTCTTCCACAGAGAGTTTGGTGCATTTCTTCCTTTTTGCCGATGCTGCCTCGCTTGCTGCGCCCGTGCAGACCTTAATCTCGGTATTTCCGCTTTTCCCCAAGATGCTTGATGTGTTGCAGCTCATGCTGATGTTCTTGAAAGCAGTGTACAAGGGCGAGTTTGGCGACGTGCCGCTTGATGTGTCTCAGCGAGTCATTGCGTTTTTCCACCACCTTGACCAAGACTTTAGTGGGTTTTTGTTGAAGTCCGATATTGCCCCGGAAATCTTGAAGATCTTGGAGTTGTTGTCGGAGAATATCGATGCCGCCAAGTCTCCGGAATCTGCTGCTTCTTTGGCGGATTTCAAGGCATCCATGCTTGCCAAACAACACCTTTTGCTTGATTTGGTCAAGTCTTCCGAGCCGTTTCTGCAAAACAGCCCACTTGCTGAGCTCCTGAGTACAATTTTCTTGGAGGATTTGAATTTGGTGGACCTTGCTACGGCCATTGGTGAAATCGATACCCAGTTCTTTGAAAAATGGAACTCCAGCAGAGATAAGTCCTTGCTTCTTTACTCGTCCATCTGCGAAAACACCCCCGGTGATTACTTCTACAAGAAGAACCCATTGATCTTCAACAATGATACGCATATCCACTACTTGTCGCGATTATTGGTTCATCACTTGTTCAATGAATCCAGCAATATGTATGCCGAGCAACGGGCCCGCATTTTGGAGAAATGGATCGACTTGGGGTGTCTTTTGGATAAGTCCGGAAACATGTCTTCTTGGCTTGGGATCTCGTCGGTGATCTTATCCCAACCGATTCTCAGATTGAAGAATGTCTGGGCCCATGTTTCAGATAACTACGTGAAGCTTTTGAAAAACGATTGGGCTCCGGTTTTATTCGAGCTCGACCGCAGACACCTTGCCAATAGCTACGAGTCGTTGACATTTGGTGGCTCTACCGGATCCGGGTCGGAGGCAGAGGTTGCAGGGTCCAAGGAATCATATCATATCATGGCACCAAGAGGTTTGGGAAAAATCTACCCTAAAGAGGCCGTGATTCCATATTTTGGGGATCTTTTGGTCAACAATACGCAGTCCACCAATATCTCCGAGTTGGATATCATCTGGAAGAAGATTAATTATTCATTTGACCGCTGGAACGATTACTTGAAGAATCTCTACAATTCTCCAGATATCATCAGCTACAACCAAGATGTCATCCGAAGATACGACTCCATGGGGTTCATTTTCTCCAACGAAAGTCTCAACCAGGTGCTCTACTTGGGCGTTCAAAAGGACGACGATAGCCTTCCGCCTAATTTGCAGTCCAACGGACAAGAATCTTCCGGCTCGCTCGTGGAGAAAAACTCCACTTCCGAAAGTAAGGGCTTGAAGGCAAAGCTTATCCGTTTATTGGAGTACAACTGCGAGTCCATCAACCTAGATACCATCATGAAGTACTCGTTGGCATCGGAGTGTTGTCCTGCAGAAAACTACTTGAAGGCTCCTCCTGCTCCTACAGACACGCTGTCCATCTACAACGGCAGTTCAGTGTCTGTGAGTTCAGCGGCTTCGCTTAGTTTGGCCGATTTGAGCGATACTAATGATACGATGCTGCCCACCAAGGCCACCAATGAAATCGATGCAGAAGACCGGCTTCCTGCATTCAACAACTCGTGGTTCAAGATCAATTTGCAGAAATATGATGGCTTGGTAGCCAATGAAGGCTCTGTTTCGGACCAAACCAAGGAGAGACATAATATTGTGGTGGATAACGATTTGGTGCTCCGTATCGATGACTTTGTCACGGATCACGAGTCGGACCTGAATGTTTCGGGCGAGCCCGGCCCTCATGAAGACGACGATGGGCTTGGAATTGATGTGGATGACATTTTGAACTCCGACAAGTTCAAGAACTTCTCCATTGCCGAGGAACACGAAACGTCTCCCGACAAAAAACACCGCAGTTTCGGCATGATCTCCAACCATTCCCAAGCAGATGCAACGGTGCGTGCCCGCCGGTATATCCCCAAGTTTGCCTCGATTGATAAGTTGGTGGATTTGCTTTTGATTGACTCCAAGCATTTTGATAAGAGTCATCCCATCGATCTTACCGAGTACAGGCATGTATTCATGCTCAACTATAGCACGTTCATCAGCACCAAGGATCTTCTTGAAAAGCTTGCGCATCGGTTCATCCATTCGGGAAATGCCGTGATTTCCGTGATGAAGAAGTACTACTTGGTGAACAAGGGCACGTACGATGCAACGACGTTTGGAGTGTTCCCCAATTGGGAAGTGGATGAGCAAGTCGATCTTTCGGAAGTGGGCGAAGTGGACTACGAGTTGCTCCTCAAGATCCAGGTGAACATCCTAAAGGCGTTGATCATTCTTGTCAACAACTACTTTGAGAGTTTCTCCAATAACTTGAAGAACAAGAACATCATGATCAAGCTCTTGAAGCTCTACAGCAACGAGATCCTCCAGTGGTACAACTCCAACAAAATCGACCACACGTTGAACAAGGCGTTTGAAAACTTGGTGAGTTTCTACAAGCGATTGAAGAAGTTGTTTGTCAAGAAAACGTACCGTCCCATCGAAGGCCTGAAGTTCGACACCTACTTGATCCACGAGTTCAAGTTCAGCAACAGCATGCGGGATGTGCCCATGAACCGCAACTTGCCCAGCCCTCGGAACATCCATAAGATCGAGAAGTTCCTCAACAAGTTCAATAAGCTTTTGAGCGTGTTTTACCGGGGCATTTCTTCGGAAAACTGGTTTGCCGTGTTCAAGATCTTGGAGAACCTGTACGAAAACCACTCGTTGCTTAATTACGAGCTGCAGGACGTGGACGTTAGCGAGGAGTTTGTCAAGGTTTCAAATATCTTCACGTTCCTTGAGACGCTCTACGATGCAGACCCGAAAGATCCCGTTCTCAGGAAACTTCCCTTGGTTTTCAGGAAACTTTGCCGGTTATACACCAAGTTCAAGACGTATTTGTTGGTGCAGTTGTGTGATGTGAACATCTCGGTGGACGAGCGTCTTGACCGCATGAAGACGCTTTTGTTGATGGTGAAGATCTCCAAGATCAAAATGGGCGAGAGTCTGTTTGTCTTTGAAGGCTATGGCACCGAGATTCCGTCGTGCATCGAATCGGCCCTCCGGGCGGCCATTTTATCCCCCGAGAGCCGCTCCTTCCATCATCTTTGGTTCAAGGCCGCGTGTGCTTTGGAACCCACCGAGGCCGGCCGTCCCGTGAACAAGTCGTGTGAATATTTGGAAGGGTTATTGCCCAAATACTTGGACGCAGACGACTTGTTGATGCCGCACGAGCCGTTGCTCCCGTGTTTCGGGTGGATCATCCAGAACTTGATCGACATCAATAAGTGTCCTTCTTTCCACCGGCACCACATCAACTTCAACAAGAGGTACTTCATCTTCAAGCTCATCAAGGAGCTCAGTCTCGAGGACAGTGACGAATCCGAAGATATCCATAACGAAACCAAGGAGTTTGAGTTTCTCCTTAAGCTCGACGAGTCGTTAAGTGCCGTGGCGCATTTAAGGCCCAACCAGGGCGAGAAAAACCATAAGCTCTTTTTCCGGGGCGTGATCCGGGATCAGTACGTGTTGCTCAAGGCCGAGGCCAAGAAGCGGGCCAGCAAGGAGCAGAAGAACCATGCGGTGCCCGTGCACAAGACGCAGATTGTCCGGAAAACATCCACCAGCAGCTTAAGGCGGCAGTCGATGAACTACAAGACCAACTCATCGTCTCGGTTCAAAATCAGTGGTCTTTTCAATAAATCCCGGAACCAGAACGTGGCCGCGGACCGTGTGGCGTCATACCACGAGCTTCCCGATCCAGCATCGGTGGCGGACCCAAGACAGAAACCCGTGGCCGTGGTGCAGCTCAAAAACACCAAGACGTTCCCGGTGTACCTCTTCCCGTTTTCATTCAAGGTGGACCCCGAAGAAACTAACGAGGTGTACTTTTTCCAGACCATCAGCGAAACAGACACCAAGGACTGGCTCAATGCTCTCGACTACGCCAACAGGCACTGGTTCTACTCTCGTGCCATCAACTACAAGGTGCAGAGCCTCAACACCACGTTCGGGCTCCCGTTGAGTGCCATCTGCGCCCGGGACAAGGCCCAGACCCCGAAATTTCTCCAGTTGATCTACCAGGCCATCGAGGCCGAGGGGCTCCAGGACGTGGGCATCTACCGGATCAGCACGTCCATCAGCGAGCTCAACAGCATCAAGCAGGAGATCGACCGAACTGGCCAGATCAATTTCAGTGAACGAGGAGTCAATGTGCATGCTCTCACCAGCTGTGTCAAGCTGTACTTCCGGGAACTCCCCGATGCTCTTCTCACGGATGAAGTGATTGAGATGTTGGTGCCGTTGAAGAAAACCTCCGACGACTTTTCCGACGCAGATGCCCAGGCGTACCGGCAAGCCATGGCCAAGCTCCCCTCGGTCAACTTCCACACGTTGAAGTCGTTGATCAAGCACTTGCACGAGATCGTCAAGCACAATGCCGTCAACAAGATGACCACGTCCAACTTGGCCACGGTGATTGGGCCGGCGTTGACGGAGGCCAGCAACTTGGAGTCGCTCATCAATAACTTTGGCGTGCTCAACCATGTTTTGGAGAAGTTGATTGACCAGTACGAGGTGTTGTTTGGTGATTCCGACGTTGCTTCGGTGCAAATCTCGGAGACTGAAGCAGAGAGGGATTCCGAGCAAGACAAGACCAGGGAACCAGAGAGAAACGGTGCAGGCGACAGTGGGAAGGTGACTCTTTAAGTACCTTTTGTTTAGAGGTGGTGATTTAATTTAATATCTATTGACCATGTACTATATACAGTAGGACCCTACCAAAGAAGCTAGTGTCTCTTGATGAAGCCGTTGTTGGAGTTGAGCTTGCGCTTCTCCATGGCCTCCAACTTCTTATTGGTCTTGTCCATCTTGGAGTGGGTTTGCTCCTTCATGCGCGAGTTGAAGTCCCGGAACCACTCGCCCACCGTGGCCGGCGGCGGTTTGGAGCCCGGCACCACCGCTGGCTTCACAATGGCGGGGATCTTCGCCCATTTCCGGAAGTACTTGTTCTTCAACACCAACGACTGCACGAACGAAAACACCGAGTTGGCCGCAAAGTACACCAACACCGCGGCAGACATGTTGTAGGTGACGAAGATGGAGAGAAACGGCAACACCGTCATGACCTTCTTTAACATGGGGTTCATGGCCTGGGCGCCGGTTTCGCCTCCGGCTCTCATCATTCCCGTGACCACCAACGCCGTAAGGATCTGGAGCCCGATGTAAGGGTCGACCTGGGTCAAATCGGGAAACCAGTAAGCACCCTGGGTGTCGAACCCGGGCACCGGGTAGTGGGCCATGTTCCGGGTGGCCTGGAAAAACCCATACGCCACGGGTAACTGGAGCATGGGCAAGAACAGGTGCGCCGTATGGATATCGTGTTCCTTATACAAGCGTTGCCGTTTCTTCATGGCAATCATCTTGTCCTCGTTGTCGCCGTTCTTGATGTCGTCCATGAGAGCATCGATCTGCGGCTTGATTCCAGACATCTTGGCCATGTTGGCCGACGACTTGATGTAGACCGGGAACATAAGCGCCCGAACACACACCGTCACACACACAATGGTGCCCCACCAGGGGAGCCCCGTGTACACGTGGGCCAACTCCAAGAGGTTGGTGATGGACGCCGTGGGGCCCCAGCCGTCCCCAAGCCCAATGGACGCCATGTACCCCACTGTATCGGGGTGGACGACATCTTGGGCTGCTCCAGGAAGGGCATCGGCGAGTCTGCCAAGGTCTTCGGATACTTCGTTGGAGAAGTCGGTCAATTTGGTTTTGATTTCCGTGAGTTCCCCGGATCCCAGAGCTCCAGCTGCACTGGCGGTAGAACTGTATCGAAGAGACCCCAACCGAAGCGAGGCCAGAGACTTCACCGGAACCGGGGCCATGCCCGAGGCCATATACAGTCTGGGCGTATTCTTGAAACACACTAAAGATGCCTTCAAGGGAAGAGCCGCACGGGCCCGCACGCCGAGCCTGAACATGATGGTACTGGAACTGGAAGAAACACCGTGCGATGTTTTTCCTGGCTTCTTCGCGCCCTCCGTACAGGACCCCTCGTCACGTTACCCACCAGAGCCCAAGTAGTCAAGAAAGAAGTCAAGCACTGTTCTGGTTTTACTTTCTTCTTTTTCCTCCAACTCATCATATTCCTGAAGGTGGATCCAGGTGCAGCACAAGAAAAAAACCCAGGATCCTCTTTCGAAAAGTACATCTCTCTTGGATAGATAATACCACTAGACTGCACTCTTCTCTCCTCTCTCCTCTCTCCTCTCTCCTCTCTCTGCTAGTATATTCTCTCTACTCTACTACCACTATACTATAGTATACTCTCTGGTGATACCACTAAATTGTCTCTGAAAATACCCCAACTGTCTCTAAAAAGATCACTGGACCCTACTCTCTCTAGTCGACTACATTTGTTCTACTACTTTCTATTTCTAGTATATTCTGTAATAAACCCCAATACTCTATTACTAATACCACTATAGTCTCTAAAAGATTACTATACTCTATAACTAATACATCTCCACTCTCTTGACTGTCTAGTTTCTCTGAAAGTACCACTACTATCCTATCCTGTTCTCCACTCTCGGGACGCTCTAGTCTCTACCCAAGTATATTCTACAGTACCTTTCTAGACTCTAGGAAATTCTCTACTCTCTCTAAAAACACCACTATACGTTTTTCAAAATGCCACTATAGTCAACTACCAAGACCAGTTTTCTATCCACCTCTCATGTATGTTTCCTAACTCATTTTCTGCAGTGCTACTATTCCTTATCGCTTGACTCCTCACCAGGTCTCCCCCAATTTCAGTGCTTTAAAAGGGGTTACCAACAGCTTGTCCTATACAATGGAGCCAATTGATCATGGTTTTATCGACACAACTCTTCCAAATCAACATGCTTCTTGCAGTAGAGAGAAGCATATAGATAGAATGGTAAGATTCGGTTTCGGAGTTCAGTGCTGTTTCGAGAAAAATCGAAGAGTACCTCTTTGAGTCGTCGGCTTGCAGTAGTGCTTGTGTAGCTTCGGTAGCTGAATCTCAAGCAACTGTTGACCACTTTCTGTCAAGACCTGTGAGATCTCATCGAGATCCAAGTTGGCCGAATTGTAAATGTACAGCTCCAGAGTGGTCAGGTGGTTTCTAAGAGTTTTGAGCGACAACATTTGAGGACTGTTGGAGCTTAAAATGGGGGACCCCGATTCTTTGATCGAAGCACTATTTTTTCAAGTGGATTTCCTTCTTGAGCTCCTCCACAATCATGTCATAGAAGTTATTCGATTGGGACTCAAGGTACTCATTTGAACCACTAATTTGAACCACAAACCATAGAAAGATCGGGCAAGAGTCATATCCTCGATGTGGATCGTAGGAGGAAGTAATCGTATTTGAAGCGTGGAGAAGAAAAGAGAGAGATTCAGTAATATTTTGTGGTGTACTGGTCTACCTCTATATCTCTCTCACTGCATATAAAATTTATCACATTTATAAATGGTAGGACATGACGACAAATTTTTGGGAATGGCTTTGAAATCAGGGGGAATGCGCAGCTTTATATATTTCGCGGGGGGAGGGGGGAGGAGGGAGGGCGCTGCTCCTGCATGGCCGATGGCTGCAATTAACCTGCGCGGGGCGAGAAATGGGAAAATCTATATAAACCCCATGACCCCCCGGTTTTTTCTCCCTTTTCCTCCTCATTTTTTCTTCCTTTTTTCTTCCCCTTTTTCCACCACCTCCTTTCTTTGTTCTTCCCCATGTGGATGACTAAAGACCTTTTGGTGGCCAATAAAGTTACATGCCTGGCTTCCAAGAATCCGTTGCTTTGGATTCTACTCCATTATAGAATTATCCAATTTATACCGACTTTTGTCAATAAAAAGATCTATACATTCATTTTATCATTTCCAATATACTTACCGTCTTTTTGAATCTACTTGTTTATCTATCTGAGGATTTATCAAAACTGGTTTTGAACATTCTTCTAAATTGGGTTAGTACCCATTTTTCCATCGTTTTTCCATCGGTTTTAAATGGCAAGCGATTTTCAGCAGGAGTACTTAATGTTTAAAGCGATCAGTTTGGAAACAACAAGCCTTGAATTATCAAGTTGATTATTACAAGCTTAAGTCCAAGAAATTAACAAGCCAAAAGCCTAAAGTCACAAGCCAAAAGTCCCAGAAAGTCACAAGCCAAAAGTCTAAAGTTCCAAGCAAACGTCTAAAGTCCCAAGCAAAAGTCCAAGAAAAGTTGAAGTCAACTTTTAATAAAGTCATCCAGATATCAAGTCACTAAATGCATCTTTGAGAGGTTTCTTGTGGGAGTTTATATAAAATTGTGGGACAAGTGATGCTTTAAAAAGGTCAAACGTAAGGCCAGCTCCGACGAAATTGCACATTTGGAAGTTTAATGCCAAGGATATCGAGGAAACGTTCAGAGTGGCTCCTAAGCAATTGGAACTCTCCAAGTTTAAGGTCAACGACATTAAGGACAAGATCAAGGCCCTCCTAGGAAATTGGATCCTAGGAAATCGGATCTTAGCAAATTCGAAGCTGTTGCCAACATTACTGCCACCAAAGGAACGGCCAGTTACACGAATACTAAGATAATTTCCAAGGTTACTTCTCCAAAGACCACTTCTCCAAAGACCACTTCTCCAAAGGAAACTTCTCCAAAGCCTACCGAGTCTCCTCTTTCTATTGCCAAGAACATTGTGTCTGCTTTCGATGCTCCAGTCCACAAGTCTGCGAAACACAGGTGAACCACTGGCTCCAAAAGCCTATAAGCCAGTTATTGATTGGGCTCAACTTCTTGAAACAAATGTTTTTTGTTCAGCCGGGGATAGAGAAAATCTATTCATAATTACTAAATTCTGATTGGCTATCTTTTTCACGATACTTAACGTGGGAGTTTTATGGTATTGGGACGACTCCTTGGGGTAAGAACTCTGGCATGGTTCGGGTGTTTCTAAAACAAGTTATATCCAGATGAATACTTGTCTACGAAGAAGTGTCTTGGAGGGATCCCCGGGGATTCCTGAGGATTCATTTATCAGGAACTTGCTATACTTTTCCAGTTCTCATACTTTTCCAGTTCTTATACTTTCCATAGTTGCTATTAATAGCACCTGGCTTTCTGGAAGAGCACTAAGTGTTTGTTTCTCTAACAGATTGGCCGGGAGATTTGTGGATGTGTTGGTCCACTTTAAAAGGTTGGGTGTTAAAGAATGGCTGCAACCCCGGAACTGGCCGCGACCCCGGAACTTCTCCGCGACACACCCGTGCACCAGACAAGGTCAGCAGAAAAAGGCCCAACGCAAACCCCCTTTATTCCATCATACTAGGACAGAAATTGGTTTGGTGGAATGCTGGAATTCCGGACATTGCAGTGGATACTTTAAAGTGAAGTTCTATGGCGTGGGTGCTTTTTTGAAAGACCAAGATTGGCCATTCCAACCGCACCCCCGGTGAACCCCGGTGCACCCTCGGATCTCCCCAACCCACTACAACTTATGAAGCACTTACATTCCGATCCTCGACATTCTCGCTTGAATAAGCATATTGATGTCTGCTCTTGCACCGATCTGATGCACTACGATCCAATGCGACTAGTATTGGATTATGGGGGTGTTAGAACCCCATGGCCCGGTACTATATGCAGGACACGGTCAATTACCCCACCAAACAGTCCCCCAAGTCCCCCACCACCCCAAAAATCCTCAAGATCCCACAAACCAAACACCCAATGACTCAATCTCCAAACACTCCAAGTTTCCAAAATTGAAAATCCCATTTTGTCTTTGTTTTTTTTTTTTTGTTTTTGGAGGTACGGATGTCCACCACCTCACCTTTTCTGCTCACCACCACCACCATTCCAAACCTGCATGCACCGTCTCCCCAAGACCCGGCTCCACGTGCCGCTACGGCGATGGAACTCGTTCAATGTTCGGGAATGGATGGCGTGTCACGTGCCGAGCCCCGTGTCGCCGGTCCAGGCCCGATCCGCCTTGCGCCTGTTCCAACAGCTTTCCATGGAGAACCAGACGCAGGTTTTTCTGGAAATCGGTGGAGAAATTAAGGCTGATTTCGAGCTCGAGATGTTGCTCCTGCAGAAAGCCCTGCCACTGCAGATATTCCAGGTGATTTTTTCCAATCGAAATCATCGGTACGCCACGCCGCTTTTGGAAACTTACGTGTTTCTGCTCTTGGGTGCAGGAAACATGACTGCAGCCACGTCTTTACTCCACGTGCTTTTGGACCGGTTCGACTATTCGTTTTCCCACCAGATGTGGTCATTTTTCGCCTCGAGAGCGATTTCGCTGGGCCACTATGCCTCGGTTATAATGGTGTACCATGAACTCATTGACCCGGTCGGTCACGTGCGCAGCAATGTGCAGGACACCCCAAAGGAATACCACCTCCCAGATCGGCAGTTCCCCAATCCAAACGTGCCGTTTCTCCTTCTCCCCACGGCCATCAACGCTTTAGGAATCGTCTACCAGCAAATCGGCAACTTTGACCTTGTGCAAGGCCTCAGTGACTACTTTGAGCGGTACTACTCCAGATTTGGGCATCGAAATGTCTACCAAACGCTCTGTTTAGCCAAAGTGGAGACTCTACTGAAGCAAAAAGATCTCCGGGGTGCTCTAAGCGCATACAATCAATTGGCATCAAATTATAGAGGGTACCAGAAATACCAGGACCCCAAGAAAACGTCCCAGGCCATCATGCATGCGGCTCACCTTAACCACAAGCAAACCGAGCACAACATCGAGAACAACCTCAATAGCAAGAGGCAAAAAGGTTATGGAGATAAAACAAGCAGTTATGGACCAATGGATGGTGGACAGGAAACCCAGGAGTTTGACCCCGAGGTGGTTTCGGACTTTACTCTCCATAACCACACCTATGCTCTTTTCGATGGCATTCTCCAAAAAGCAGACCTTCCGTCGTTCCACAATCTTCTTCTAGAGAATATCCGCTCTCTCCAGCACAAAACGGCCAATCTCCCCGACCGACTCTTGGCGCTCATTTCCGCCAACCATTACTCCATCAATAAGTTCATCATCCTCAGTCTCTGCGAGGCCAACCTTGGACGCGAAGCCATCGCCATCATCAACAAAATGCCGGAGATGCTTCCCTTTGCTCCGTTGGAGCTTGATTCGTCGCTCTTTGACGAGCAATTCATTGCCGTGTTTGGCTGGGTGCAGGTCCAATTGAAACAAGCCACCGATTCCCGCAAACTCCACAAGCTCTTGATGGACTCCTTCTGGCTCTGCCAGGGCCTCCACTACCACCACCGGTTATACGTGACCTGTTTGCGAGCGTTTGTCAGAGCATACGTGGAGTCGGCGTACGCCACGCTCGATGAGCTCAACCGTGTGTTGACATCGCAGGTCGGCCGGTTCCGGATCTTGCCGTTGGACCCGGAAACGTATAACCGGGCCATTGCTTTGGGCATTGATCCGGCGTTGATCTCCAATACATTTAGCGTGTCATGGAGAGACGAGCCAGGAAAATAGAGTCATTCATAGAATGCAAATAGAGTCAGTCATGTATATTCCATGCATTCAGCAATCACTCATGAGATCGTAGTTAGCCTTATACAGAAGTCTGCTTTGTTTTGAAATTAGATATTCATCTATATATTTTATATTACATAAAACCTTTCGCTTTTTCTGTTTATCCAAAGTCTTTAATCGAGCTCTTGAATAAGCTATTGCATTTTTTGGTGTTCTATTTGATCTATTTCCATAACTATGTAATACTATATTATATCTATACTTTTATATACTATTATATCATATCCTAATTTTAGGATTTGCATTAGCAGAAGCTTGTGGTTTATTTGCTTTAATGATAGCTTTCTTCTTTGATTTTTCATTCCTAACTTTTTATGTGAATTTTCTTTTAGCCAAGTTTATTCTTTCTATTTAAATTTCAAAGAGTGTAATACAATCTATTAACACACAGAGAGTCTAGGACCAACGCAAGTCCAGTGCTGATGACATACACCAGTTCTGGGATTGTCCACTTGTTCAAGCCCATCCTCAGCCAATGAAGCTACGCTCTTTTAACGATGCTGGCGAGTTATAATCCTCATGGCTGACGCGAACAAGGGCTCTCAACGTACAATTTTAGACCCCAACTTTTAAAGCACGAGAAACTTAATATTCAATGGTTTCATGGAACTGTATACCTATTAAGTACCAAGAAAAAATACCCGTCCACCGAATGGAGGGACTTTTTAATGGAGTAATCGTATATTCCCTTGTAGGCTTAAAGGCGCACTGGCGAAAGGACCTGCATGGTAACCCTACCGATGACTAAGCCATTTACTTCTTTTTGCTTCTTTACACTTTTTACTTCTTTTCATTTTCATTAGTACACACGTTTCCATTTTGCTCCGATATCAAGCATAACCAAGTTGGTCCCTGTGAATGCTTATCCTTGGTGATTTGGAGCCCAGGGTACAACTAGACCGAAGAATGATTCAGAAGAACGGAAAAAGGGACGGTCTTTATTAGATAGAGAAGATCCACTTATGGGACCGAATAAATCGTATTAACAAATATTATTCACAAGAGTAGGTAGTAGTGGTGGACACATAATGTAGTGTAGTGAGAAATGGTACCACCCACTCATTTCCCGGCGCACTCTAAATATAAAAGGATACTTCACCATGCACAAGTCAAATTCCGCCCACGTCTAGCCCAGCTATACAATTTATTCTCCTCTATGGACGACCGGACTAGCGATGTTTTTTTGGAACTAAATCCGTCGTTTTTGGAGTCTTTTTATCAAGAGGTGGGGATTTGTCGCTTGTTCTGGAATTCTGAGGGATTGGAGAGCCAAAATTTAAAAAAATAAAAGAATGTGGCAGGGCAGTGTAAGACTGGAATCTCTGGAGGTTCTACAAGGAGAGGAAGTTTTTGTATGCACTTTGCAGCCATGTTGCAGTAGCACAGCTGATTAGCAGGTTTTTTTTTTTTTTTTTTTTTTTTTTTTTTTTTTTTCTTTTTTTTTACTCGCACCCTATCCAAACCAGGGCTCGAAACCATTTTATGAGGACCCATTTCGACCTATTGTTCGGTCCCCAAATCCAAACCACTTAAGCTGGTCAACACAATTTGTATTGATGAAATGAACAGGGGGGGGGAGCTGAAGAATGCTTTGAGCAAAACCTCTTTGAGTGGAATTTTGATCAAGTGTCATGGCTCACGTAAACAACCGTAGGAAAGATCTGGAATGCATGCACAGTACCTCAAGTTACTGCTTTCATTGGAGCCTTTGATAAAAGATGAGATAAGTAGTGGGATAGTCCACTTGTGCAAGACCATCCTCCAGCAAATGAAGCTACACGCTTTTTTCACGACGCTGGCGATTTTATAACTACTCTTTGCAGGCCAAAGCCACCGAGACTCATAAGTTCATCAAAAGCTCAAGGAGAACAAGAAGCTCTTACGACTTAATAGTTTAAAATTAAATGTCAAATAAAAATGACAGATGAGTGTTAATGAATTACCATTTACATGGGTTTAATATAATCATACTATTTAATATTAATAGTGACAAGAATACAATCCGTGTAATTGTAGAATTCGGATGTATGAACTCGTAAAATTATAGATTTTAAATGTAAAGTCTCGTAAAATTGTAGAAGTTTAATGCAAAGTCTCGTATAATTATATAATTGTAACGCATAGTATCGTAAATTTATAGAATTTTAATGCATAGTATCGTAAAATTATAGATTTTTAATGTACAGTCTCGTAAAATTGTAGAAATTTAATGTCTAGTCTCGTAAAAGTATAGAAATTTAATGTATAGTCTCGTAAAATTAAAGAAACAATATCGTAAGTTATATCGACAGTCTAGAGAAGTCGTTGGATGGTTACACAACCAGATTGACCGAAGCTGGAGAGAATTGCCAGACTCACTGACTGAAAGGCTTTCTTTAACGTAACACTAAATGGATGCTCCCGAATTTCGCTGGTGCTTCGAGTAATTTTCTCCTACGTCTTCATACCCATCACTCAAGCGTCGTCTTACTGTCAATCGGGCCCTGAGTATCAATGTATCAAGCGGAGTGGTGTATATTGTCCTCTGTATAGATTAATAGTAGTCTGTATAATTATCTGTATATTGTATATAATAAATAGAAATAAGGATAAATTAATAAGACCATATATCTATTTATAAATAATAACCCATTCATGATTAGTCCAAAATCTTTATTATTATGATTTGATTTAGTTGAATTAGCAGAATTTATTCTTTTGAAGAATTTTAGTATAATCTACCATCTATTGATTATGTTAAAATAGTAGTCAGTATTGCAGCCAAGTATAAACAAGACTTCGAACCTTTTAATACTGATAGTGGCGTGATCTTGTGTTGCATAGCAACTCGTACTTTAAATGCAAATATAAATACTACCAATAACATCAGGTCTTATGAATCTTGGACCCCGACCAAAATAACCGGTATTCAGGACCCTTAAAAAACAGAATAGAGTGAGTCATGGCATAGAACACTCCATGTATATTCCATGCATTCAGCAATCACTCATGAGATCATAAAGTCAGAAATCCTAGAACTTGGAAATTGAACTTGAAAATTGTAGAACTTGAAAATTGTTGAACTTGAAAATTGAACATGAAAATTGAATATCGAAGTCGGCTCCTTTGTTAAAGGAGCAAATCAGCTCAGTTACGGAGGGAAAATGGTGATTTCCTGGTATTAGAAAACAGAAAGACCAGTACCCCCGAAGATAAAGTAACCTTGTCCATTGCGTTAAGGTCATGAAGAATGCTTCTTATGCCTATAGAGCTCGAAAGATTGAGGATATCGAGCCGGTGGAAAAGAAGATTCGGAATATTCAGGGTTTTTACAAGCACCTCAACCTCCACATTAAAGGAATCCTGTTCAAGACTCATGTCTTTACTGAGCTTGATAAAGAGAAAGAGTCTGGGACGGTTCCTGATACAAAGGTATACACCACCGAGTCCATTTTGGACAGTGCAAGGATGTTCTGGCAAACCCGGATGCAAGAACCTCCACCACCACCATCCGATCAACTCACTGCGTACCTCGACGCTAGGCCAAAAAAGCTAAGCGAAGAGCAGTGCAAAGAGCTTGATCTAGACTTTGACGACCATGAACTTTTTATCTCCTTCAATAAAACAAGGGATGGATCTCCTGGAGAAGACGGGCTACCATATTCTTTTTGGAGACACACGTGGGACTGCCATGGTCCCTTGTTAGCTGAGGTTGCCAATAAACTAAAGCAGGGCTTTATCCCGGACAGTTTCAGGAAAGTCCTCATTACCCTACTTCCAAAAAAGGCTGGAGCCACAAACATCAAAGACTTCAGGCCTATCTCATTGACGAATACAGCGCTCAGGATTATCTGCAGAGCAATCAACTACCGGTTGCTTGAAGTGGCAGATACTCTTATTGGCGATTACCAGACTGGGTTCATTCCCGGAAGATCGATCCACCTGAACATCACACAGTTCAAGGAACTTGTGAGGGTGTGGAAGGAGTCGGATCGGTTTCTGGACGAATGGCAGAAGGACCACATCTACCTGCGCATTGTAGACCACGTGGATGGTTGCATTGCAATGGTGGACTTTGAAAAAGCCTTCGACTCGGTTTCCCATGAGTATATTGGTCGAGTTCTAGAGTCCCGAGGGTTTCCGTTGGGTATAAGGACCGCCATCATGACTATTTTGACGAAACAATCCGCCAGGATTTATATTAATCGTACCAAGAGCAGGCCATTTAAGCTCCAACGTGGTACGATGCAAGGAAACCCATTTTCTCCGTTTATTTTCGTGTTGGCCATCGAGCCTTTGCTTTATAACCTCAACACTAAGCTACGTGGATTCCACATCTTCCACAAGCTTGGGTTTGAGATTTTTGCAAAGGTCAGTGCGTTTGCTGATGACTTGACTATATTCCTTAGAGACGATGACGATGCAAAGAAGGCGGCAAAGATCCTGGAAGAGTTTGGACAAGTTCTGAACTCTTCGGTCAACAAAAAGAAGTCGCTTTGTTTGCGGTTACAGGATGGACCGGAAGTTCATCCACATTTACAATTTCCACTGTCCATTTATGAGGAAGCCAACATCAAGTACCTTGGTTTCCCCCTCCAGAACCTTGATAGACCCAAAGAAATAGAGAAATTGGTGGGCCTTCTCCAAAGCCTGAATATCCGAAGGCTTGGGTTGACTCATCGGGCACATGCCATCAACACATTTCTCTATTCCAAGTTTTACTACCGTGATTTACATTGTCCGATCCAAATAAGCTG
>NLAM01001060.1:0-63551 GCA_002370325.1 Metschnikowia hawaiiensis
TCTTTAAGAGTCGAAGCAAACAGCTTAAAATTAAAGAGAAGCAATACGTCACCAGTCAAACCATCCAGGACGTCAACCCTAGTGTGGAGTGTGGTGGCCATATTTCTGGCCCAAGTTCAAGAAAACAACCTGGACTTCTCACCCCTATGACTATGTTCAGGTAATCCATTTAGGGAGGGATCTCCAGCACATCTCTCATAAACGAGAAAGAATGTGGGTTTTGATGGGTAAAAAATATGGAGCGAACGTGGGGGGGGATGGCTTTATATATGTTTTCGCGCATCCGCTCTCTTAAATTGCAACCATTTAAATCGCGCATGGTTCAATATATAAAGAGCCACGCCCCCGCATTATTTTACAACCCACTTTTACAACCCACTTTTTATTTCTACAGCTCTCCTTCCAACCAACAAACGATCTTACAACGAGTACTGTTTTCCTAGCAGTATCTTGTCCCTTTGCAAGCCTATTCTACTGAATTACTAAAGAGGGTCCACCACATTTTGAATGTGCCATCTCCCAAGTCATTTGGGAAGAATCCAAGCTCACTTAACTTCGCTCAATAGATTATGCCGTCGGAAACCCCACGCCCGAGCTTAAAAGCTTGACCTCCCTCCAATCTCCTACCATTGACTCCAGATTCCACGGCAAAAACATTTCATACTGAAACCGTCGTATCCCGTCGTACGGCGATTTTAGTGTGATTAAAGAGTCTTTACCCGGGCGTCTCTAACATCCCAAACTTTCACTACTAATCTTGGGCACACGGAGTTTTACACCGTCCAACGGTTTTCTCCGCCCAAATTCGTAGTTTAGTTTATAGTTACGAATAAACATATATATATATATATAGACCAGCTTCTGAACTAACCAAGGGTTCAAGCGCAACAGCCTCAAGTTCCATACTTTTCTATACCTATCCATCTGTTAAAACACCATTGGAATAATATATGGATATAATCTTACATATATAAAAAAATAGAGACAGTATGAAGAATGGTGAAAATAGCTATACTGAGCTGATGCTTAAAACCAGGCTGTGACATTGGAAGTTTGCATGGGGTTCCAATTTCATCATGCACTTATATATCAAAATGTATCCAAGTCATTTAATTCGATTTTAGTGGTAATATAGAGAAGACTGTATAGTCGTGTAAGTTGTTTTTATCTATACATACTAATGCCAACCCGATGTCAAGTCTGTCCCATGTTCGCCATATCAGCATACATCACTGTAAATTTTAGGTCAAGCTAGTGATGTAAATTTTAGGTCAAGCTTGGCCTCTTCTGACCCATCTATCCCCTCCTTGATTATTCAGACATTCAGACAGTCCATCGTACACAATACCTCATCATATTGTCTTAATCCTCTTCCAATTATTCCCCTCTACCTATAGAGTATACTAGACGCAAACGCAATTGACTTCGTCTCTGGGCCTGGGCAACGACGAAAAGTCCGCTTGGATGAGCTCGTTGGACCATTACACCAGAGATGAAGTGCTCATGTTGATCTCACGCATCCACCAGGTCAACGTGGACATTGCGCAGGCCAAGACCGAGCATGAACATGGAATTTTCAGGTAGAGAAGGTGGGAATTGACGACATTTCAAAACCCTAACGGACTACATTGTCTGAAAACCTGGGACCCTCGAAGTTACGGATCGACGTGGAAGCACGTCTTTCCTCGGGGTCCAAGGTATAACGATTTTTGGAATGGATTGGAGTCATCAGATTCAGGAATTATAGGATTCAGAAATCAGGAGATTCAGGAATTATAGGATTCAGAAATCAGGAGATTCAAGAATTGAAAGGATTTAAGAAATCAAGGAATCAAGGAATCAAGGAATCAAGGAATCAAGGAATCATAGTATCTCATGGACTTTTAACAAAATTGTAACTTGGAGAAGTAGGGTCTGGAACCAAGACAATTGTACTTGATCAGCGAATCGTCACTTTCTTCTTCCAAATTCATTCTTAAAATTGTCCCGAATTGATTTATCAGGCCAATAAAGAAAACCGACTCCTTATATAAATGCCTGCAAACTTGTTGTCTTCAAATCTGACCCACGGCACGCTCGTATAATGTCAAAGCATATAAACCGCTCTATAAATGTTCATTCCCAAACACATGGAACAGCCTGCTTCTCTCCAGGAAAAGCGTGTTTCTCTCCAGGAAAAGCCTGCATCCTCAAAAACCTTGCCCAAACCCTCTTTTTCCGCTTGTTTTTTGACCAGCCCGTTTTATATAAATATAAGTTATATATAAATATAAAAATAGTTCCACCTTTATTAAATAAAGGTGTGGGGATTAAAATGGTATATATAGATAGATATAATAATCTAATGAATATAAAAGGCCGCCCCTCCGGGGCGGGAGCCGGGCATCACCAAGCACCACCAAGACCAATTTGACAAAAGGAAGATTCTCGCAAACAACTGCAAACCCATTAAGCGATTTAATTAAAGGTTGCTTGTGGAAATGCTCCACTTCGAAGCGCAACAATCTTAGCGAAAGTGATTATTTCACCCCATAGATAAACCGCTAGGTTTTCTTCTCCTGAACTTTTGGTCATGGTCAATATTAGTAGCTTTGTCAATATCAGTAACTTTGTCAAGATTAGTAGCTTTGTCAAGATTAGTAACTTTGTCAATATTAGTAGCTTTGTTCTTTAGATTATAAAAGAAACGATGATATTATTGACAATTCGCTTGGCCTGAATCACGTCCAGGTGTATAACCCGGCCAAACTCGATGGACCCTGCTTTGAGAAGATTGGAAGTCCACAGCAAGACTTACCATCACCAGGACTTACCAAGGTGTGGGACAGGGGCTTTGCCGATATGCAAGACAATTGGAAGAAGGAGAGAGAGCATATTTCGAAGAATACCGATATGCAGCGAGGCATCAAGGTGGACTGGTCCGGAGTGGACCTGTTATACATTGAGGAGGAGACCGACAAGAAGAAGGTGGACTTTGAGCCATGACAAGACTTCCCATCACCAGGACTTACTAGTAATGGTGCACGGTTGGAAGTGATTACTGGGAGTAGGTGCTCAACGACCGGTTAAGCATCTTGAAAACGGGTCCCGGCCGGGCACTTCTTGGTCCCACAGAGCTACATATGCTCCACGATATGGGGCACGCCATGGTCCAGACGACATTTCAAACTCCTATAAAAAGACGACATTTCAAAACCTAACAGACGAAATTACCTGAAAACCCTATAAAAAGACGACATTTTAAACCCCTAACAGACGAAATTACCTTGAATTACTCTTTTCCTGCATATAGATGCCCCAAACGAGATTCTCTTCTATAAGTATCGGTCTTTCAACTTAGAGGACTCAAGTACCTCGAACAGCTGCTGTAAACTTTCTCTATCCACATGGACAATATGGAGATATGGAGATGTCCAATTTGGACGTGGTCAATTTGGGACCTTCTGCTACCCTCAGATATCTCTTCCTTGAAACCTCCTTAGACTGATTCCATGGAGCTCTGAGCAACTTCGACGACCATGATATTGGACCACCTAGAAATGTTTTGGACCACTTAAAAATGTTATTGGACTTAGAAATGTTATTAGGCCATGACCATTTCGACATCTTCTGAATGTAACTCTCTAGAAATCCGTAGTTAGTATCTCGAAAACAAGTGAGCTGCCTTGGTGTGTTCCGCGATGGCTTTTCCTCCAAATCCCTTGCCGAATCCAGTGATTAATAAGCAAGATTCGTCCAATTGGGGTTGCTTGCCAAAGAATTTGGGACCTTTCCGCTGACTGTTTTCTCCTCTGGGCTTCTCCGGACGATGCTGACGTAATTTTTTTTTACTAATTTTTACTAATTTTACTAATTTTACTAATTTTACTAATTTTACTAATTTTTAGTAAGTTTTACTAATTTTTAGTAAGTTTTACTAATTTTATTTTTTTTTAGTATCTGCAATTTTAACGCTCTCCATTTTCCCATTGTTTCGTTATCTTTTGAATGGAGTGCTTTGGTGGAGTGCTAGACTACGATGGTTAAAGAAGCATAACCGAGGGGTCGGGGTGCATGTACATGTGCAGGACACGGGCCAGATACCAAGATGAAACCGTGTGGAGCTGTGGGCTGCATAACCACCGGAGCCAAGACTTTTATCAACACATTCACGGCCGAGACATTTGAAGGCCTGGACTTTTGGTCCTGGCCCTCGGACCTTAATGTAGGTTATGCAGGCTTTTGACTATGTGTAGGAATGGGAATTATGTGCAGGACATTAGAACAATTGGTGTACGGGTTTGGGGTTTCAAAGACAATGGACGGACACTTCTTCTCCAAGACTAAATTTCCAGTAATTTCACTTTACCGGATTGGGCCCAAAGATCCGTACATCCCATGGTAAATACAAATTTTTACAAGGTGTTTCTGATTTTTGGTGGGTCATTTACTCATGGCTTTGTTTACCAGGTTATGCTGCGCACCCCACGAAAAACTGTGAATATGAGGAATCTCTGCACCAAAAAAAAAAAAAAAAAGAATAGTTTTTCTTAATTAGTCAAAATAACCATTTTATGCAATTCAGCCTTTTGAGTTTCATCTTCTCTCGAAATCCCGGCTCGAATGGCTCCAATGGCTTTGGTCTGGGGTTCCCTAGATGGGTTCCGCACATAATGGCTGCAAAACACCCGTACCTCCACAGAAAACGAAGGACCAGAAAGTACCGACCAGGAAATAATTATATCAATCAGTCAATAATCAAAAGTATACATTAAAAAGGTGGAATATTGAGTCTCTGCTTATTGTTAGAACTTAACAGGTATAGGGACTGTATAGAATAAAGTATCATCAGAATGGATAGTCGTATGCAGTACTACACCTTAGAGGGATTCCTCTAGGATTTCATCTAACTAGGCGAACCTGTTAGCTCTTATATACTTTCTGGGCGAAGGGGTAACCCTTCGGGCTCCCCGTTCAGTCAGTTCGGAGCGTCCTGCATATAGCTGACATTCGTACCCAATTCCTGAAAGTGTTTTTCCTTTCAGGAATTCGTAATGGCGCGTGCCAGTCACATGAAATTCGTCATGTGGGTTGATATTAGGATCCAGAGCCGCTAAGTCTCGATATTAGGGATCCAGTACACCCTAAGTACTGCATACTAGCGCACATAATTAAATTCCCAACACAGAGTAGACTCATAGACCAGTGCATCCACTGTATAAATAAATAAAATTGGAATAAAAGATACGTAGAAAGGAAGCTCTTGAAAAACGACACTCAAAATACTTTTAAAAAGCGACACTTAAAATACTTGGAAATGGGAATGGGAATGGATTTTAGCAAGAAACTGACCGTACAAGTATGCTTTCTAGTCCTTTTCGTGGATGTTGAACGGTTCGTACTGCTTGAGCGCCTGGTCAAACGAGTCGTTGAAGTTTTTGAAGAGCTCCTTTTTTTGCTGAAAAATTTTTAATGGGAACACAATTTCATTGCTAAAACCTTCCGTTCTTTAATTTGGTTCCTAGAAACCGGGGAATTTCTTCGTATGAAAATACGTTTAGTGTCAAAAATAAATTGAAAAATAGAACCTTATGTTAGCCACTAACTCTGATTCAGCTTCACCTTTATCCGAAAGATTGTTCATGGATTACCAGAAGACAAACTTTGAGCTGAAAGAAGGAATTCTTTTTATTAAACGTATAAATGATTTTGTTCTCTTTATAATTCTATATGGCCATTTTCAAGACTCCAAGACTTTAAGACTATAAGAATACAAAAATACTTTGGCACTCGACTTGAAACATTAAGTTTCAGCGCTTGACTTTAAACGGGCGCTTATATACAGGAACACCACTTTGGCCCCAGTTTCCACCCCAGTTTCCAAATTTCCGGAAACACCGAGGATGCACCAAAAATCCATGGTTATTTAGTCTAGTGGTGAAAACCCGGTTTAAATCAGTTTTCTCCAATGTCTGGAGGGTGAGCCACAGTTGAGTAGAGTTGATGAGATCTCGCCACGTGTATGCAGTACACCGATCTTCACCCATTTAATTTTTTTGAATCTTTTGGCCACTCTCATTAAAACCATTCCGCCAATTTTTCCATAAATGCTGTTTAAATGGTGTTTAAATTCTGTTGAAATGCTGGAAATGAACGGAATTGGGTTTATTGGGTGTGCGGACTGCACATAACGCGCCGTGAGAATTTGGCCGTTGGAATTTGACCGTGAGAGTTTTTCGCACAATTTCACTCCACCTGTTTTGATCCAAACAAAACCATTCCTCCCCAATCCAGACCAGATTTAAACCCAAACCCATTTCATTGGCTAATTTTCATTGGCTAATTTTCAAATCAATTTTGATTGGCTATTTTCAAACCCATTTAATTGGCTAATTTTCAAACCAATTTTCAAACCAAATTCCATTGCCGATTTCTATGGCCGATTTCATGGACTCGTTTCGCCAGCTGCGGAATTCAGATTCACCAGCCTCTTTCGCACTTTTGCACTTTCGCACCCACCACGCATTTTTGGCATTTTTGGCATTCTTCGCGCCTTTCGCATTCGCACCAGCCAGAACTTTATTTCCACCAGCCTCAATCTCCACCACACCCCTGGCCACCATTTCTGTCCACACAAATTAGACAGACAGGCAAATAGACAGAGACAAATAGACAGAGACAAATAGATAGACAGACAGACAAATAGACAGAGAAAACTGTAACCTTACAATCAAAGGTTGTCCACTTGTACATAGCGTATTTTGTCTCCTTGTCCCTAACGTTTTGTCAATTTGTCCATAGCATTTTGTCCCTTGTCCATAGCATTTTCTCCATTTGTCCTGGTCATAATGTCTGGTTCAAAAATGGAATTGTCTGGTTCAGAAATGGAATTGTCTGGTTGAGATGGACTTGTCTGGTTGAGATGGAATTGTCTGAGACTGAGACTTGTGCGTGGGTCTTTGGCTGGTCGCACTCATGCCCAGCATTTGCACCCAAACCCACATCCCCAGCCAAATCCCCAGCCAAATCCCCAGCCAATCTCCAGCCAATCACACCTACGCAACCACACGTACGCAACCACAATGGATGCAGCAAAGTGTTTTTTTTTTTTTTTTTTTGCTCACTATAAACACGCTCGGCTGGTTTTTAGTCAGCGACTTGGCATTGTTTGATCGAGATGCGCTCACAATGGACAATGGCGCTATTGTTGCGCACAGCCGCACAGTCGCACAACCGCACAGTCGCACAGTCGCATTGGGCCATCCGCGAAACGCGAAACGCCTTATCGTCCCAATTAGGCCCGATTCGGGTCCAGATTAGGTCCAAAATAGGCAAAAATAGGCCCGATTCGGGTGCAAACCAGACCAGTACACCCCAGAATAGGCCCAAACCAGGCCCAATTCGGGTCCGGCCCCATTCGGGCCCGGCCATGGCCCCTAACCCTTGCGTTGTCTAAACTAAAACGGTCATGTCCTTGGTCTGCACCACCCCCAAAGCGGGAAAGTTGCTCCCTTGTATTGTCTGGATTAGACTCCTGGGAAACCGTGCAAAATCCATTGATCAGATTCAATGACTCCCTGGGATCTTCTCTAGCCCAAGGTATTGAACAAGCCAAACGATTAGACAAAGATTAGACAAAGATTAGACAAGACTAAAGGATTAGACAAACGGTTGGACAAAGATTAGACAAAGATTAGACAAAGATTAGACAAACGGTTGGACAAACGATTGGACAAGACTAGACGGACCAGAAAGGGTTGGACAAGACTAGACGGACTGGAAAGGGTTAGACGGACTGGAACGGTTAGACGAGGCAACACATTTGAACAAAGCACCCATTTGTCGTTATTGTTGCCTGCACACTGCACAACAGAGCCTTATGCGGATGTACTGGTTTTCTCTGGGGACTGGACATTGTTTCATCCAAAGACTCCTAATTGCAGCTTTTATGAGCTGGTGCAGCGAACAATAGCCGCAACGCGCACTATCTGCAGTACGCACAATATCTCCAGGAAAATTGCCCAGCAAAACGAAACCAAACAATTGGAATCCATGCCCAAAAGTTGTACCCGGGACGAGGAGCCTATTCTTCTTGTGCCGCGTATGGCTGCCTCGAAACCAAAACATGCTGGTGTGTTTTGGGGGCGATGGCCCCGCCAGTCTGCAGGAACGCCCATCTAGAATCCCGCCAGTTCCAAGGCATAAAAGCTTGGCCATATCCTCCCAAATTCCAAGTTGATATTCCAAAAGCAAAAACAAAAGCAAAAACAAAACAAAAGCCTTTTTGAATAAGCCTTTGAATTCTCACCCTATACACTCCTCAGCCCCTTTTAGTCACTCTTTCATCATCCACTCAAGATGTTCAAGCTTGCTGCAGTCATTGCACTCAGCCTCTTGTCCAGCGTCGTTGCTGCAGCCGACGTAGGAGAACCCAAGGAAAAACCCATGGTGGCCGTTTACTGGGGCCAAAACTCCAACGACGACCAGAGAGACTTGTCCTTCTATTGCGACAAGCCAGAAGTGGACATTGTGATGATCGGATTCCTCACGGAATTCCCCGACCCGCTCACTTTGAACGTTGCCAATAAGTGTGGCAACTATTTCCCCGGAGAAAGCAAACTCCTCACTTGTCCTAAGATCAGCGAGGACATCAAGTATTGTCAAGGCAAGAACAAGAAGGTGCTTCTTTCCTTGGGAGGAGCCAAGAGTACTTATGATTTGAACCACTTACCCACGGTCGACAATTTCGCCAAGACTTTGTGGAACAAGTTCTTGGGCGGCTCGGACCCGGAAAGACCTTTTGGAGACGCTGTTTTGGATGGCTTTGACTTGGACTTGGAGGGCCCGGTCCAAAAACATACCCGGGAGTTGGCCATCCGCCTTAAGCTGCTCTATAATAAGACCCCCCGCAAGTACTTGTTGACTGCTGCTCCGCAATGCCCATTTTATGACCACAATGCCAAGGACTCTTCAAGTGTCCTCAAGACAACTCTTGAAGCCGTTGATCTCGACTATGTCTTCATCCAGTTTTACAACAACAATTGTGCGTTGGGAAAAGGCTTCAACCTTAAAAAATGGCTTGGGAATTATTTGCTTTGGCCATCTCGTCAAACAAAGTTTTTCGTCACTCTTCCTGGTCTCCCTAAGTCGGCTCCTGCTGGTGGTTACGCTTCATTCGACATGGTCAAGCAGTATGTCACCAAGGAATACATGTCGCACAAAAGTTTCGGCGGCTTTGCTTTTTGGGATGCTTCCACCGCATATGCTAATAAGGACGAATATGGCGTCAGCTTTGTTGATCAGATTTACAAATACGTCCAAGAGATCTGGGCCTCGGATCCGCCTTCAACCATAACCTCTTTCGACGACACTGATAACGTCACCAACGAGAGCACCAATGGAATTGATAACGCCACCAACGAGAGCACCAATGGATCTGATAAAGCCACTGACGAGAACACCAATGGAATTGATAATGCCACCAACGAGAGCACCAACGGATCTGATAAAGCCACTGACGAGAACACCAACGGAAGCACTGATGAAAATACCCAACCCGTTCAGCAACCCAAGCTTAAGCACAAGCACAAGAAGGGAACCCTGAAACAACGTTGTGTCAAGAAGCGCTAATACCGCTGTTCCGTGTGCTCGAGGACTTCTTGATCAAATCCTCAAGCAGGAGACTGACAATCATTGATGATAAGAAAACGATCAAATGAATAGGTTCAAACCAAAGGTCCCATCAAACGCCAAAGGTCCCATCAAACGGGCTGAGGCCTAAACCCCAAATTGTTCTCTCAATAAATCAATGTTTCTCCCAAAGTGTAGATTGATTGACCAACCAGTAACAAACAATGGATTGATTTCGCTTCTTCATCTTATGCTGAATTCCCACCCCAAGTGTATTCTATTAGAATCAAATGAGTGAAAAAAAAAAAAAAAAAAGTCCCACTTGTTGGTCTCTCATTTTAAAGTCTTGTTTATCTTCTGCATCATGGACTCTATGCTTAGACCACTTAGTAACCGAAGCGCCCGCGGGTTCACATACACCGTCTTCAAATATGAATCCTCCCAGTTGGCCAAATCAAAATCGTTTTCATTGTCTTCAAGTTTCTTTGTCAAGGGAGTCAACTGCGCATGAATCATAGGCACGTCGCTCATGTGCATCTGCACTCGGCCTTGCGGCATGAGCGGACGAGACGACACCAACATCATAAAGTGGGTCTTGACCTCCAAGGGTTTAGCCATATTCGTATGAAACTCCCTCACTCCTGCAAGCTCTCGAACCGTGATGGCCTTCATTCTCGACTGCCAGTTCTTGCACTGCACAAAGACCTTGACGTCACGGCTGAGATCAAAAGAGGGGGTTTCTTCTGCAAGCTGAAGGAGCGATCCACGCGGAGCTTTCTTCGCAACCACCTCAGTCTCACCCAGACTTTTATCCTTGAGAACAAGTTCGCCTCGAGGTTCCTGATATTGGGCCAAGTCCCAAGTCCCTATGATATCCACGCCATTATCCATAGCGCCACCGGTCCGGATCAAGTCACGGAACCCCAACTCGGCAGCCAAATGTTTCATGGTTGTCAATTCATACAAGGTTCCCTTGAAGCTGTTAGTCCGCAAGTAATCGCGTCTACCCCGAGACAAGGTCAAGAACTCTTCGCAGGTCCGGATGGCCGTGGAGCGCAAGCTAGTCATGAAGGAGAGAATACCAGCCGACGGCTTCAGAGAAGGAAAAACAAAAAGCGAAGAAAACAAGCGGGGGACGCCTCTATTTATATTGATTGTGAGATGTGAACGGACATGCGCATGCAGCGTACATGATCTGTGCACGCCCCACCCAATCCAGCCATTAATCACCATAAACGGAAACAGGAACGCAAACACAAACGCAAACAGGAACACAAATACAAAACATGAAACTGCAGCCATAGCTTTAACAAAAAAAAAAAAAAAGCAACATCTCTGTAGAGTTTCAGCTTACACTTATAGGGTTGAGCCTGGGCCTGCACACTGCACAGGGCCCCCCCATATCTTTGGTGCGAGCCTCACATGTCCCTCCTTCTCCAACATGCTACTTAACATCTTCTTTCTTCTAGCGCTTGCTTTTCTGCAGGAACTTGTGATTTACAGCCAACAAGTGGGCCAGGTTCAAAAGGCCGAATATGGCCGCATTTCCCTAGATGCTCCTTCCCACACGGCCCACTTTGTCTTGACGGCAGCCCCCGAAAATGGCCTGTTCTGCCTCGGCACACGTGATTTGCCCGGCAAAGAGTGTTTTTCGTACCAGGAAACGGAGACTATTCTTGGTGGCGAATTCCGTCTTTATGTCAAGGACGGCAAGATTGACGATGTGAGTTTTCAACGGGGTGTTTCAGCATCCAATGGCGCATCCAATGGCGCATCCAGTGGCGTTTCTGTGGTGACGTTGGAGTCCAGGATGGGCCCCGTTCCAAACTTACAGCCGGCGGCAAAGCCGGTGGCAAAACAGCCAAACACAAAAAAGGTGGTACGGAAACGGGTGGTGGAAAACGAGCAGGGCGAGAAAGTGGAGGTGGAGGAGGAGATCGAGGAGGTGGTGGACTCTCGCTCGTGGATCCAGAAAAACTGGATGTACGTGGTTCCGCCTTTGGTGCTTTTCTTGATCATGTCTCCGGAAAAGTGATCAGACTGAAAAGATGAGACCGACAAGATGAGACTGAAAAGATGAGACAGACAAGATGAGACCGACAAGATGAGACTTTGGCAAAGGTCATTTCTTCATTTCTTCATATTGCCATTACGACCTTCATCGGAGTGGCTCTATCACCATTCTGGGATATTCTATTCCCACTATCATGTGATTATATGGACATGGGATGTCCGATGGTCAAATACAAAGGGCTGGTGGTTATGGACAGATGGTCACATGTCATGGATGTCTATCTTATTGTGTCCTGTGATTCTATCGTCAAACCTTTTCATGTCATTTGTTCATACCGATGTGGACAGTCTACCAACACAAGGTTTTTTCTGGTCCATGGTTTTTCTACCTTTTCATTGTGGCTCTACTGTCATAGTCTAAGGTCCAATGGCGAAGTCAAAGTCAAAGTCAAAGTCAAAGTCAAAGTCAAAGTCAAAGTCAAAGTCAAAGTCAAAGTCAAAGTCAAAGTCAAAGTCAAAGTCAAAGTCAAAGTCAAAGTCAAAGTCAAAGTCAAAGTCAAAGTCAAAGTCAAAGTCAAAGTCAAAGTCAAAGTCAAAGTCAAAGTCAAAGTCAAAGTCAAAGTCAAAGTCAAAGTCAAAGTCAAAGTCAAAGTCAAAGTCAAAGTCAAAGTCAAAGTCAAAGTCAAAGTCAAAGTCAAAGTCAAAGTCAAAGTCAAAGTCAAAGTCAAAGTCAAAGTCAAAGTCAAAGTCAAAGTCAAAGTCAAAGTCAAAGTCAAAGTCAAAGTCAAAGTCAAAGTCAAAGTCAAAGTCAAAGTCAAAGTCAAAGTCAAAGTCAAAGTCAAAGTCAAAGTCAAAGTCAAAGTCAAAGTCAAAGTCAAAGTCAAAGTCAAAGTCAAAGTCAAAGTCAAAGTCAAAGTCAAAGTCAAAGTCAAAGTCAAAGTCAAAGTCAAAGTCAAAGTCAAAGTCAAAGTCAAAGTCAAAGTCAAAGTCAAAGTCAAAGTCAAAGTCAAAGTCAAAGTCAAAGTCAAAGTCAAAGTCAAAGTCAAAGTCAAAGTCAAAGTCAAAGTCAAAGTCAAAGTCAAAGTCAAAGTCAAAGTCAAAGTCAAAGTCAAAGTCAAAGTCAAAGTCAAAGTCAAAGTCAAAGTCAAAGTCAAAGTCAATGTCAAAGTCAAAGTCAAAGTCAAAGTCAAAGTCAAAGTCAAAGTCAAAGTCAAAGTCAATTCGAAGTCAATGTCAATTCGAAGTCAAAGTCGAAGTCAATGTCCAAGGTTTTAGGCCTATTGTCATAATTCATGGTGTCTTGTCTTTTGTCTTGTCTTTTGTCTTGTCTTTTGTCTTGTCTTTTGTCTTGTCTTTTGTCTTGTCTTTTGTCTTGTCTTTTGTCTTTTCTTTTGTCTTGTCTTTTGTCTTGTCTTTTGTCTTTTGTCTTTTGTCTTTTGTCTTGTCTTGTCTACTAGTATACTACAGACACTGACACCGACTACAGTAGCATAACCAATCTATACCATAAACAGTAGATAATATCATGAAATATAGAATAGGATGTATTTATATTGGTAAGGAATGGGAAGATTGGGTTCTCCCGAGACCCGTGCACCACGGCCCTGCACTTATCTGCAGGCAGCCTATCAGAGCGAAATGATTCGCATTTACTAACCTCTGCGGTAAACCAATCGCCAATTCTCGGCACGCTAAAAAAAATATCACTGGCTCCACAAGACACTAGCTTCCCACTTGACAACAGCCATCCAGATTCGGCCAAAAACCCCCGACTCGTGAAACTAGCCCCCCGAAATTAACGCCAGCTTCGCTAGTTCCAAATCCCCCGACTTCTTCCTTAACCAGTTCAGCTCAGACTCAGAATTCACAGCCTAGAATTCACAGCCTAGAATTCCAGCGTCAAAAAAAGGAAAGGAATTCAGGAAAAAAGGAACTGTCATGTTGAGAACGCTAAGATTATCCAGAAGATCCTTGAACGTCACAGCCCGCCGGCTCAACGATGTGTCGGTGACGGTGGACGGCAAAACGGTGTCGATTGAAGCCGGGTCGTCAATCATCCAGGCGGCCGATAAAGCCGGCGTGACCATCCCCCGGTACTGTTACCACGACAAATTGGCGATTGCCGGAAATTGCCGGATGTGTTTGGTGGACGTGGAGAGAATGCCCAAGTTGATTGCGTCGTGTGCCATGCCCGTGCAAAATGGAATGGTGGTGAATACTCAATCGGAAAGAGTGCACAAGGCGCGCGAAGGTGTCACGGAGATGTTGTTGGAAAACCACCCGTTGGACTGTCCGGTGTGCGACCAGGGAGGCGAGTGTGACTTGCAGGAACAGCTGCACCGGTACGGCTCGGACCGCGGGCGTTTTTCCGAGGTGATGGGCAAACGTGCGGTGGAGAACAAGGCCATTGGGCCTTTGGTCAAGACTTCCATGAACAGATGTATTCATTGCACGAGATGTGTTCGGTTCATGAACGATGTGGCTGGTGCTCCCGAATTGGGAACCACCGGAAGAGGTAACGATATGCAGATCGGCACTTATATCGAGAGAAACATCAACTCCGAGATGTCGGGAAACGTCATTGACTTGTGTCCCGTGGGAGCCTTGACGTCGAAGCCATATGCGTTCCGGGCCAGACCCTGGGAGTTGAAGAGAACTGAGACCATTGATGTCATGGATGCCGTGGGGTCCAATGTTCGTGTGGATGCCCGAGGCATCGAGGTCATGAGAGTCATGCCTCGGTTGAACGATGAGGTCAACGAGGAGTGGATCTCGGACAAGTCGCGGTTTGCTTGCGATGCGTTGAAGACCCAGAGATTGACCACTCCCTTGATCAAGTCCGGCTCTTCCTTCGTGCCTGCCACCTGGGACGAGGCGTTGTCCACCGTGGCTGGTGCTTATGCCAAGATCAAGCCTGCTGGCGATGAGTTCCAGGCGGTTTCCGGTGCTTTATCCGATGCCGAGTCCATGGTGGCCTTGAAAGACTTGGCCAACCGCTTGGGGTCCGAGAACACCACCACGGATGTGAAACAGGCCACCGACGCCCATGGCGTGGATGTGCGTTCCAACTATATCTTCAACTCCACCATCGACGGCATTGAGGATGCAGACCAGATCTTGATTGTGGGCTCCAACCCAAGACACGAGGCCGCCGTGTTGAACCTGAGAATCAGAAAGGTGTGGTTGAGGTCGGGCTTGGAGATTGCCCATGTTGGCCAAGACTTCGAGTCTACCTTTGACATGCAGAAGTTGGGTTCTTCCGCCAAGGACTTGAAATCCGCTTTATCGGGGGCTTACGGTAAGAAACTCGCTGGAGCCTCCAAGCCGTTGATCATTGTGGGTTCGGGAGTCGCCGCTTCCGAGGACGCCAACGCCATCTATAG
Source organism: Metschnikowia hawaiiensis (assembly GCA_002370325.1). Lineage (NCBI taxonomy): Eukaryota > Fungi > Ascomycota > Pichiomycetes > Serinales > Metschnikowiaceae > Metschnikowia > Metschnikowia hawaiiensis. Next base: position 15,006 of record NLAM01001060.1, read on the forward strand.
TGCCGTGGCCCAGTTTGCGTCGAAAAACGCCAACTTCAACACCGAGGAGTGGAACGGTGTCAACTTGTTGCACCGGGAAGCCTCTCGGGTGGCTGCTTTGGACCTTGGGTTCCAGAACTTGAGCCAACAAACGAAAAAGGCAAAGTTCGTGTACTTGTTGGGCGCCGACGAGGTCAAGGGCGCCGATATCCCCAAGGACGCGTTTGTGGTGTACCAGGGCCACCACGGAGACGTTGGAGCCTCGTTCGCCGACGTGATCTTGCCAGGAGCTGCATACACCGAGAAATCCGCCACATATGTCAACACCGAAGGAAGAACACAGGTGACCCGGGCCGCCACCAACGCGCCCGGCGCCGCCCGTGAAGACTGGAAAATCATCCGGGCTCTTTCCGAGTACTTGGGCGCCACCTTGCCCTACAACGACTTGGTTTCTGTCAGAGAGAGATTGGGCGAGATTGCACCCCACTTTGTTCGCCACGACGTGGTGGAGCCCGTCAGCCAGGACATCGCCAAGCTCGGGTTGCAGGACATTGCCAAGAGACACAAGGCAGCATCCATTACCGGCGTGGGGCTCAAGAACCCCATCGACAACTTCTACTTCACCGACGTGATCTCGCGGTCGTCGCCCACCATGGCCAAGTGTGTTTCTTCGTTCGGCGCCAAGATCGACAAGATCAAGGACCCCAAGCCCGAGGTCAGCATCGCCTAGGTTGTATAATATTAGCATGTGTGAATAGCACCAGGTCAACACGCCCAAGTGGAAACAAGAGACGAGATGAAGATAAATAAATCACAGAACTAGATAGAAGTAGACAAGATAAGTAGACAAGATAAGTAGATAAGATAAGTAGACAAGATAAGTAGACAAGATAAGTAAGAAGATATTAATAGACAATTAGTAGATCCAAAGGTATAGAAAGATACTTAGTAGGCAAAAGAGGTTTCGGGAATTTGTCTAAAACCTGGAAAGGGCACAGTCATGTTTTTTAGGTTCAGCTAATCCATGGATTCAAAAAAAAAGAAGAAATAACAATCTATGCAGTCTACAGTATGAGACAGTAAATTTTGCGGTGATCTTCATATTTTGCAGTAGGTGTGAGACGGAGTGTATACTGAGCCCCAATGGGTGCGGCGCACGACCGCGAGGTATAAAAGCAGCACCCTTTTCATTGCCCCTACCTTTTTTTTATCTCCAGCAACGAGACCTTCTCGGAAAAACACTGGCTGCCATTTGTATGTACTCCAAAGTGCTATCTGATGATACTTTGTCTGCAAGGACTGCTATTAACCCAGCTCATTTGATAAACTGTTCATGATAAGAAACTCCTAGATATCCGATGCACTTTTCCAGAAGAGTACTAACAACTAGTGATGTACGTTTAGTACCAGAAATGTTTTTGTGATGGTAAGATCTTTGTCAATTGTCTAGGTCATTGGCTGTCAATTGCTAGTATCGATGACGTCAATTTCTAGCTTTTATAAAAAAAGGGAATTCATGAAATGTTTGACAATGAGGGGGTTTTATAGTCTCTATAGGCTCTGTAGGCTGGGATAGGAATAGTGGGTAATTTTTGGTGGGCATTTTTGGAGTGCGGATGGCCTTTTTTATAGACAAATCCGTGAGGGGTTTTCGATGGCTGCAATTCGGGCCCCGCGCTCGCCCCCCCTCCCCGTCCTCCAAAAATATAAATACACCTGTTCCCCCCAAGTTTTTTTACAACTCTTTTTTTCAGTCTTTTTTCAACTCCTTTTTCAACTCTCTTTTCAACTCCTTTCCAGCTCCTTTCCAACTCTTTTCCAGCTCCTTTCCAGTCTTTTTCCAGTCTTTTTCCAGTCTTTTCAGCCGATTCCGCTTCCGATACGGCCCGTGCTCTGAAATCAGGGAAAACTCCTCGATTCGCTTGTCAAGGTGGATGACGATTTTCTGGAGATTGCTTCTTTGGTGGTTCAGATCGAGGCTTTGGACAAGGATGCCGATCGCCTCTTCCACTCCAACCAATCTTTCCAAAAGACGCTTAGTCAGCACGAATGCTTGAGGGTATGAGTTTCTAGCCTGGAGACGTCTCGGACCCGCTTGGGCAATTACTTTGTACGGGTTGTTGTGGAGTCCAGGGTTAGTGCTCTGTTTTACTCTTTTCGTGCAAAACTTTCAACAGCCCTGTGAATTTGGTCTTGTGTGGAGCAGGTTTGGACGAGTGCTTTGCGGTGGAGTTCTATATCTTACCCTATGAGACATGAAAAAGGTCAAGTCCACCTTTTTGACCGAGGAAGCCACACCCGTTGAAGAAATCGTCGTGAGTCTGAAGAAGTCGTGAGTTTGAAGAAGTCGTGAGTCTGAAGAAAAGATTCGGCTGGGAATGGTCCAACACTCCCGTTGGTACGGGCCAATGTCACGTCACTGGTACGTACTGGCAGACGGAGTCTGGGCCGCACGTTATGGCTCCAATTGCCGAATTGCCGGATTCACTCCAAACAAGCCTGGGTCTGCGTCTCTCCCATTCTTTGGTATTGACCCTGTCTTGACCCTGTCTTGACCCTGTCTTGACCCTGTCCTATCGACCCCGTCTCATTGACACCCGTCTTATTGACCCTGTCACCGGAGTTGAAATCACCGGCAACGACGTTGAGGGTGTGTTGGCTGTTTTCCAGCTCTTTTCCAACTCTTTTCCAGCTCTTTTTTGTCCAAGGATCTTCTACCTTTGCGGAAAATTATACGAGGAAAGGCTCAATTCCAATGGGATCACGAAGCGTTGAAGGCTAGAAATCCTTAATGGCCTTCACAGCTTCACAGCTTCATGGATTCATGGCTTCATATCTGAGGAGGTATAGCAGGACTGGACAATTTTTACGTGGTGATTTGTGATTTCAGAGCTTCCAGAATCTGGATTTGACAATCTTAAATCAAATGTTAACACTTCCCTTGACTGCGTCCTATTGGTAATTCATCGAAAATTACCTCTATTATATTTTGGAAGTCAACCAATTAAAAGGGAACTTCTAGTCGCGGGTCTATGACGAGATTTAACAAACTTCGTGGTTATGTAACTCTCCAAGGGTTCTTATGTGGAAACTCCTTCTCGTTTTTTTTTTTGAAATTGAAATTGAGCCTGATTGATCATTGTTCTAAATGCAATGTCCCTCTCGTCAATGATGGGCCTACGTGTTTTTTAGTTCCGTGATGATTTGTGATTTTTAGTTCCGTGATGATTTGTGATTTCAGTGACTTTATGGGTGTTTATGATGGTAATAGATATGGAGAAAACCTAGAATTCCCAGGTTTTGAATGGCTATCCATTTTCACAAGGCTAGCAGAGGTAAAAACCGGTCTTTCCCAAGCCTCTTTTTACAGTGTCTAATTTTAGAGCACCACTTCTAGCCCTAGAAGCAAAGGAGAGAAAATGGGAGAAAAGGAGAAAAAAAGGAGAGAAAAAAGAGAGAAAAAGGAGAGAAATGGAGAAAAAAGAGAGAAAAAATAGGAAAGAAGGAAAAGGAGAGAAAATGAGAGAAAAGAAGAGAATCGGTTTCCATTGATTTCTATTTGAATTCTCTCTATTTCTCTCTATTTTTTTCCAATTCTAGTTCTCTCTTTTTCTAATTCCTTCATTTCTTCCTATTCATGTTTCAAATTCCAGTTAAATTCAACTATTTCTTTTTCTGCATTCATTGCTTGAATCCAGAAAACTGGGGTAATCCAAAAATCTGGGGTAATCCAAAAAACTGGGGTTTATCTTTAATGCCAATGAAAAAAAAAAATGGTGTGCCTATAAGGAATGATTGAATGATATCAGTAAGACATTCACTTCTATAGGAAATGTTTCTAGAAATTCTCATTATTTCTAGTTGTTGATTATTTTACCCAAGGATATTATATATTTAGATTACTGTAAAATGGTGTAAAATACAACAAAATAAGTGAAAAAATAGTGAAAAATGAGTATAAAATGAGGTTAAATAGTGAAAAATGAGTATAAAATGAGGTTAAATAGTGAAACATAAGTGAAAAATGAGTATAAAATGAGTATAAAATGAGATTAGATAGTGAAACATAAGTGAAAAAATACGATAAAAATGACAAAATATGATAAATTAGTGTAAAATAAGTGAAAAAGTATAATAAAATATGATAAAATAGTGTAAAATAGTGTAAAATATGATAAAATAAGTGCAAAAATTAGGTAAATTAGGCTAAAATATGATAAAAACCTACCAAATAAGTGAAAAAATATGATAAAATAGTACCAAATGAGTGTAAAATATGATAAGTTAAGTGGAAAAGTATGATGAAATGGGGTAAAATAGTGTAAAATAGTGTAAAATATGATAAAATATGCTGAAATGAGTGTAAAATGGTGTAAAATGAGTGTAAAATAAGTGTAAAATAAGATCAAATAAGTGAAAAGATGGTGTAAAACATGACAAAATAAGTGAAAAAATAGGGTAAAATTGTAAAAAATGAGTAAACATTGAGGATGAACAGTGAAAATTAGAGTAAAATATAATAAATTCGATAAAAGAAGTGTAAAATATAACAAAATATGGGTAAAATAGGGGTAAAATAGGGTATAATATAATAAAATATGACAAAATAGTGTGAAATATGATAAAATTTGATGAAATAAGTAAAAAATAGGGTAAATTAGGCTAAAATATGATAAAATCAAATAAGTCAAAAAATATGATTAAATGGTGTAAATTAAGTGTAAATTAGTGCAATTTAAGTGAAAAAATATGATTAAATGGTGTAAAATATGATAAAAAGAGTGTAAAATACGATAAAATAGGGTAAAATGGTACCAAAAAGTGGAAATTGGTTAAAATATAAAGCCCACTGTAATTAATAGTGGGTGAAATACCAGAAAAAAGGTAAAAATAGTGTAACAGTATAAACAGTTTGAAATCAGTGTAAGCAATAGTGGAATAAATTCTCTTTGAGCTTCTCTGTGGACCACATGGGTGATTTCGGGGCAAGGCGCTTTTGCCTGCAGGAAAAAAAAAAGCCCGGGTCTCTGGCGTCTCTGGGGCCAGATTCACGAAGAAACTCTCTGAAAACGACCTGGAGGCCCGGGCTTCTTCAGGTGATTTCTGCCGTGCTGGATGAACGTGTGGAGAGAGTGGTGGAGAGAGTGGTGGCTAGTGGTAGGGCATTGAGCAGGGCTCACAACCACCGCTCATGAAAAATGATGTTTTTGGGTTCCAGTGGCCCGGGCTCGAAACCCGAAAAGGCCATTAAGAAAAATGGGAAACGGCAAAAACTCTCCACTGAACGGGTCTAAAGTGTCTAAATTGTCTAAAGTGTCTAGTGTCTAAAAAGCATTAAAGGGTATGAAAGTGTCTAAATCGTCTAAATTGTCCAAAAATGTCCAAAAATGTCCAAAATTGTCTAAAGTGTCTAGTATTATCTAGTATTGTCTAGAATTGTCTAGTGTCTAAACAGAGTGTAATTAATAGTGGAGTAAAAAGTGTCCAAAAGTGTCCAAAATTGTACAATTGTCCAAACAGAGTGTAAATAGTAGTGGAGTAAAAAGTGTCCAAATTGTCCAAATTGTCCAAAATTGTCTAGTGTCTAAAATGTCTAAATAGTGTGTAATTAATAGTGGAGTAAAAATCGTCTAAAATTGTCTAGTGTCGAAAATAGTGTAATTAATAGTGGAGTAAAAAGTGTGTAAAAGTGTCTAAAATTGTCTAAATTGTCTAAAGTGTCCAGTGTCCAAAAGTGTGTAATTGATAGTGGAGCAAAAGTGAGGTAAAAAGCATTAAAAAAGGGTCTAAACAGTGAGGTAAAAGTGTCTAAAAGTGTCTAAAATTGTCCAAAATCGTCTAGCGTTTAAACAGTGTGTAATTCATAGTGGAGCAAAAGTGAGGTAAAAAGCATTAAAAACGCTAAGTGAGGTAAAAGTGTCTAAATTGTCCAAAAGTGTCCAAAATTGTCTAAAAGCGTCCAAAAGTGTCTAGTGTCTAAACAGAGTGTAATTCATAGTGGAGTAAAAAGTGTCCAAAATTGTCTAAAATTGTCTAATTGTCTAAATAGAGTGTAATTAAGAGTGGAGTAAATAGTGTCTAAAATTGTCTAGTGTCTAAACAGTGAGGTAAAAGTGTCTAAAAGTGTCTAAACAGTGAGGTAAAAGTGACGTAAAGTGACGTAAAGTGTCTAAACAGTGTGCAATTAGTAGTGGAGTAAAAATTGTGTAAAATTGTCTAAAATTGTCTAATTGTCCAAACAGAGTGTAATTAGTAGTGGAGTTAAAGTGAGGTAAAAAGTATTAGAGGGTCTAAACAGTGAGGTAAAAGTGTTTGAAATTGTCTAGTGTCTAAATAGAGTGTAATTAACAGAGTGTAATTAACAGAGTGTAATTAATAGTGCAGTAATTAATAGTGCAGTAAAAGTGAGGTCAAGTGAGGTTTAGTGAGGTACAGAGTGTAATTAGTAGTGGAGAAGATAAGCCGCGGAGAATGATTAAGAGAAAGTCAAGTGCGGGACCAAGTGCGGGACCAAGTAAGAAATAGGTTGAGAGTGCGGGAAGTAAGAAAATTCGATCATTTTCTTATTATAGGAATCAATTTCGATATTAAATTATAAGAATTGAGATTTTGAGATTTAAAAAAATAAAACAATGTGTTTATTAGGATCTATTGCAATACCTCTAAAATTAAAACTATGTGTTTATTAGAATATATTGCAAGACCTCTATTAGCAGCATGATGTTCGAGTGCGGACCAAGTAAGAAAAAGGTTGAGTAAGAAAAAGGTTGAGTGAGAAACAAGTGGAGTGGGAAACAAGTGTGTAAATTGTCTAAAGTGTCTAGTGTCTAAACAATGTGTAATTAGTAGAGTGTAATTAATAGTGTGCAATTAATAGAGTGTAATTAAGAGTGGAGTAAAAAGTGAGGTAAGTGAGGTAAGCCTGTTTTGGTGCGCGGAACAGGTTGAGGGAGAAAAAGGTGCGGGAAGTGGGAAGAGAGAAACACCATGAAGCGGGGGCAGGCGTTTTCGCAACGGTACCAGATCCGCAGCGCGTGTGCGCGGTGCCACCGGCTCAAGAGCAAGTGCGAGTACGAGGACCCGACGTTCGAGCTGTGCAAGCGATGTTTCAACTTGGGCATCGAGTGTTCGACCAATGAGGATCCCACGGCCAAGCGCGCCCGCAAGAGACCTCACAAGTCCAGGCTCGTGAGGCTCTTGACCGAATTGAATAAGGAACTAGAGCAGGGGGACAGGGACAGGGACAGGGACAGGCGAGAAGATGGAGACAGGGAAAGAGGAGGAGGAGGAGGAGAAGGAGGAGGAGAAAACAGAGACGGAGACAGAGAAGGGACATTAAGGGAAGGAGACAGAGGAGGAGACAGAGGAGGAGACAGAGGAGGAGACAGAGGAGGAGACAGAGGAGACAGGGAAGGAGGGGGAGAAGAAGGATGGACATTAAGTGAAGGAGGGACAAGGGATTGGGGAAAAGGATGGGGAGAAGGAGGGGAGAGGGAAAGGGAAGGGGAAAGAGGAAAAGAAGGAGACAGGGAAAGGGAAAGAGAGAGGGAAAGGGACAGGGAGAGGGACAGGGAAAGGGAGAGGGAGGAGGTGTGTAACCTTTTTGGGATGGTGGTTGCTCGGGGAGAACAGCTCGGGCTTTCTCTCCAGCTCCAAAGCGTGCTTCCCCACGATGCCCGGGCCCGGTATGCGTTTTTCCTCCGTGCCATGAGACCGCTGTACCCGATTCTCCACATCCCGGCCCGTCTCGCCGACTACGACGTGTGTTTGAAAGAGACCCCGGAGCTTCTCCTGGTGTGTGTGTATGCCACCACCATCCATACCCACCAGTCTCTTGAACCCACTTCAAAGTCCCAGGGCCCCAAGTGTCAGAGCCTGTCCCACAGCCTGTCCCAGAGCCTGTCTCAGGGCCTGTCCCAGGGCCTGTCTCAGAACCTTAAGTTCCAGAACTCCAGGTCTCAAAACCCTGGGACTTCTCAAAACCTGAAGTTCCAGAACTTCAGGTCTTCTTCCCAAAACCTGAAATCCCAGGTCTCCAATCTCTTGGAACCTGCTCTGGATAGACTCAAAACATACATCGACAAACGATTGGCTCAACTTGTGTTTGACAATGGCAATGTTTCCTCCAGCCACCTTGTCACGGCACTCATGGTGCTCTCGCTCTGGAGCGTGCCTCCCGGCCAACCCGGCCACTCCAAGAGCCAGATGGACCTTTTGATCGCATACCTGGTGTCCATGTGTATTGACGTTGGGCCTGATTTGGACATGGACGTGCTCCGCTCGTACGTGGCCATCTTCTGCTGCTGCGGCCTGCTTTCCTTTTCCTTGTCCCGCTTCCGCTTTGTGCTGTGGCTGAAGAAACACCTGTTGGCCGTGCTGATCTTGGCCTCGTCGCTGCACCCGGAAGATGCTTTCTTGTGTGCATACCTGCGGCTCACCGTGGAAGGAATCCGGCTCCGGGACTCGTTTAACGATGTGCCGTTACTGGACGTGCCGTTACTGGCCAATTCCGTGGCCTCCGAGTCCGAACTCATCGACGCTCTACCGCATTACCACGAAACGGTGCCTTTGGACGTGGTGATGGCGCAGATTTCCGAGTGCCAGCGCCGGCTTTGCGTGGAAAACCCGTTTTTCTTTGACCAGTCCGTGACGCATTTGCTGGAGTATGCTCCAAGGTGTCTTATGCTCATTTCATACCACCAGATCATGGCCATGGCCTATGAGCACGTGCTCGGCCTCTGTGTGTTCCATGTGCAGATGCACCAGCTCCAGAAAACGCCTGCAAACTATCTGGAGCCCATGGGGTCGATGTTCCACCAGATTGGCCAATCATGTTCCATGATCCTCGTGTGTTTTGGCCATGTCTTCGAAACTGGCTGTTTGCCGGAGTACACCACGCTCATGTACTACCGGGCACTTTCGGCGTTGGTGGCTCTTGTCCGAGTGAGCATTCTTGCCAAGTGTGATATCGTCAAGCACCACTTGAAAAACCACCCCAATGTGGTGAGCTTTGATTTGCGGGATCTTTATAATAAAGTGGCCCGGGTGTTTGAGCAGGGCCAGGGCCAGGCCGGCATGGTGCAGGAACGGTTCACCATGATCCTAAAACGGATCGAGGCCTGGGTCGTGGCCATTGAGTCCGACACCCTTGGCGTCGGCGCCCTTAAATCCAGTCTTCCCAAGGGCCAGGGCGTGGAGAACCTTAAGATTCCGCTGGACAAAGTTAAGGTGTTGGAAAAGAAACCGGAAACGAAATTGGAGAAGAAGCCGGAAACGAAATCGGAAAAAGAGCTGGAAAAAGAGCCGGAACCGAAATTGGAAACGAAACCAGAAAAGAAACCGGAATTTGACGTTTCCAGGCCGGATTTCGATGTGGTTTCCGATTCCGCCATCCAGAACATCTTCAAGGAACTCGAAGACGATATCGAGCGGCTTCTCAATCCGTTCAACGATAGTCCGTTCCGGGCCGACGAGCTCTTTGGTTTCGAGCCTTGATCCCAAGGTCTTGGTTCTACCCCAAAATGAACCCATCTGTATAAAGGATAAAGAACAAAGGACACTGATTCACATGGTTAGTGGGATATTTATGAATAAAGTAATGATATTTCCATCATTTCAAATTCCACAATTAATAAATTGATGGAAATAATAAAAAGTTCTATAATAGGACATTTTTCTCTCTAGGAAGATTAGTCTTGAGCTTATATCCACTCTGTTATTATCTCCTTAAAACCAGATCCACATTATTTAAGAATTGTTCTAGTACAATTTCTCATAATATACCTTTAATGATCTTAACCTCTTATTGATTATAGGTTTATAAAAAGTGACTCTTTCTTATTAACTGGTTTCCATAATAGATGTTATAATGCAACGAGGGCTTCCTTAGTATATTTTAATGGGTGGGTATCAACAAATCCGAGAAGGGAAAAGAAGATGAGGGAAAAGAAGAAGGAAAAAGAAGGAAGAAAAATAACCTGGGGGTTGGGGGTTTATATACTTTTTCCCTTTTGTGCGCGCCGCCCTGTTTAATTGCAGCCATTCGCCATGCAGGAGCCGCGCCCCCCCGCGCCCCGCGAAATATATAAAGGTGCGCCATCCCCCCCTGGTTTCCAACCCATCCTCAGAAAATTGTCGTGATTGTGTCCTATCATTTTGGAGGGCAAGTTATCCTCAGAAAATTGTCGTCATTGTGTCCTACCATTTTGGAGACCATATGTGATGTGTATTGGTGAGATCGCTTAATTCGGGGCCTCTTACTATATCTACTCACCGACTCATTGACTTGCAATTCAGACTGCTTTACTGTTCATTGACTTGATAGGTTTTGTTGTGTGTGGAACTTGGTTGCTATTTAATGGACTCGGGAAAGAAGTTCTTAAAATCGACCGATTTGAGGATGAGGAATTGCTTTGTCCAGAACCACAGGTCTATAGCCTCCTTGGACAAATTATACCAGCGTGATATTTTACTCATTAACAGGTCCTACTGATTATCAGATTGATCAATAATCATCTTATTCCATATTTTGATATATTAACATTATTCTTCGTTGAAGGCTTGCGGTTTCTAATCATACTCCTGCTTATATTGCTGCTTATATAAGTAAGCCAATATCAATATGATCACCATGATTAGAGCAGTATGTATGATTAAGCTTGATTTTCATTATTAGGTGGGACGCCTCCATTCGCTGGATTCAATTATACTAATAACTAGTGGAACAATAAAAGAGGTACAAGGCAATATTGATAGTTCATTAGCTTATATAATAGCTACAATGACATTATTATTGATATGTTTCCATATCTTTTTACCATTTCTTTCGGAACAATCATTGAATTCTTATATATTTCCATATATAATGTTTCTCTTGAAAAGATGGTCCTTTGAGGGTGGATTTACTTCATATTAACAATCTAGACCTGCACTTGGCAGCCACCTTCTTACCATTTGACTTGGAAATATCATGAAAATACTGTACCGAAAAACCACCGTTTCTGGAGACTGAAAGACTAGAACTTGAACTTTTCCGGCTGAGAATCGTCAGTGGGTGGCTTTGGAGACACTTTGGCCGGTTCCTTTTCTCCAAGGTCATAGCTTTGTTTTCCACCGAGAAGCCCCGAGCCCTGGCCATTGGCCTGTTCGGAAATCACGGTGTAAAGAGGCCCGGTGTAAAGAGGCCCCGAGGACGTTGCTTGGGGCGCTTTTCCTGCACTTTTGTACCGGGAAAACTCCGTGATGTCCACCTTCACCGGCCCATCCTCAGCATCACCTTCAATTCCGATTTCATTTTTGGATTCACCTTCTTCCTCGGCTTCTTCCTCGGCTTCTTCGTCGGACTCCTCGGACTCGTCGGACTCGTCGGACTCGTCGGACTCTTCTCCGGGGTCCATTTGGCCCCAGACGCCCGCCATAAAGTCCAACGGCTCGGTGCCCTCGGCGTACTGCACGCGGTAGCCCGTGTTCAGGTACGTCACGTCCAAGCCCGGAATCAAAAGGTTCTTATAGGAAGGAGGCTTGCCCAAGTCGTGCATGAGCGAAATCCAAGGCGGAGGCCCCTCTCCGAAGCCAACGGCACTTCTTAGAGCCGCAGAAACGACTCCCGGTTTTAGAGACGTGAAAGACTCGTTTTGGCCAAGTTCCTGGCCCTCGCTGAACACGTGCCCGAACGGTTTCGTCGGTGGTTTGGTCTGGTGCTTGAAAAACGCATCGTGAAGCCTTTGGTAATCGATATCCAACTTGCCCATTTTGGGCTGCACGCGGTCCCGTTGCAGTTTCTTGAGCAGCTCCACGTCGTGGTTGCGCATCTCCGAAATCCCGGTGTTGGCAATGTACTTGGGCAATTGGAACGGCGGTTTTTCCAGGCCCCGTTTGGACGAAAGGTAGTCCTTTTTCTGCTGCCAATGGCCCGGCACGTCCACGTGATTAAGGCCCGTTTTGAGGTACACCACCATGAACGGGTCGGGGGCATCTGCATCGTACCACTCCACCATCTGTGGCCGGGACGTGGCACTTTTGAGCTCGGCCACCGATGGTTTAAGCGCATTTTTGCGTTTTTTCCGGCTCCCTCCTTGAGTTTCAAAGTCGGAGTCCAGGCCCGAGTCCAGGCCCGAGTCCAGGCCAGAATCCGAGTCAAGGCCAGAATCGGGGCCAGTTCCCGAGCCATTTCCCGAGTCCATGCCCGAACGTTGTGCTATGGTTTTGGGGGACTCTTTTTCCTGGAATTTGGAAAAGACACTTTTGTACTGAGCCGCTAGCGACAACTCAGACGAAACAGAGTCGCCCAGAAGTGTTCCAGCCATAGAAGTTTGTTGTTCCTGGGTCTCAGATTTTTCGGCATCGGGATCGGGATGAACTGGTGGTTCGCACAGAGACGTCTGCGTCGGTAGACGAGTTTGTTTAAGCCCAGAAAAGAGCTTCAAAAGACTTTCCTTCTTGTCTCCATCTCCATCTCCATCTGTATCTTTGGCTCCTTTTTCTCCATTAATAGACTCTCCACCAGCACCAGCAGCACCAGTAGAATCGATAGTCTCTCCAGCAGCACCATTTACAGCCTCAGTGGTAGCACTAGTAGTATCAGTAATTTGACCAGTAGTATCAGTAGTAGAATTAGTAGTATCACCAGATTTATCACCAGTATTGTCACCAGTAGCACCAGTATCACCAGTAGTGTCAGTAATATCACCAGTAGTCTGACCAGTATCACCAGTAGTAACACTAGTAGAATTAGTAGTATCACCAGTAATACCAGTAGCACTAGTAGAATTAGTAGCACCAGTAGAATCAGTAGTATCACTTGTTTGAGTTGTTTCAGTAGCAGCACCAATGGCATTAGTAGTATCACCAGATTTATCTCCAGTAGTATCAGTAGTATCACCTGTAGCACCAGTAGAATTAGTAGAATTACCAGTATTGTCACCAGTAGCACCAGTATCACCAGTAGTAACATCAGTAGTAACATCAGTAGTATCAGTAATTTGACCAGTAGTATCAGTAGCAGCACTAGTAGTATCAGTAACACCAGTAGCACTAATAGAATTAGTAGTGTCAGTAGTAACATCAGTAGTAACATCAGTAACTCCAGTAGCAGCATTAGTAGTATTAGTAGAATTCGTAGTATCACCAGTAGAATTAGTAGTGTCAGTAACACCAGTAGAATCAGTAGTATTAGTAGAATTAGTAGTGTCAGTAACACCATTAGTTTGACCATTAGTTTGACCATTAGTTTGACCATTAGTTTGACCAGTAACACCAGTAGAATCAGTAGTATTAGTAGAATTAGTAGTGTCACCAGTAACACCAGTAGCACCAGAATCACCACTGGTCACTTGTTCAGATTTCCCATCCGTCTGTAGTTTTCTCTTTCTGTCACCTTCTAGTTTAGTCTTTCTGTCCGCCTCCAGTTCCGTCTCCTTAACCTCTTGACTTTCTTTAGTCTCCTTAACCTCTTGACTTTCTTTAGCCAGATTTGTCAGATTTGTCAGATCTGCCTCTTTCGTCTCTATAGTCAGATTTTCCAGATTTGTCAAATTTTCCAGATTTTCCAGATTTGCCCCTTTTATTTCTTTATTTTCCGTACTCCCTACCAATTCTTTACTGTGGGCGATGGGCGGGTCGCTGGCGGCCTGTAACTTTCGTAGCTTGAGCTTGTCCCGCCTGAACTGGTTCTTGCTGCGTTTCGCCATCTTCTAGTCGTGTGGTTGTGTGATCGTGTAGTTGTGTAGTCGTGTAGTCCCAATTAGGAAATAGTAGTATAATGGTCTGGTCTGATGTCCCAATTAGGAAATAGGAGTAGTATGGTGTGGTGTAGTAGTTTGTATAGTGTGGTGTATAGTAGTTTGTATGGTAGTTTGTATAGTGTGGTTTGGGATGTGATGCGCGCTGCGGTACTGCATAGTAGAGGGGGACCGACCATCGAGCTAGTGCCCTCGGAATTGGGGCCACACCCGTGCACCACGCTACCTCAGCAGAAAAAGGCCCAACGCAAACCCCCCTAATTTCTTTATATTTGCCATGAAAAAAAGTGCATTGTGATGCTGGAATTCCGGACGTTACAATGAATGTTTTGGAAGTCAGAAATATTGGCGGGGTGTGGTTTTAAAGGAGTGCAGCTGGGGAGTTCCGGTTTAAACAACGCGCAGGGCTCGCAACCGGACCCCGGATTTCAGCCCACCATAAAACGACACCCCAAACATGAACACCTGGGTATAATCGTCCGGGGCAAGTAAAGCTAGATTTGGTTCTAGTGTCTTACGGGAAAGTCATGTGAAATTCACGTGAAATGGTCACGTGAAACGGGCATTGTATATGATCAATGATTCTCAAACATTAATCCATATCCTAAATATAGTATTGCTATATCTTTGTGGGATGTACTATACAATCAACGAGTTATACATGTCATGTTTTTTATCATACATTTTATATACTTTATTTTTAAACAAAAAGGTTACCATTATAATTATTCACTTCCCTGAATTAGTTTCCATTTCCTCCCTTCTTTTAGGTAAGATATATCTTATAGTTCAATGGTTAGAACATTACTCTTCTAAAGTAATTATAGGAATAGTCATCAGGCAATTTTGATTAACCAGGAGAATCCGAGGACGGCTCTGAATAAAAGTTGGTCCGATTTAAATGAAAACATCACCAAGAAAATATTACAGCCCGTGGAACAAGATACTAAGAAAGTCATGGTGTTGGTATAAAGACCAGCAGTAGAAAAATGCAAATAGTACTAGTCAGTCATTCTTATTCTTGAGTATTTTTCTTGAGTACTAGTAGTCAGTCAGTAGTAGAATAATTTAGTATTAGTAGTCAGTACTGGAATAATTCAGTACAGTAGTCAGTCTTCAGTCAGTAGTCAGGACTAGTAGTCAGTAGTCAGTCAGTAGACAGTGCAGTAAGCAGTACTAGTCAATGAAGTAGTCAGTCTCAATAGTCAGTCCCAGGATTATTTTTGAGTATTCTTCTTGAGTATTTTTCTTGAGTACTGGAATAAGTCAGTACCAGTAGACATTGCAGTAGTCAGTATTAGTTGCCAGTACTAGTTCCAGTCAGTACTGGTAGTCAGTACTAGTAGTCATTAGACAGTACCAATGATCAGTCTTCAGATTGTATAGGACTCCGTCAGTCACAACTAGTTTTAGTAGACAGTCAGTAGACAGTCAGTAGACAGTCTACAATTTTATTCTTAAGTACTGGTAGTCAGTACTAGTAGCCAGTACTGGAATAACTTAGTACTAGTAGTCAGTCAGTAGTTATACTTGACTAGTTATCCTGAGTACTAGTAGTCAGTCAGTCAGTCAGTCAGTACTGGTTTGAGTCGGTACTAGTTTGAGTCGGTACTAGTTTCTGTCTGCCAGTAGTCAGTACTAGTAGTTAGTCTTCTATATTATTCTTGAGTACTAGTAGTCGCTCTTCAGTCAGTAGTCAGTACTCAGTCTTCACAATAATATTTTTGAGTACTAGTAGTCAGTACTAGTAGTAGTCAGTAGTCAATAGTAGAATGAGTCAGTACTAGAATGAGTCAGTACTAGAGTAATTTAGTACTAGAGGTCAGTAGTCGGTACTAGTAGTCAGTCTTCAGTCAGTCAGTCAGTCTTCAATAGTCAGTCTTTACTATTATTCTTAAGTACTGGTAGTCAGTACTAGTAGTCAGTTCTAGTAGTGAGTCAACACTAGTCAATGAAGTAGACAGTCAGTACTAGTAGTCAGTCACAATTACTTCTGTCAGTCAGTAGTCAGTATTATTCTTGAGTATTATTCTTGAGTACCAGTAGTCAGTAGACAGTCAGTAGACAGCACTAGTAAATAAAGTAGTCAGGACTTCAGTGGTGTTTCTGTGGCACCCAAATACCCATTCTCTATATTTCTATCCCCATTTCCAAATCCCCAAACCCTCTATTTCTTCATATCCATACATCTCCATCTGTATATATGTTCATCTCGTTCTCTATCTCCATCACTAAACTTTTGATAATCTCTATTTCTTTAAGTGTCTATATCTTTTAAAAACCTTCCTCTTTTCCTCTTCCTTGTCTTAGGAAAACAGATAGACATTGATGTTTAATTCTCTACGTCACCAAATTCTAGTGTCGTCACCCAAGATAATCGGGCTACAATTTAACAGTAGACAGCATGTACAGGAGGCCATATGTTATATCGATGGAATTTATAATAATATAAACTGTGTAAGTGTTTAGCAAAGGAAAAACTTTAGCTCGAAATATTTTAAAAACTTTCAAACATTGTTCAAGTCAAGCTGTAAACACTAGTAGTCAGTACTGGTTTGAGTCGGTCCCAGTTTCAGTCAGTCAGTCAGTCTTCAATAGTCAGTCTCAGTACCGTGTCTTTACTATTATTCTTGAGTACTAGTAGTCAGTCAGTAGTCAGTCAGTCCCAGTACCAATAGTCAGTCCCATAACCAGTAGTCAGTCCAGTATTATTCTTGAGTTCTGGAAAGAGTCAGTATCAGTACCAATAGACAGTCAGTAGTAGTCAGTAGTAGTCAGTAGTAGTAGTCAGTACTAGAATAATTTAGTACTAGTACTCAGTCTTCAATATTATCCTTAAGTACTAGTAGTCAGTCCCAGTAGTGAGTCTTCAGTGTGAGTCAGTACTATTCAGAGGACAATTGACTGAATCTCAATGGGTTTAAATCCCCAAGAACTGAGTATCCGAAAAACGGCGTCTTCATCTCGTTTTATTCTTCCAGAACTAGACTCTTCCCACAAAAATTCAGACCCCTTTTCATAATAGACTCTTTTCCATACAGACTTCTCTTCTTCTCCTGACCTCTTTATAAACTTCTCCATAGACTACTTCATAGACTTCTTCTCTTCTCCATATACCTGTTCATAGACTTCTCCATATACCTGTTCATAGAGTCTTCATAGACTACTTCATAGACTTCTTCTCCTGAGTCTTAGTCATATAATTCATCATAAACTTGTTCATAGACCTCTTCTCAGACTTTTTCTTAGACTTCATGTAATTCTCTATAGATTCTTCTCTAAAAAATCTCCATAGTCTTCATGAAATTCTTCATAGACTCTTTCTCCATACAGACTTCTTCTTCTCCAGATAGTATCCATCTTCCTTCTTCACCAACCTCTTCTCCTCATCATGGACTTCTTCGTAGTCTTCATCATAGAATTCTTCATAAACCTCTTCATAGAACTCTTCATAAACTTTTTCACAGACTCTTCTCCTGACTTCTTCTTTAAAGATTTCTTCATAGAACTCTTCATGGTCTTCATCATAGACTTTTTTAAAGACTTTTTTAAGACCTCATCATAGACCTCTTCATACAATTCTTCATGAAATTCTTCATAGAATTTTTCATAGACTCTTCACTGACCTTTTCATAGACGTCTTCTTTTCATTCATAGACTTTTTCAGACTCTTCTCCTGGCTTCTTCTCCTGACTTCTTCTTCAAAGACCTCTTTAAGGAATTCTCCATAGACTTCTTCATAAACTTTTTCACAGACCCTTCATAGAATTCTTCATAGACTCTTTTCCATAATCGACTCTTCTCCAGAAAGTATCCATCTTCATTCTTCATAGACTCTTCTCCTGGCTTCTTTCGTCTCCATACTCTTCTTCAATTAAAACTTGTTCCTTCTCCATACTCTTCTTCATAGACCTCTTCTTCCTTCTCCACACTAGACTCTTCATGACTTCACCGACTTCTTCATAGACTTCTTGTACAGTTTCCATGAAATCTAGACTCTTCATGACTTCATGACTTTATGACTTCTTCTTTACAGAATTCTCCATAGACTTCTTCTTCAAAAAACTTCTCCATAGACTTCTTCAGCGACTTCTCCATGACCTCACTGTAGAACGACTTCATTCCGCGTAGCCTTTTCACCACACCATTCATCCGTCTTCTTCATTGATGACTCTGTCATAACTAGAACACTCCTGGAGTACTCCATACTAGATCCATATTAAAACACTCCATACTAGATCCATATTAGAGTACTCCATATTAAAACACTCCATACTAGTATACTCCATTCTAAAACACTCCATACTAGATCCAAACTAGAATACTCCATACTAGAATCCTTCAAACTAGATCCAAACCAGAACACTCTAGATAGAACACTCCTAGAGTACTCTAAACCAGATCCATAGTAGATACTCTTGACCGAATACTCCAACCTAAGAGGAGTGGGTGAACCTCGTTGACTTACCATATTTCATATAGTATCATATATAGATCACCTCTTCCAACCTCAATAAGTTATTCAATATAAAATCATATCCATATCTAATCCATGTATTCTATAACGGTGGTTTCTATGAATACACGATTCACATGAAGAAACGTCAACCTCTAGAACTGATCCTATTAAGTTTCAAACCGTCAATTCAAACCAGGTCAATTCAAACCAGGGCAATTTAAAACCCGGTCAATTTAAAACCAGGTCAATTTGAATACTCCTAGAAGAACGGAATACTCCTGAAGAACGTATCTATTGATAAAGTCATGGAGGAAAAGATCACCAAGTCTAGGGAGCCCAGGGAGAATGAAACTATGGAAATAATCACATCCTCCATAATCCGAATGAAACCATGGAAATAATCACATAATCCACAATCCACAATCAATGAATCAACAGTGAAGTAGTAATCACGGAATTGGACTAGGCCAACCATGGAACGATTCCATCAACACCGAATGTTCCAATCAGTCTCCAACCGAGATCTGAAGTCATTCCCCTTTGGCTTGCCTCATTGGCTTGTCCCGGTGATTAGTTCCTTGGTGATTCTTTGGTGATTCTTCAATAATGTCCACCTCATCCAGTCTTTGATCCAACACCGACTTTGAACGGATTCATTTTCTGGGAAGTAAAGAGAACATCCGTTGTTCCATGGAGTCCTAGACGTACCATAGGCCCAAATATCTTTTGAACCGATCCTTGGATGTGGATGATGGTTTGTTAAGCCAGAGTCTTGACAGTAGAGTTTCTTGCCAAGCCAAAGAGGTTCACTTAAGAAACCAGTCACCGAGTAGATCGTTGCACCAAAATCACCTGGATTTCCGTCACAAAATAGAGCCCGGTTTCAACCACTTCTATGCTCATCCTAAATTCCTTCTTCCTGTTTTTCTTCTTCATTTTAATTCTTCATCCAATTCTCACAATGCAATACTCCACTTTGCTCCCCATTGCTTCGGCTGTGTTGGCCCTTCCAACCAACACTGTAGTTCATAGTTCATAATTTGTAGTTCATAGTTCATAATTTGTAGTTTGTTGTTTGTAGCGTAGTTCATTGTAGTTCTTAGCTGGTGTAGAGTGTAGAGTAGAGTATAAGGTTGAAAGTAATATAGAGTCATATGGAGTTTAGTGTGGTTTATGGGTATGGAGTATATAGAGTGTAGAGGAGTATAGTTCAATACAGAGAATACGGAGTGAAATAGTATAGACTAGAGATTAGAGTGATACAGAGATACGGAGTGAAGTATAGACTTTGGGTATGGAGCAGAGTAAAGAGTAATACATAGAGGGAGGATGGAGAATAGTGTAGTAAAGTGGTGTAGACCTTGAGTAAAGAATAAAGAGTAGAGTATGGAGTATGGAGTATGAGTAAAGAGTAAAGAGTAAAGAGTAAAGAGTAAAGAGTAAAGAGTAAAGAGTAAAGAGTAAAGAGTAAAGAGTAAAACAGTGGAGACTATAAGTATAGAATAGAAGAGTAGAAGAGTAGAAGAGTAGAAGATTAGAAGAGTAGAAGATTTCATAGTTTGTAGTTCGTAGTTCGTAGTCCTTAGTCTGTAGTTCATAGTTTTAGGTCATAGTTTGTAGCTTAGTTCATTGTAGTTTGTAGAGTAGTTCTTAGAGTAGTTCGTTGTAGTTCTTAATTTGTAGTTTTAGTTTGTAGTTCGTAAAGGAGATTGTAGTTTGTAGTTCATTGAAGTTCATTGTAGTTTTTAGTTTTTAGTTTGTAGTTTTTAGTTTTTAGTTCATTGTAGTTTGTAGAGTAGTTCTTAGGGTGTAGAGTAGTTCATAGTTCATTGTGGTTTGTAGAGTTGTTTGTTGTTTGTAGTTCATAGTTTGTAGAGTAGTTCATAGTTCATTGTAGTTCATTGTAGTTCTTAATTTGTAGTTCGTAGTTCATAGAGTAGTTTGTAAAGTAGTTCATAGTTTGTATCGTAGTTTGTATCGTAGTTTGTAATTCATAGTTTGTAGAGTAGTTTGTAGTTTGTAGTTCATTGTAGTTCATAGTTATAGTTCTCAGTTTCTAGTTTCTAATTCTTAGTCTGTAGCGTAGTTCATTGTAATTTGTAGAGTAGTTCATTGTAATTTGTAGTGTAGTTCTTAGTTATAGTTCGTAGTTTCTAGTTCATACTTCCCTACGAATACTTCTTCTCTAGAGCGTCCAACTTGTCGTTGACCTGGGCCCACCTTTTCTCCAAGTCCGGGTTTTCAAGAGCGTCCAAGAGACTTTGCGCCTTTGCCTCGAGATCCTGCGTCAACTGAATTGCCCCGGTCTCTTCCTTCTTCTCCACCGGTTTGGCATCTTCTTTTCTATCGTCGGTTTTGGTTTTGGTTTTGCCGTCTTTGCCCAGAAACTCGCCGTCCGTGAGTGCAGCCGTGGTCAAGCCATTGACGTTTTCGGCCATTCTTTTTTTGAACTTGTGGTTTTTTTGAACTTTTTTTGAACTTGTGGTTTTCGCGACGAAAACGTGGAAACGTGGAAAAAAGTGAAAACGATGGGTTTTTTTCCGCACAAAAAAAGGGGACTTCAAATTTGATGTTGTAGTTTCACCTTCAAATTCACAGATTTATGGTTTCAACTTTAAATTCCCACAATTGATGGTTTCCGCTTTGGTCCTGTTAAGTGTGCCAGATCAAAAAGAAACGGATCTTTATGCAGCCGTCCTCTTTTATTCGGATTCAATTTAGTCCGTTTTCAATTTGGTTCAGGATTGGATTGGTTTGGGGGGCGGTTTGGGGAGGGGGTGTTTTTTTGAGGAGTAGGTGAGGAGTTGATTTTGGTGAGATTTTGGGGTGCATTTTTTGGTGCATTTTTTGGTGCGATTTGGTGCATTTTTTGGTGCGATTTGGTGCATTTTTTGGTGCATTTTTTGGTGCAGTGCGCGCTTGAACAGCTATCATTTATCGTAAATCGTAAACCTTTTGTTATAGCCTCACTAAACGGTCCTTTCAATTACGCATAACTTTTGATCCCAAAGGTTCCAATCCCAAAGGTTTCGTACCCAATAAGAACACGTGACTTATTATTGGCCGATCTATTATTAGTGTTTCCTGATTGGCTGGTTATCTGTCCTTTTCTCCAACTGATTCTGGCCTTTTGCCTGCCCCTGGCTCTACTCCAGACTCACGCCACAGGGACCGGAACTTTTTGATCCACAATTGTTATTCAAAGACTCAAAAGGTTTCACAAGGTTTCACAAGGTTTCACAAGGTTTCACTAGGAATACTAGGACTACTAGGACTACTAGGACTCACTAGGATTACTAGGAATACTAGGTACCATACTAAGTGCTTTACCAGGAATACTAGGACTACTAGGACTACTAGGACTCACTAGGATTACTAGGAATACTAGGTACCATACTAAGTGCTTTACCAGGAATACTAGGAATACTAGGACTTCCAGAACTTACTAGGACTTACTAGGACTGCTAAGTGCTATACTAGGATTCACCCGGACTCACCAGGAATACTAGGACTTCCAGGAATACCAGGACTACTAGGTATTATTCTAGGATTACTAAGTGACACGAGGACTCACTAGGATTACTAGGAATACTAGGTACCATACTAAGTGCTTTACCAGGAATACTAGGAATACTAGGACTTCCAGAACTTACTAGGACTTACTAGGACTGCTAAGTGCTATACTAGGATTCACCCGGACTCACCAGGAATACTAGGACTTCCAGGAATACCAGGACTACTAGGTATTATTCTAGGATTACTAAGTGACACGAGGACTCACTAGGATTACTAGGAATACTAGGTACCATACTAAGTGCTTTACCAGGAATACTAGGAATACTAGGACTCACTAAGACCCACTAGGTATTATTCTAGGACTACTAAGTGATTTACTGGGACTACTCCGTCATTTACTGGGACTACTAAGTGCTATACTGGGTACTATAACAAGTGCCATACTAGGACTCGCCAGGAATAGTGGAAATTTCAATACTACGAAGTGATTTACTAGGAATCAAGGAATACTGGGTTCATTAAGGCTATCAGGAATATCAGGAATACCAGGACTACTAGGTACCATACGAAGTGATTGACTAGGAATACTAGGAATCTAGGACTCACTAATTGATTGACTAGGACCGAGAGGACTCCAAGTGGTATTTTAAGACTACTAGGATTTCCAGGAATACTAGGACTACCAAGTGCTATACCAGAATTCTAGGACTACCAGGACTTACTTGAACCATAAGGTCTTTTTCTAGGACTCACTAAGTGATATTCTAGGACTACCAGGACCACCAGGACTTCTAGGACTACTAGGATTACTTGGTACTATAAAGTGCTATTCTAGGAAATCAGGAGTACTAGGACTCAGAGACTAGGATATTGCTTCTACAGGAACTGAAAAAAACAGCTACCAGAGCTATTGGGATTTCAGAGCCTTTCGGTGCTGATAAGTGCTCTACACTAATACTGGAGCTTGTTGATACTGGGTATTGACTGGAATTTATTTTTGAAAGGGAATATGTTGGGGCTCCTCTTGTATGCAGTGCTTGCCATTGCCCAGGGCCAGACGCCATACAATTTCCGGCTTTACGAGTCGTTTCTCCCTCAGACAATTGCCCAATCACTAGCGGAGTCTCCCGAAACGCTAGCGGAGTCGCTGGGACAGACGTCTTACCAATATTACTACATTGGGAACGCCCTGTACTTGTGTGCACACCCCGAGCATCAAGCGGTTGTTCCCGAAGCCAAACCCGAGCCTGATTCGGCCGTCTTGGCGTCGGCCGTGGACCTGATCCAGGCGTCCTTCTCCAGCGATTCCTGTGTATGGGCCTACGACCTCCGGCGCTCCTACTGGACGTATGCGTTTTGCAACGGAGACAAAATCATCCAGTACCATGAAGCAGCGCCATTGGCCGAAAGGGGAAAGACGCATTTGGCCCAGGACCCCGACCACGTGTTTGTGTTGGGGCGGTTCCAGAAACCCACCTCCAACAAGGTGCTTTTCTCCAACCAGGCGTCGGACTCCCAGTATGAAAAATACGCCAAGGGAGAAGCCCGCCGCACGGCCATACTTAAGGACGACCAGGTTTCGCCCTTTACGCATTCGCCAGCTCCAAAAGTGGTGCTGCAGATTCTCACCGATGGCTCCGAGTGTGATATGACGGGCCAGCCACGCACAATCGAGGTGGTGTATAAATGTGACGGGTCGTTGAAGCTGGTGAAACCGCAGATTCTCGAGGTGCTGGAAATCCGGGTGTGTCACTATAAGTTGACGATGCACGTGCCCAGTCTCTGCTCCAACGAGGCGTTTTTGCTGAACACCAATTTGCCCAGCCATTTGGTGGACATCAACTGCCAACGCGTGGCTCCTGAGGGTTTTACCGAGGATCTGGTTGGAGAAAAGAAGGCTCCAGGGAAGAGATTTGAGGAGGAAAACGAGGATGGAGAGACTGGGCCAGAAGAAGAAGAAGGAAAGATTGGAGAGGCTGGGCCAGAAGAAGAAGGTAAGGAGACTGGATCAGAAGAGGAAGAAGCTTTTAACAGGTTCCTTTACCGTACAGTTTTCCGGGACGACGGCGTTTTCCCCGTTCGGGCAGACCACCGGATCAATATCGGTGATCACCACGTTGCGCCGTTGAAACGAGGGTTTTACATTGCCCGGAGCAAAATCAACCCTGGCTCGGAAAACGAGTACTTCAACCACCGCAACGTGGTTTTGTTCAATGGGTTCCACGACTCGCTCCTGGACCTCAACATGCAGTTTGCCCAGGCCATGGTCAATTCCATTGGGTCGAGACTCCTAGCTCCCATAGTGAAACAGGGCCCGGCGGGGGAACCCGTGCTTACGGTGGTGCTCGACTGGATGCACACGTTTGTTGTTTTTTTCGAGCTCTACGACTTTAAGGGCGAGTTTTTGGGGCTTGCCAAGATCAGCCACGATGCGTCTTTGGGCGAAAAAGCCATTTCCGCCTCGGTGTTCGACCCAAAGACTCTCCTCGATAAAGAAGGCGATATGGCGGACCTCGTGCCGTTTGAACGGCCCGATTTCGATGCTCCGATGGATATGTGGAACTTCCAGGTGTTTGACGAGCACGGGAAGCCTTTGGACAGGAACGACGGGGGCAGTTCCCTGGGTCCGAAGAAGTCCCGGCTCTTGGTGGCTTTTAACCGAGGCTGGGAGAACAACCGTGTCAAAATGGACGTGGTGGACGAGTCTCTGGGCAAAGTTTTACCCGGATCTTACGGTGCCGACGGGCAGTACACGTTTTTGCTTGAGCCCGGGCCCGGTCTAGGCGTGGAGTTTAAGATCAGGCCCATGGACGCGTACCAGGACTTCTTCGGCTTCCGGGTGTTTCTTCCAGCGGATTTGGACAAGGAACCGTCTGGGAATTTGGAAGAGGAAGGGTCTGGGAATTTGGAGAAGGAAGAGTCTGAGATTCTGGAAGAGGAAAAGTCTGGGAACTTAGATTCAGAAATTGAGTCTGGGGAACTGGAAGAGGAAGAGTCTGGGGACTTTGGCCCAGAGGAAGAACGGGACGCAATGCAGGCCGTCATACGCAGGATCTTGGAGCTACAGGCAATTGAACAAGAGGCGGAAGAGGCGGAAGAGGCGGAAAGAATTTCGGAGGAAGATTTGGAGGAAGAGTTGGGTCACGTTATGGATGAACTTTAGCTTATACCTTTAATGCATACTGAGATGTACGCGTATATACAATCTTCAGCGTATATTGGAGCACGCCCGCGCAGCGAAAAAACTTAATCTACTCCCCTGCATCGCTCACAGCGACCATCTACCCATCTTAAGCACCCCCACCTGAACAAGCGTCAAGACAAACGTGAAGCACCACAGGCCTGAAACACTCGTGACCCGCTGCCAGACCACATCAGTACACCACATCAGTACATCCATACATACATCCATACACCCATACATCCACCTCCATACATCCATACATCAGTGAAAACCCCAGAACACATGATCTTGCCCCGAGTCCTTAGCGCCGCCGGATCGGCGTCCGGGTTCCGCCACCCGGTCAAGCCCAGTTTCCGCCACCAGCTCCAAAACAGCCGCCAGATCTCGTTCCTCAAAAAACTCCTCTCGTTGGAGTCGTCCGACCCCGAAGACTCCGAACGCCCGGTGTACTCATGGGACGAGTCGCCGTACCAGGACATCCGCACGCGGGCGGCGTTCATCCGGGCCAAGGCCAAGTGTCCCGTGACCCAGAAGGGCGTCAATTACGTGTGTCCGCATCTGGGCATCCCCACGCATCACGACCAGGCGGCGTACGAGCAGGATACCGATTACCACGCGGAGAAGAAGTACGAGTTGCTTAAAAAGGTCAACTTGTACGAGCACGACTTGCGGTCGGGGCGCAAGTTCAACGAGTTTGTGTTCCCCGGGCCCATGGAGCACGAGTACGCCACGTCGATGGGGTCGTGGGACTCGTTCTTTTATACACGTGACTTCAACCCGATGAACACCGAGTTCAACATGGCGGCTGCCACCAAGGTCTTGACTTACCCCATCACCATTGCGTCGCTTCTCCATAAGTACTCCCCCTACGATATGGAGCCCAAGGGCCCGGTGACGTTGGAAGGCATCCGGTCGCAGGCCGCGTTGAAGTACTCGCTCTACTCGCCCACCAAAAGCAAGGAGTCGGACGTGACGTTCAAAGACCGGCCCATGAGAATCTTCATTTTGGGCGCCAAGATGGAGGCCATGCTCCCGGGCTACGTGTGGAAACAGTTCGGGTACCTTTTCCCCGACACCAAGTTCGAGATCCACTTGATCGGGCCCCACTCCCACTTCGACTTGGAGTCCAAGAACTTCACGCCTTCCGACAGACCCCACGGCCGCCCCGTGGTCACGGGCTACGACGAGCAAATCGTCTTGCACCACCACACAAAGTATTTCCACGAGGTGTACGAAACAGGCGACTTGTTCCCGTTCGACCCGTACTTGGACTGCTTCTTCCTCTTCCACCCGGGGTTCCGGACTGCCGACGAGATCCACTGGGATAAATCGTTGAAGGGCTTGCTAGAGTCCAAGTGTCCTGTATACGTGACGGGGTACCACGGCAAGGACTTGGACCGGGAGTTGACGTGGCTCCAGAGCCATCCGTTGTATGAGGAGACGGACATTTTGATGAGACCCACGGAGAACATCTTTGGCTCCACGAAATTGGACTTGGTGGACTCCAACCCGACGGAAACCTTCCAGGCCAACCATAACATGTTTGCTTTTAGGGGCAAGCGTTACCATGCCGTCCGCACTTGATGTACATAGCGGACCGAATCCGGGTGTATATACTGCCTGAATAAGCATAGACGAAGATTGTTGTAGGAATGTGTGATCGGTAGTGTACGGATGACGCGCTCGGAACCAGTAACTAATGGGTGCAACAGAAAGTTTCTTGGAACTGAAAAAAAGAACTCCGATACGGGGAATCGAACCCCGATCTGCTCGGTGAGAGCGAACTGTGCTAGCCATTACACCATATCGGATTTTGTTGAAATTAAAGTTTTCTACATTGACAGAGGGACTAGGGCTAGAGCTAAAAGGTAAAGGCCCTACAATTTTACTCCACACCCCCCCATTACTTTTGTTCCTTTGCTTTGGGAGTGTAAACCCACCCAATTTAAGGGTGGTGGGTTTGATCCTGCATATAGCGTATCGCGATCACACGTTTCAGTCCCCCCACATAACAGCACACCATTTAACCAACGGTACTTCTGGCCGCCAATTCTTGCATTTAACCAAATACTTCTCCAGTACAATCATTGAAAATTTCATTGAAACACTTTTTTTGAAATGTCACGTGACCCCTTGGATGTGCCCTTCACGCTCCGTCTCACCGTGGACCAGAAGAACAAGCCGCCCCAGGTCCCCGAACTCACGTCCATGAGTCTCCAAACGACCTTGAGACACAAACCACTGGATTTGGCGCACCTGGTTTGGCTATTCAGCGAAAACCACGATCTCAAGCCGTTATTTTTGAAGTTTTCCGTGGACGGAAAGCCCGTGGTGGCAGAAACATCCCTTCTGGAGCTCTTGGGCGCCCAGGAACCTTCGGAATCGCTTGCAATGGGCTTGGTTAGCGACTATACGTTTTTAGGCGCTCCTTTTTTGCCGAAAATGCCGCCGGTGGCGGACCTTTTCGAGGTCCAGGTGACCCTAAGGCGCCCCAACGCCGCTGAAACCACGGCCCGGTGTTCCCGGTCGCTTCTAGATCCCGTTGGCAGTGTCAAGAGCCAAGTTACACGGACGTTGGGGCTTCCGGAAGAGGAAATGGAGCTTGTGATGCCTCCAAACCAGCAGAACCTTCCGGACGACGCCACACTCCGGCAAGCCCTCGGATTGGACGTTCCGCCACTCCAACCGGTCGTCTTGGAGGCGAAAAAACGGGTTCCGAGGTATAAACTCCGGCTTTTCCCGCATGGCCACGAGGAAAGCTCGGTGGAGATCATGATCTACGCATCTACAACCGTGTGTGAGTTACGGGACGAAGTGGCCCTGACGTTCGGCAAGGAGGCGCATCTGCTTGATCTTTTTTTCCGGACCCATTGCTTCTCCAAGGCCACCTCCGTGCCTTCTCAAGTGAAACTTCTGGAGCTCTTTAGTTTTGCCGACTACACTTCCCACGCTCCGTATGGAATTGGGTTCCGGTGCACCCAGGAAAGCCCCCCAATCCCAGGTTCAACCCCAGGTTCAATACAAAGTTCCAGTGATATTGGTTCGGGTGGAACAGGGGAAGGGACACTGGGTGCAGGAACAACTCCCAATGGAGAAGAGAGGACAGAGACGGTGTTTGAACTTGAAATTAATGGAGTGGTTGTGGAGTTGGAAGAGTCGGAGTGTATTGTTTCCGGAGATCACGTGAGGTTGAGTCGTGGAGCCGTGGCCAAGTTGAATGAACGGTGGAATATGGATGTGGGCGAAACTATCCGAGTTTCAGACCCGGCCAGCGTCTCTGATGAAGTTGGACGGGACTCAGAGGAAAATACAACAGCTTCATCAAGAAACAACAACCAAGGTGTTTCTGAAAGTGAAGGTACTGGAAGTGAAGGTACTGGAAATGAAAATACTCCAGGAAATCAAAATACTCCAGGAAATGAAGGTACTGGAAATGAAGGTGCTCCTGAAAATGATGGTGATGGAAATGAAGGTGCTCCAGGAATTGATGGTGATGGGGAGGGAACTCGGGAGATTGGCGTTGAGATGGAAGAACAGGCTCAGGAACAAGCTCCAACTGCTACTGCCACAGTTCCTCCTACAGCCCCAGTTCCTCCTACAGTTCCTCCTACATCCACAGTTCCTGATACAGCCCCAGTTCCAACTACATCTCCAACTGAACGTGGTGGAGCTACTGCTCCAAATGAACGTGGTGGACCTACTGCTCCGGCTGAACGGGGAGTTGCTGCTGCAACTGCTACAGCCACGGCTGGTGCTGCTTCAAATGGTGGACCTGGCGTTCCAAATGGTGGAGTTCCAAATGGTGGAGTTCCAAATGGTGGGGTTCCAAATGGTGGAGTTCCAAATGGTGCTAATGCTGTTGGAGAGAGAAGAGGGACGCTCTGGACCATGGGGATGCTCGTGATGCAGAACCGAGTGGTGATCATCAAACTGGTGGCCCAGGTCCTCTTCGCCATGTTCCTCATGATCGGCGAGTCGATGTTGGTGCTAGCCAAAATGTCTGTGTTGGTGCCCATTGCGTTGTCGGTTGTGGTCATTGCGTACCTTTGCTTTGGCAGTGAAATCAGCACGTGGATCGATACACACATTCTTGCGAGGTCGGCCCCGAATACGCTTGATTACATGGCGGTGAAGCTTGTTTCCGGCGGGTTCCGGCGGGCGCACGGGCTCAACATGGGCTTGGACCGGGTGATGACCGAATGGTACCTCTGGGCGTTGCAGTATATGCACACCAAGAAGTATGTGGCGGTGGAACAGCGAGTGTTTGGGCCATTTCCGGGGGAGTACCGGGGGTTTCCGGCATCTGCGGGGGAGAACCGGGGGGTTGCGCCCTTTCCGGTGCAATTCCGGGGGCTTGCGGCATCGGCCGTTTTTGCAGCCAAACGCATGGCCTGTGACCTTGCATCATGCATGCTCATGAACGTGGCCACGATTCTTCCCGTTTTGGAACACCTGACCTCGGAATTCATCAACCGGTTGGGGCGCCAGGAAGACAACGAAATGCGCTTGCTTATCGCAGGCTACTTAAAGAGGCTCGATGAAGGAGATGAAGATGGAAGTGAAAGCAGAGAAAGTGGAGGAGAAGGTGGAGGAGAAAGTGGAGAAAGTGGAGATGGGGTCCGGCGCCGGATGCAGGACCGGCTTGGTGTGGCCATTGACACTCTAGTGTCTGACGACGCCAGCCACTATGCAGACCAGCTCCGGCTTTATCTCATGCTCGTGTGGGTCGTGAAGCGGGGAAACCCCTTGGATCTGATCCCTCCAATCAGGTGAACAGCCAGAAAAAGCGATCACGTGAGGGTCAATCACGTGATTGGATGAAAGCGATCACGTGACGGTGTTTTATCCAATCACGTGATGGTTAATCACGTGATGGTTGGGATACGGGGCAGTGGCTGAAAGAGAACAAAATGGTGAAAGGCATGTCATTATAAGCAGCCAAATGGTCCCAAGGTGATTGCCGGGGGACCGGATTGGGAAGCCAAATTGGGATACCGGATTGGGATACCGGATTGGGATACCGGATTAAGATACCAGATTGGGAAATGGCGGAAATGGACAGAATGCCACGAACAAAGAGTCAAGGATGTAGATGGGCGAGTTGGTCAATGTAGGGTCAGGCAGATAAGCCGAGGTGCATGAACAAGACCAGCTATGTGCAGGACAACGCAGCAGAATGAAATAGAGTATAGGAACAGAATGAAACAATGAAAAAAAGAATAAGAAAACAATGGAAAAAAAGAATAAGAATGAAAGATCAAGAAAAGGGGACATGAAAAGGGGACATGAAAAGGGGACAATGGAGTGGACAATGGAGGAGTGAGGTTGCGTGGCCTGCACATAAGGTGGTGGGGGGACGATTGTTCAAGGGCAGTGAATCAGGGGAATGTGGGACGCGGATCAAGGGGCAGGGCGGTGTCCCAAAAAGGAAAGTCACTTTAACTCAATCTGATTGGTCGAGAAGCGAGTCCCTTAGCTGAAGGAGAGATTTCGATTTCCTTCCCAGCAGCAGCAGCTTCTCGTCCTGCTCCTCCTGCTCCTAAATACAGGAACGAGGCGCGTTGAGCGCATTGCGCAACCAGGCGGAGCACGTTGTTTACGCACACGAGTGTAAACGTCAGCACACCCCCCGGAGCGAAATTAGACCAGCGCAGTGCGAAATTAAAACAGCGCAGTGCGAATTAGACCCACATTTTAGTCCCACTCGAGAAGCAACGGAAGTAGGAATGTGCCTTGGAACTGCACACACCCGCATCGGGGTCCAGCCACCTTTTCTTATTGACGGCCTTTTGCTGCCTTTTGACGACCTCGAATTGCGCCCTTTTGACGACCTGGAATTTGCTGCCTTTTGATTTGACGAAGTTTGATTTGACGACTTGCGGTCACGAGTGTTGACGATTTTTGACGCCTGGTTTGACGCTTGGTTTGAAGACAAGTCTGCGGCGGAAAAGCAGCCAAGAACCAAGCTCCGCATGAAGGAAACCTTATTTGGATTCTTCCAAGCGCCAAACCAAGCGCCAAATCAACCGCCAAATCAACAGCCAAATCAGCCGCCAAATCAAGCGACAGAATCAAGAGAAAAAAGGAGAATTCGGTAGAGGATTCCGGGGGTTTCCGTAGACTGATTTGAAATGGATCCGTAGAATGATTTGAAATGGATCCGTAGAGAATTTGAAAATAGATTTGTAGAATGATTTGAATGGATCTGTAGAATGATTTGAATGGATCTGTAAAAGAGTTTGTTGTAAGAGACCTTGTGATAATTAGGGGGAATGCTGTGTTGGTTGGTGCAGGGCTCGTGATCCTGGCCCCTTTCTGTTGCAATTCCGGCATGCATCATGTGGAGCCATGGTCGTCTGGCCAGGGTGGATCTGAGGATCTCGGAATGGACCTTGGGGGAGGATGAAACGAGCGCGACGCAGTCCGCGGGCGTGTGTGCAGGGCGCGAGAGTGGGAAAAACGCGCACGGCCTGCACATAAGCGCGCGCTCGAGCCCCCGGTTGCGGTACACAGCCTGAACAAGGCGGCAGTTCGCGTCCGGGCCCCTGCACGGGCGCGCATTGTTCGCGACCAGAGGGTATTAAGCAAGCCTAATGGCGGCAGGCGCCGGCAGGCAGGTCGCCAGCGGCGCGTGCATGCGCATGACGCAGCGTCTCGCACCAAAACAAAAATATGTCAAACCTTCACCACCGCATGAGTAATACTCAGACCATCGTCCGTCGTCTCGGAGTGTATCTAGGCGAGCGTCAGAAAAGTATATAAGGCCCTGCTCCCGCACCCACCCTCCTCCTTTTTTTTCTTCATCATTCAGATCTTCTAACTACTCAGTCTTTCGCTAATCTTCTACAATGCAATTCTCCACCGTCGCCCTCTTCGTTGCCGCCGCCTCCGCCGCTTCCGTTGTCACTGAGACTGACGTTGCCTCCACCTTGGTCACCATCACCTCTTGTGGCCCTGAGGTCACCGACTGCCCAGCCAAGCACTCTTCTTCTGTTGCTTCCAACTGGACCGCCACCGCCAACGTCTCTTCTTACGAGGCCGGTGCCGCCAAGCAGTACGCTGCTGGTGCCGTTGCTTTGGCTGCTGGTGCTTTGTTGGCTTTGTAAGCGTTTTCGCTTCTGCCTTAAGCCTGGTTATTATATAGTAATATAGGGTTGCTTACAATGAATGTAGATACAAGAGTTTTAAGGAAGGGGAAAATTGAAGGTTCAGAATGCAGTGCATACCCAGATACCTGGTTATCCGGAATGGTCTAAGACTCGCCTAATGTGGCGGCATGCATGCAGGCCTGAAACATCTAGCGCGGCCAATCATTTCCGGGCTAATTCCGGTTCCTGCGAGGTTGCGTATATGCAGGTGCATGCCTCCCACCAAAAAGAAATACAAATAGTCACCACCAATCACAATTGAATCTAAATCCTATTTAAACCTGAATCTATTTGAATCTGATTCCTATCCGCATCTATTTGAATTTGAATCTATTTGAACATGAATTGGTTGCCGACGGAAAGGTGACTTTCGGAACTTACGAGACCGGTCTGGTTCTAAATATAGAACAAGCGCGCTTCTATGCAGGACCGCGGTGCACCTCGCAGTACGTCACTTTTCATCCATTAACATCTCGTGCATCCCCCCAAAAAAATCTCCATCCTTGCTTGCTATGTTGTGATGGTTGCTCTGGTGTTTGCCATCCTTGATTGCTTGCTCTGGTTGATTGCTTTATATTTGCTTGGTTGCTCGATTCCTGATGTTGCAGTCTACTTAGCATGCGGTTGAGATCTCGCGTCGTGAGTTGCGTGCATCCGCGCTATATGCAGGACATAGTATAAATCGAATAATCGATAAGACCAAATTGGCCCACCCAAAAAAAAAAAACGCTGGTGGTTCCAAAGGCCATTAACCGTAAAATCGTAGAATCGACTTTTCTGTCCAAATCTTTATCTAGATTTTCCACCCGAATTTTATTAAGTGGCACGTGACCTGGACCATGGTTCTGGCTAAAACAAGCTCAGATTTGATCACCTCAGATTTCTTTCTACTCAATTTTTTTTTTTTCCTTTTTTTCCTTTTTTTCCTTTTCTTGATTACGATTCAGATTAGGTTTTGATAAAAGTAGAATTCTTTTGATCATGTATAGAAGATCAATTGTCCTTGAAATACTCAAACAGACACCAGAGATACCAGACAGACACTTGGATGGCATAAACTCAGATTATAGACACTAGGAGTGTAGGCACTAAGAGTACAGACACTTGGGGTACAGACACGTTGACTACAGACACCAGACAGACACTAAGACTTCAGACACTAAGACTATAGACACTTAGAGTATAGACACTTAGAGTGCAGACACTAAGACAACAGACACTAATACTACAGACACTGAGAGTGCAGGCACTAAGACTTTAGACATTTAGTCTACAGACACTTAGACTTAGACACTAAGAGTGCAGACACTAGAAAATCTGGAAACTGTCAAAATTCTGGAAATCTGGAAATCTGGAAAATACCGAGAATGATTCCTTTGACCTATTTTCAATAGATCGCTTCTAATGAGTCTGTTCATATATGAATAGATCTTTGATATGATTTATCTGGATTATTCCATTGTTGATGTTGATCAGGATCTGGTGCTACTACTATATACAGGCATACAAGCTTATATGCACTACCGTCACGATACGTGTCTGAACCATCCAAATCCACATGTGCCCATTCTATCTCTTTGATTCCCCATAATAAGAGAATCTAAGTAGAGTCTGAAAAGGGTAATTCAATTTCCAGTTTAATTTGCAGTCTTTGTTACGGCTCCAGAAGGCGTACAATATCGGGTCGTGCACTGCCCATAATTATATTGGTGATTCGCGGATATACAGACTTGACCAGAGTAAATCTCAGACTGTTAGACTTTCAGCTTCAGACTCTTAGACTTAGATTCTTAGACTTAGACTCTCAGACTTTCAGAAACTTTTTCCCTTTGCCATGCAACGTCTCAATGACATCTTTGGAGTGTCTAATTGTCCACTGTCCAATTGTCCTGTCTAATTGTCCTGTCCAATTGTCCACTGACTAATTTGTCCACTGTCCAATTTGTCTAATTTGTCTAATTGTCTACTGTCTACTGCCCACTCACTTCCACCTATAACTACCAGAACACTTTCTTATTTGGAGTGTCCGATAAATCTGTCCTCTGTCTTCCTCTCCATCACCGTCTCTTCTTGTCTAGTCTGTCTTGTCTAGTCTGTCTTATCTAATTTGTCTAAGTTGTCTAGTCTGTCTTGTCTAATTGTCTAATTGTCTAATTTGTCTAATTTGTCGTCTAATAATATGACCAATACATGACTCTAAATAATCTTTTAACGGTTTTGCCCAATTTCGTTGGGGCTACGGTTTCATGGACAGGACCGAATGTTACCGTGGATAATCTCTCTATTTCTGGTGCAAATGTCCATCAACCATATCCATATTGAAAAGATAATTTGATAAAAGTGGGTAAAATCATTTAATGAAAAAGGGAAAGATCAGTGGAAAGAAGACGGGCGTGGTCTCCAGGTGCAGTTATATGCAGGACCAGGGTCTATTCTTATAGAAATCGAGGATTCAAGTGAAGAGTATCAAAGAGAATTCTATTTCTGGGTGGAGTATGTTGGAACTTTTCTTCCGTATATCAAAATGAACGGGGGAAAGTAGTGGTTTCCCGAAATTTACTTGCTGCTGGGTTCAGTGGCACTGTATGCAGGAACTACGGAGTGACTCTCATATTATGTAACAAACATGGATCTTTGGTGGTCGTGTCATAGTAAGGGGTTAGAAGAAGTGATAGATTGTATAGAGTCATGTCTAATTTGTCTAATTTGTCTAATTTGTCTAATTGTCTAATTGTCTAATTTGTCTAATTGTCTAAACTATAGAAACTGTCTGGAGTTACGCTGTAGGGTTTGTCTAAAGCTGGACCCATCCCCAACTGGCTGTTCCAGACATCGTCCTTCCTATTTGGGCCACATAGTAGACAAAAAGTATCAGACTCCGTATCACGGACTACAATTTTTAAAAACAACTCTTCAGTACAGGTTTTTCTGGACCACAACTTCTAGAGTTGTACTGAACCCATTAAAAAATTTACTTTCGGTTGCGGCCATACCAAGTGGAAAATACTGTTTCCCGTCCGATCAACGTTAGTCAAGCCACTTAGGGCCACAGTGAGTAATGCAGTGGGAGACCATGTGTGAAATTGTGGTGCTGCAATCTTTTTTCCCAAAAAAAATATATTTTTTGTATAAACCACAGAATAGGGCCTTTTCAAAGATTGACCTTTAGATCTAGGGGTTAGTTAAGATATTTGGAGTATCCAAGGGTTTCCGTAGACTGGGTCACCAAAGTATTGTAATAGTGTCGCGTCCTGCACATAGGCGATTTTGGTAGGCGTTTTCCCCAAATAGCCACTGAAGAATCAAAAAAAAATGTACCAAAAAAAACTGTACCAAAAAAAACTGTACCAAAAAAAACTGTACAAAATCTTCATACCAAAACGTAATAAACAATAGAGCCAATTTTCCAAATACCACAAATTTTAAGTGGCGTGTGCCGACAGAAAAGGACCCCGCCGCGAAACGTACATACCAAATTCGCAGCCAGTCCAACAAAGTATAAATACAGGCATCCCCCCCTTTTTTCCCTTCCCCCCTCATTCCCTTCCTCCAACAATTTTCCCCCAATCACTTTCCACCATAAAAAAGACAAAAGACAAAAGACAAGACAAGACAAGACAAGACAAGACAAGACAAGACAAGACAAGACAAGACAAGACAAGACAAGACAAAGCCAAAGTCAAAAGCCAAAGTCAAAAGCCAAAAGACTTGAACGACATCAAAGTCTCACTGTTCAACGGATGGATTTTGCCCTTTCACTGAAGGCAGGCAGCCTAGCGACTAAACTTTGTCTTGAAGTTTCTCATGGCCCTGGACCTCCCCGAACCAAAAAGAGACAAAAGGGAAGAACTCAAAGGGATTCTGGAAAGCACGCTTTGGTGCAGGAAAACAAAGCCTTGGAAGGAATTGGATAAAGGTTCATTTGCAGAAATGCAGAAATGACAAAGTGGAGGATTTTGCAGAAATGGAGGAAGATGGAAAAATGGAGGATTTTGAAGGAAATGGAAGAAAAGACGAGGATGGAAAAATGGGCAGAAATGGATATAGAGACGACATTTCATGGATGGAAGTCTCCCCCCTTAGCTCCCTAGCTCTTCTGCCCCGTAGCTCATCTGCCCTTTGGCTCTCCTTGTTAAAGATTGATAGATCAGACTGGTGTAAAAGAATCAAATCTTGAGATGAATATAATGAAAATCGATAAGACGGATGTGGATGCATGTAGATCCAGCCAATCAAAAGGAGAGTTTCTCAAATAATAGAGATATTTGGGAGAGATTTTCCTTTTTTTATCCTTTTTGTTCCATCTTTTTGGCTCACCTCTTTATGAAGAAGGACCTTAAGAGCTGTTTGACTCTCCCCCAAAACCAATCGATAATATGGAAATAATGTTCCAATATATGGATTTGACAAGATAAATTGTAGACAAAAAGGTATTAATTTTGTCAATTGTTTCCCAATTATTGACTCAAAAATGGCCCCAGAATACAAAAGTTGCTTGGATCTTTGCAGCTGGAATGCAAAAGTGTGGGTGAGTCCAAATTGGTCCGGTGTTCATGGGCCAAAAACCATGTGCCAAGAACTAAAATATAGACAGATTGAAAAGAAGTCTAAACGCAGCGTGATTGGACAGAAAGAATACAACTTCTTTTTTGGGGGTAGGGAACAAGGGAAGCCATTGTTAATTTGGGTGCGGTGGTATTCAGTAAAAATATCGTTAATGCATGAACATTGATTCTTCAGTAAAGTTTCATAATGTAACTTGCCTTTTTTTCTCTTTTTTGAAACTGACTCACTTACACTTTTGTAGTGGATTATTGTGTAGACATGACCGAAGTGTTTTGACCAGCATTTGAGTATGGCAAGAAAGGCGGTATAAAGTTGTAAAATGGTTGTAAAAAGGTTGTAAAGAGGATGTAAAACTAAAGGGGGGGATGCCGCATTTATATACTTTTGGATGGTCGCGTTTATGTAGTTTTGGGAAAGAGGGGAAACCCCTCATTTTTGGTTTTGTGCACATCGCGCGGGTTTGTGCGTTTTGCAGCCACCGCACAATTTATTTTACTATATAAGTACCGCGCCCCCCCTGTACAACCACGAGTATTTTTTACAAAACATCTACGCAACGTGCAGAGCAAGGGAACTTGGCCATCGTGGCATTCATAATTAATTGACCAAATGCATGACTGACCATGGATAGCACTGCATTTATCCGATATAAATATGATTCCTTTGCCAAGTATTAATCTTCAGATCGAATGAATCAGACTCCAGTCCTACATCCAGCGATCATACGCAATACTCTGTTGGAGTTATCAAGAATTAATGAGATTTATCAAGATGTCTTTACTTCAAATCTAGCCTCAATACAGCTAGTAACCAAGCTTGAGTTCCTCGTGATTAATTACTAATAAGCTACTACCAATACACTAGCATCTGATACACTAACATCGGATACACTAACATCTGATACACTGATATACAGGAACATTCTTATACATCATAATATGCACTGGGATGGAGTATGGTGTATAGAGTGGAGAGTGGAGAGTGGTCAGTTTCCGAGGAACCATGCGGCCTGACATAAAGAATACTTGGGATTTCTTAAGACAGACAGCCGTATCACAATACCACATCTGTTTGGATCCGAAAGCGTCTTCAATCTTGGTGAATTTGGGTTTTTGCTTCCTTCAGTCTTGGTATAGTTCTCTGTTGTTTCTGTCTTTAGATTTTCGTCTTGTTCTGTTCGAAACAACTGAGAACCCAAGGCGACGTGCGATAACCATCATCAGACCTCCATCTTTCAAACTATCCCAATCTATGGCTGAGCTTTTTACCATGTTCATTTCAGGCTCATTTCATGTTCATCCTTGCATTGACTTTTGCTCGAAACGAGCCGGACAATTACGAAATTCTTGGGATGTGTCACCTCAATTGTGACTCCAGGTCACTCCTACAGCATGACTCCAGGTCTTACGGGTATATGCAATTCGCTTCCAACACTATAAATCCACGGCATGTCTTCGGTTCTATCATATACTAACAAGTCATCAGTCCATTCCTTTATTCAGTCCAGCCAGGCCAGTCCAGCCAGGCCAGTTCAGAAATACTAGTATTTCCAGTCAGGCCAGTTTCAGAAGTACTAGTTTCCGAAATACTAATATTTCCAGTCAATGCTCAGTTATGACGACTGGCATTAGTGCTCCATACCAGTACTGCTACCAGTTTGGCCTGAATGGACACATTTCTGGGTGACCAAAGGTTCGTGTCTCCATATGCAGCCAAACACTGGTTTCCTTCATAGCCTTGGATCCTGGAGTGGCTATGGGCTTGGCAATAATGTATTCTCCTTTGGACCACCTTGGAATGGAAGAACACATCAGTGTACAGGATACCGGAACGACCCAGAAACCCGAGCCAACTCAAAGACTTCTGGCCGGGATCGATACCAGACTTCCAAAGCATTTGAAGCTTGAAGCTCTGAAGAAATGGAATTCAAAAAGAAGCTCCGAAGAAATGGAATTCAGAAAGAAGATCAGAAGAAATGGAATTCGGTTCGATCAAGAAAGGACCGTCAGATTAGGAGATACTTCGATGATCCAATAGTTAAGGCGGAACGTTGTGCAGTACCAAACCAGGATGATCTCAAACCACGTGCCACTTCAGAGCACTTCAGAGTGAGTTTATCACGATTCGGGTGACTCATAGACGAATGGTCCCGGCTTGGATCCGGCTTGGATTCCGGCTTGAATTCCGGCTTGAATTCCGGCATGGGAGACTTTGACCTTGGAGAAACCGAACTGCCTCGGTGTTTGCAGATGAATGCATATAATGAACATCCACTGACTGGTCCGTTTGAATTAATTGCATTGATTGGATCGGGACTCTAGAAGCCAATCGGGGGAGTTTCCAGAAGTTTCCAGAAGTTTCCAGAAGTTTCCAGAAGTTTCCAGGAGTTTCCAGAAGTCAAAGAGAAAAGCAAGGAAAAGTGTTTCTTGAATTGAAAGATTCCTCTTTTCTTTCTTTTCCTCAGTTCACTTTCTCAGTCAACCATTTTCAACTTCGAATTGTCAACTGTGGAATTGCCAACTGTGGAATTGCCAACTTTGATTTTCCAAGTGTCCATCATTGAGTGCAGGAAGTGACCCTTTAAATGCAGGAAAGGACCATTGCAAGACTATTGGAGCCATCGGAGCCATTGAGAGGGATGTGCTTCTGCTTCTTTGAAAGAACAAGTACGAATGTATTTGGACAAAAAGAGCAGATGAACGCAGACGCAAAGTGTAGAGAAGTCTCGGGATTCTCCGAGATTCTCAGAGTTTCCCAGAAATTCTCCGAGATTCTCTGACTTTTCTCGGAATCAATTCCATATTTTTCGTTGACTTCTTTTTCATCCTGCCAATTGCTTCTGGGT
Source organism: Metschnikowia hawaiiensis (assembly GCA_002370325.1). Classification (NCBI taxonomy): domain Eukaryota; kingdom Fungi; phylum Ascomycota; class Pichiomycetes; order Serinales; family Metschnikowiaceae; genus Metschnikowia; species Metschnikowia hawaiiensis. The sequence goes on from NLAM01001060.1 coordinate 54,442, forward strand.
TTTGCACCCAAAACAGTCACAAGTTTCCAAGTCTCCTCAACACTGATTAGTAGAGCTAGAATAAACAAAGAACCGGAAATCAACAGAAACCCGGAAATAAACAAAACCCGGAAATAAACTGGAATGAAGTGGAGCTGGACAAAATGCATCTAATAGAATTAGACAGAAACCTGCACATAAGCAAAATTGGACGCAAAACCTGCACAAAAGCTGGAACCTGCACATAATCAAACGAAACCTGCACATAACCGAAACATGAACTAACGGATCCAATAAACCAAAGAATAAGTCCAAGTCCTTTATAACTCCTTCTTCGGCAGTCCCTTTTCAAAAACCAAAATAACGTTTCAAAGCTGTTTGAAATAAATCTGCTTCCAAACCGGTCGTCTATAAAAAAACCTAGTTCTTCCCCCGTTTCTTCTTCCCCCCTCGTTTATCTGTAATGGGAATCCCCCCGAAATCCAAACCCCCGGAACTGGGCGAGGACGAGTCCTGCACGATTCCATTGCCCCACATCGTGGGACTCTGCAGGACCGGTTTAACCGGCGGAGGCACGGGTTTCTTCTTGCGTTGCTCCAATGCAGGAAACCGGGAATTCAGCAACGGCGGGGTCTTGGTTTGGTTCGATGCGGGTGCAGGACTGAAGCCGTTGCCGTTAAGATTCGAGGGCTGCGGCGCCTTCACGTCAAGGTACGACGGCTTGTACGTTTTGTTTTCCTTGAAAACCGTGATTTTCGTCTTGGGTTTTTCCGGCGCCAATTTCACCGTGGTGTAGCGAATCGGGGTGTTTTTCGGAACACTGACTGCCTTTTTGGGCTTGGCCAAAGTCGGGAACAAGTCGTCCCTGTTTCTGGAGGCCGAAGGGCCGTTTCCCCACGATGAAGCCTTGAAATTGGTGCTCAGACTTCCGGAAAGTAACGGGAATAACTTTGCATTGGAAGCGTTGGCGGTGCCCGGGCTCTGTGTGCCGGAACTGGCCATGGAGGCATCGCTAACCCGGGCGAAAACGGCCTGGAGTGCTTTCCGCTGGTCCGTATTGGGCGGGAGAAGCTCCACGTGCTCATAGATAAGAAGAGCAACTTCACTCAGCTCGTTTTCGGCAAATAACGTGTTGTACCGGGCCAACAAGTCGGAGGCGGAGATCTTGCGCATCTTATATGCATTATTACACTCGTTGAACGCCTGGATTTTGGGCTGGTCGTTTTTGAGGTAATGCTTGGCCCGCTCGTTGAACCGGAGCCGCTTTTCTTGGAGTTGCTGCTGTGTTTGTTGTTGTTGTTGTTGTTGTTGTTGGGAGCCCTGGGACAGGGTCGTGCCGGACTCAAACGTCGACAAGTGGGAGCGGAATTTCGGCGCACCGGTTCCAATCACCACCCGGTTATTCAGCCCCACCAACCCCCCGTGTTCCTTCAACATATGCGCCGTAAGGTCCAAGTCTTCCCGGAAAACAACAAACTTCTTGTCGAGGCACGACTGCACATGGCACACGTGATGCGCCGCCTGGAAATGCCCAAACAAATCGTCATAGTTCTTATAGTAATCCGTCGCCACAAAATTGTCCTGGTTACAGATGTAACACCGTTCGTGCATGTCCCGGATATGGACGTTCATCTCGTCCTCGGAATAAAACCGTTGGCGGTGGCAAAACTTGCATTTCGGGTGGCCCTTGAACCCGTTTGTATGCAGGTTTCCGGCCAGACCATCTTCGCCATTCATGTGTCGTTGCAACTGCTTTGGCGCAAGCAACTTCAACTCGAAAAGAAACGATTTCTTGTGCTGGGCACAGATCTCACAGTACTGTTTCCCGTGTAACGTCTTGGTATGGTCGTTCAACTTGCGGAAAGAAGGAAAAACCTCGGAACAAACGGGACACTTGAATTCCAAAAGAGCAAGCGTGTCGTCCTTGGTTTTCTGGTCGGAAAAGTGGATGCCGTATTGTTTCAGATGGAAGTTCCGGGCCAGCGGCACGTGATCGTCGTATTTGGCCTCGTCCAACGCCTCGGCAGTGAAAATCACATCCTCGTGTTCCGTCCGACACACAAGACACGTTTTCTTGTTGTACAAGGCCCGTTGGCGGAAGGAACACACGTGGCACGTGACGTTGTTGCACGGCGAAACCGCCGTATACGTGACTTGTTCTGCACAGATGATGCACGAGACAGCCGAGGGCATGTTGGAGACAACCGAGGGCGTTTTGGAGACAACCGAGGGCATGTTGGAGACAACCGAGGGCATTTTGGAGACAACCGAGGGCATTTTGGTGGGGGGCGGCCGAGACGACGGCGCCGGTGGCAGTGACTCAGACATGGTGGAGACGGGAAGAAAATGTGCGTGGATCTCCGGATTTGCCAAAAGTGGTTTGGGCGCGGCACGACCAGACTTTTGGGTAGTGTACAGTTGGGTAGTTCACAATTGGTGGGATAAAGGAGGATACTTTTTGGAAGATTTTTATGGGATGGAAACATTAAAGATCTTAAAAGGGATCCTTAAGAGAGCCTAAATTGTGTGGTCCTGCATATAAGGCAATTATTTCAAAAAAAGGGTAGAACGTAAGGTCCACGACAAATATTCCACCGTTGCATGATACATGCGGGAAGTGTTAGGGTCGCCTTTAGTGATTTGGTAAGTGGAAGAGCCAGTGGTTAAGTGAAGGAAGAAGGATTCTAGGATGAAGAAAGCCTATATGCAGAATTATATACATGATTATATACAGAACTAGCTACGGGGTCTTAGGGTGGACGGGAATATCTACTGCAATACGCCACTGTACAGGCGCCCCTCAAGGGTACAACTGAGGGAATGGCTTTAGTAATGTCGAGAATACACCCGAATTGCGTATCTGCAGGACCTCATCATTGTGCAGGTCCGCTGGGGGTCTGTTTCTCGGGTTCCAGCAATGGCACCTCACCCACATTTGGGCCATACGGACTTATAGTTGTCTACGTGAGGCTCTTTAAATTTCATCTGGTTTCCTCACGTGGACATTGCCCAATGGGTCAAAGGTACTCAATGATGTTTATGGGCTTGCTGAGCCTGGCCAATGCCTTGCTATAATGGGAGGTTCTGGTGCCGGTAAGACTACTTTACTTGATATACTTGCAGGTAAACATAAGAGTGGCTCTGTGAGAGGAAACATCTATGTAACACTGACCTTGTCCCCTTCAGTGCTGCTGCATATCCTGCATATAACCCACCATCTTAACTCTCCCCCCAAAAATCGATATATTTCGATGATCAAGACCCAACTTTAAAACCAAAAAGTCTTTCTATTGTTTGTAGATAAACCGGTACAGCCTAAGATTCCAAAATAATATTAGTAGTCTGGTAATCCTGCATATAATCTAAAGAGTCTCAGGTCTTCTTCACCACTCCACCCCGCCTATCTTTTTTTTCATACTTGCGAGTGTGACCTATTACAGTATCATATAGCTACTAATTGGACAGCCCAGTATAGTATAGATCAAAATTGCAGCCAAAGTATGGCATTTGACCCTCGGAATTGGAACTGGGACCCCCGGTACGCGACGTGGCGCACACCCGTACACCGCGCTACGTCAGCAGAAAAAGGCCCAACGCAAACACCCATTATTTCTCTAAATTGCCATAAAAAAGGTTCCGTCAAAATGCTGGAATTCCGGACTACCCAATGGCCGTTTTTTTAAACCAAAAAATGCCCGTGAGCCGTTTTTAAAGGAGTGCACCTTGAGGACCTGCACACAGCCCCGCAGCCCTCACTACACCTTCAAAAACCCAAAAGAACCCCATACTTACTCCTAGTCTTCTTCCCCCACAACTCCAGTGTCTCGTACACACCACTGAATTTCCCCCCAAATGCAGCTTTTTAACGCCAGTGCAGTCACCAACGTTTCCCGCTTGGCATACAACCCGTCGCTCTGTCTCCCCCACCTCACGGTGCCGTCGTTCGACAAAGTGCCAGTTCCAGTGCAGATCCCCGGCCACAACGCCACCATCAAAGGCCTCGTGATTGATAAGGATAACTGCTTTGCACAGGACCACGACGATAAGCTTTGGCCCGCGTACAAAAGCGTGTGGGCGGCGTTGGCTGCTCATTACCCCAAGGAACACCTTTTGATTGTGAGCAATTCGGCGGGAACAAACGACGATGTGGGGTACAAACAAGCACAGAAGCTCGAGGCCGATCTCGGGGTCACGGTGCTTCGCCACAGCACGAAAAAACCGGGGTGTCACGAGGAGATCATGGCGTATTTCCGGGGGAAGGGCATCCTGCAGCCGGCCCACATTGCTGTGCTTGGCGACCGGCTTTTTACCGATATGTTGATGGCCAATATGATGGGGGCCTGGGGCATCTGGCTCTCGGAGGGCGTGGAGCTTAGCCCCAAGCTTTTTCCCCGGCTCGAACGCTACTTCTACGAGTCCTTGGTGTCGTCGCGGGAAGACCCATATACACCGCCAGTGCCGGGCCAAACCAGCGAATCAACCGACCAATAGGACAATAGGGGAGAATTGTTCGGGATTGAACAATAGGAAGGATTTTATTTGGTGTTGGAAAAGGGGAGAGAATTGGAGAGATTTTGGGTCGTTGTTGCATAATTGGTTATCTGCAGGACACACCACGTGTTCACTGGAACCCTGGCACGAGCCCAAAGACAACCAAAACAAATATATCTGTTCTTCTTCGGACCAAGGATATTTCCTATATTGGGCTCATTGACCATATGCGGCAGGGCTTGGTCTTACGCTTGTCCCTATGTCCACGGAAACCTCTGATTTCCAGACGATCTCTAGACGATCCGGGACGTTTGAGGTTCGGGTTGAAGCCGAAGAGGCTTGAAAGGAAACCTTTGAACCTTGACGGTGGGATCCAAAGATCCAAAATTCTGAGACGTGGGAGAGTCTGGGAAAGTACAAGGACTGATGGAGCCTTTGAAACGGTAATGACTCTCCGAATCGTTAATTGTCATTTTCTGAGTTGGCGATGTTAATGGAGACTCGAGACTCGGAAATAAGCGGATTCACGTGATTGGCTAGAGTCACGTGGAGTTCTAAATCGAGGGTCAGCAATTTGGACTCATGGGTATGGATTGACTCGTTTCCAACCATCCCAAAGTTTCCGGTATACATGTCTAGGTTATGCCAATGGCTGTTGTGTTCCGAAGAAGTGTTTCCCAGATCTTTTGGTTCCAGAGTCGTCTCATCCACAGGCCCTTTTTAGGATCTGGACACGGTCCATGGCTGGGATTTCGACTCATCATAATGGCAGGAAAAAAGACAAGAAGGATGATTATAATGGTGAGAGAGGGGATCTAGTGGTTCTGACCAAAGGGGTTGGGGCGTGATTTCTTGGTTAAGTGAGCCAGGGAAGCCAGCGAAGTTACGGCAAAGCCAGAGACGAAAGGATTGTTCCAGGGGACTCACAAAAGTCTTTAGAGGGTTTTGATCTACACTGCCTCTTCCCGGCGAAGAAAAGCGCACGTGACTCGAGTATCAAGACGTCTACACTATAGACCGCAGGCCCTGACTCTGATCACGTCTATGGATATTTTACTATTTCCTGATTGGGTTTACTATGTCCTGAATGGGTATATTATGTCCAAATTGGGTATACTGTGTCCTAATTGGGTCTACTATTTCCTGAAAGGGTATACTATGTCCTGAAAGGGTATACTATGGGTATTATACCATTAATGGGCTATGAACTGTGGCTGATTCTATGCCTATCTGTGTCTAATTTCTGTCTAATTTCTGTCTGATTTCTGTCTGATTTCTGTCTAATTTCTGTCTAATTTTATGACTGGGTGATGACTGGGGCGATTTGACTATGGTGTTGTTCCTGTACACTACTATGGATCGATGGACATTCTAGTCTTGCGTCTATGGAAACTCAATCAAAGATGCGCCATGAACAAATACTCTGTTGATTTTTGGGTGGAGGAGAATTCACCTTGATTTATTGATAAGGTTGTCCTAGGGACTCTATGTGCAGGACACACGGGTACTTATCCATTAACTTCTTGGATTATGTGCAGGACACACAGGTACTTACTCATTAACTTCTTGGATTAAGACACCAAAACCTTGGACAATTTACCAATGGATTTACAGATCACGGATCACGTGAATGCACTATACCGGATGTCTTTCTAGTGCAGTACACCCTAAGATTCTAGAAAGTCACGGGACGTCTAATACGAGATTTATGAGTTCCAAAAATCTTCTGTTATCGGTCCATTTTTTTGTCTATGAATTCTGTCTATAATAGTCAATAGTCTAATTCCGTCTTTATTCCGACTTTACCGTTAAGTTTTTATGGTCACGTGCACACCCCAAGGGACAAAGAGTACGGGAACGAAGAGTACTGCAAATCTCGTAGAAAGAATGAATTACTTTTCGGTGTCACAAAATTTTAAAGGACCGGTTTGAAGCACTGGGTTTTGTTACTGGTGAATTTGGATTTAGGGTTTTGAGCACTGTGCAGTACCATTATGTCTACAGTGTAAATGTACACTAGAAAAAGACAAAACAAGTCACAATACCCACTGAACTTTCAATTTAGTTCTGGACCCGTTGAAACCTGTTTTATACCAATTTTTGACTTTTTTATCGCAAAAACGGACGTGATTGGACCCCAAATAACCCTAAAACAACCGTGAATCCTTAAGAAACGCTTTTAAATCGGTATAGAAAAAGTCAATGCTGCTGTGGCACCGTCCAAATCTATCCTTCGGTTTTTTTAGTGGTTTGTATTAGTAATCGTTGATTTATCTTGGCTAATCATTAGTGGTACTGCATATAGTACAAAGTCTTATATGGGTGGCATCTTGTACGGTATATAATATTTAATTTCTACAAAGCCTTGTGGGTGTTTTTCGTGGCTGTGGTATAGATTCAAGCGGCTAGATACGTCTGTTTTGGTGAGCTGTGGATGGGTGGGGCCGGAATGGACCGGAATTGGGCGCAAACACCCGTGCACCAGGCTACCCCAGGCGAAAAAGGCCCAACGCCAAAGCCCCCGAATTAATTTTTTTTTGGAATAAAAAAAGCAGTCTTGGATTTTTCAGGGACTCAAAAGTACCTCAAAAATGTTAAAAAGTGATTTGATCTGGTGAATAACGTTTAGTGGCTTTAGAAGTTGAGGCCAGATCCGAGGGGATCCGAGGGGATCCGGGTGGAACCGAGGGGATCCGAGGGTAAACCAACAAGCCATCGAAACCACCAACAAAAACCCACTAAACCCTCCTAAACCCTCCTAAACCCTCAAAAACTACCTAAACAAGTCACGTTCAAAAGCGGGAGACTAAATTCCAAGAATCCCTAAATTTTAAACTTTTGCTGGTGTACGGGTGTGTCGCCCGACCATTTGCGATGGGTGCAAATTCATAATCCACAACCATGAAGCTGCTTCTTTTCGACACTGACCCCGAAACCGACACCGAGAATGATGACTTGAGTCTTGGGTCCAAATACTCCCGGTTAAACGAGTTGAATCCCGATTTAAACGACTCCAGTATCAATGGGCCCCAGAATCTTGTCTCAAAAAGCGATTCCAGTGACTATGAGCCCAGTTTGGAGTGCGCCAAAACCGCCGAAACCGCCTGTGACGCCGAGAAAATGATCTTGGGGTTAAACCAGGGTGATTCTACGGAAAAAACGACCCTGGAAACGTGGAAAAACGACCCAGAAAGCTCCCAGAACGCGTTTTCTCGACGCTCCAGTGCCTACCCATGGGTATTTCGGGCGTTTCTTGCGCTGAACCTTACGCAATACCTCCTAATTTTCTTTGCGGTTCCCTTTAGCGATGTAGAAAACCGGCCACCCGTTTTCGTGCTCCTGTGCCTCTTGGGGCTGCTTTCGTTTGTGCTCCTGGCCCTCATGTTGCCTGCAGGACTCGTCGATGTCCCCACCAGTTTATCCCATACGTGCCTGGGAGCGACTCTAGCACTTAAAACCGCGGATGTGGTGGCCAATGTGCTTCTGGTGGTGGTTTGTCTTAATGTAGAAATCCCCATGGTCGAGTACCACATTGACCGGAAAACCCATCTTTTCGTGCCGTTGGATATCACCCAATATATCCAGATCATGAGTGTTTTTTTATTGGCCTCCGCGGCCATTTCCATGTTGCTAGCCTTGCTCATTTACCTCTTCAATTGCTTGTACATTCGGAGAGACCGTGAAGGCCGTGAAGAAGAGGAATTGGTGTAAGGCCGTGGTGCACGGGTGCGCTGAGGGTTTGTTCCCATCCAAAAGTCTCATCTGACCACTTCCAGAGCTGCAAAGAGTACCGTTGGAAAGCGGGAGATTGGGAGATTCCAGTGGTATAAGTGGTGTTCGTAAAGGTGGGGTGTAGCGTTAGTAAGCGGACAGGAGACCTTTCGCGTGGTCCAAGTAACCTCCAGACGCAGCACCAAGGCCCGAAATTCAAGCCGATTATTCCCAGTTGGTAAATAATGAATCCATGCCTCGTTAATTAAAAGTAGTAATTTTTTCAGTATTTTGTCGGCCAAAACCGAACCAGGCGTGAACCAGCCAATTGAACGAACAGGACGTAAAAAAGAAGGACCTTGTTTCAAGAGAAATCCACAGTTTCCTGGAAAAGAGAGTGTCTCGTGGTCAGAAACACGTTTTGGAAAACCTGGGAACCTAGAAGGATTATATCCAAAGTAACCTGAGAAGTGTCAGAACTGCAAACAGGATCAGCAGATCTAAATAAGCTATTCCCTCATTTAAAGGCATAACAAATATTAGTGAGTGTAACGAGCAATAGTATGATAAATTCCATTTTTGTGGTATATGACAATTCATATTATTCATTTAAATAACGTTTTTAGTTTCTTACAGGTAAAAACAAGTCTTGGTTTATGTTACATATTCTAGGGTTTTCAACCTGTTCTCAGATTCAAATCGGGGTGGTATTTAGGTCCGATTTTATTTGAAAAAGCTGTATAAAAAAATTAAGAGAAGAAATCTTTGAAATCGGCTGCGATAAATTTACACGCATCATTTGGCTGAAAAAAATGTAATAAAAAGTCGTTCGAAATGGTAAGGAGAAAGAGCTTAAATACCCAGCTCACGTTCCCTATTAGTGGGTGAACAATCCAACGCTTACCGAATTCTGCTTCGGTATGATAGGA